>JAOYFF010000027.1:11944763-11957793 GCA_025773925.1 Cryptomyrus ogoouensis
GGGGCGGGGCAAAGACAGTAGCGCAGGTGGGATAAATCTACAGCAGTCGGACAAAAGGAATTACGTCTCCCGAACGTATTTTCAAAGGGCCTTAGACCACCCACAATAGTCTCTTTTTATGTTGATGCAGTTTGTGTTGATGCAGTATGATGCAGTGAATTAAAGTCCCGTTCCATCATTTTCTCTCACACGGCACCAACCCCCTTTTCTCTATTTGCTTTTTCTTTCACTTCCCGTCTCACCTCACCTTCTCCTTCTTGCCCCCCCCCCAACCCCAATCCCAACTTTTTTTGCTTCTTCCTTTCACTGGCTATTCCCCCTCCCACCTCACTGCACAGACGCCGAGTGGATTGCCCACAGTGACCAGCTATGTCATGGCTCCCAGCATGCCGGCGTACCACCCAGCCACCCAAGTGTCGCCCTACATGGGGTACAGCGCCACCACCTCGGCCTATGTGACCGGCCCCACGTGGCAGCTGGCCAATGGCAGTGCTCTCTCTCCCCACAGCTGTGACATCACCACTCCGCTGGCCTTCAAAAGCATGCCGGGCACCCGTGACGCCATTCACCCCGTCACTGCCTCTGCGTTCTAGCCGTATGGCTCTGGGACGTCTGCAAGTGCATCAGTGGGGAAGGCCAGTAGGGATGGGAAATTGGTTCACTCCACTGTCGCCTGTTCCACCTTATTTATACAGACACACACAAAGACTCGTTTCAATTTCCAGCTCCGTCTATATTACTGAAAATGCTCCGCAAGGCCCCCAGCCCACAGAACCAGCTCTCTGCAACTTTCTGGACAGAGTGATGTTTCAGTGGAGAAATGCCTCTTCAGCCAGTGGACACTTCAGCGCCTTTCTAAGGCACATCTAATGGAAGTGGACCCAGTGCATAGTGGGACTAAGACCACTGCAGTCCATTCATCCTGAGATATGGCCATTCCGATACTTTTGCCACAGTGAAATTGAAAGCTTTTTCCTTTTGTTTGCATTTTTCTATCACTTTTACTAAACAAGACTAAATTAATACATTTTTTTAACTACAATGTCAGTTTGCATCATAGATTTTTTGGATGTTAATAATTATGGATAATTGGAACATGTTGGCCTTTGTTACATTGTTCAAAAAGCACCAATCTTACAGAAGACTTTTTTTTAATAACTTCTCTTCAATATATCCAAGATTATCCAAGAGAAGTTTTCCATTTTTATTTATTCCACTGTAAGGTACGTCGACCAAAGTGCAATTGCAGCAAGAAGGTTTGTGCGCGGTTCATGTTACAATGTGGCATTTCCACAGGCATTACGATACCACCAGCTTTGTTTTCTTGTGTTGAAATTACATTAAGGGCAGTAAAGCTGCACAGCTCCAAATGTTGCACAATGAAATTGAATGTATCTTATTAAAGTAATGCTTGACAACCAACTGTTTGTAGATGGCGGATGGGGAATTGTCAAACGTTGCATTTATTCATCCTGTCCATTTTAATAAACTTTCAGTATCAGTGCCGTTAATAATGTGGGTAACTGGATTGTCAACAGTACTAAAGAGAATAATCATTATTCACTATAGGTCCACTAACAGAGCACATAGAATCAGTGCATTTTACAATAATTTATAATATTTATGATGCCCAAATGCCTAAAATGGACATCATAGCCTCTCAGTTCCAGGACTACGGCATGCAAAGACATTTGAAAGGATGACTCTGCATATGTCCGTTCCCAAAGCTCACGCTGTACTTGACTAATGACAAAGCTTTAAATACATGTGTACCTGTGTTTATAAATACAAATTGCCAAATTTATTTTTTTAAACTGTTCCTGAGTCTTGCCATTTATGTCTGTACTCTTCTGCTGTGCTGTGATAATTGCTTGCACCTCCCTGACAAAAAAAAAGGTTTAATAGGTTAAGTGTCATAATTTCCAGGAAGAGCAAGAAAAACAAAAGGATAAAGACTCCGAAAGCCGAAACGCGTCAGTATGTATCAGTGCTCCTTATTTTTAATCCAAGGTTGTGTAGCCTTTGTGTAGCCTTTGTGTAGCCTTTGCTGTTCCTCAAATACTTGGACGCTAAGCCATTTACAGCCCAGTCCCCATAGGATGTTTTGGGCCACTACATTTGCCGGGTTGTTCGTTCGTTGTGCGGCTGGGCTGCTTCAGTAAAGCTGTACCATCTTGAAAAGTAGCTAAACGCCGTTCCTGGTTTGGCCCTTTAAACCCTTTACGTCAATTTTACAAGTGAATACTTGTTTACAATAAGCAAAACATGCATATGCAGACTGCAAAGTCTTTACATCGAAGTCTTTCTAGAACATCAGAGCTCATTTATTATGGTGGTAGAATTGGCATTAGGAAAAGATGAGAAATACTTCTTGGGGTCCCATTTGCCAACACGGCAGAATTTAGCGAACCCCCCCCCCCACATTCTTGTTTGACTGTGGCTTTTGAAGTCAGTGGGCGCCCAGCAGAGGTGACCTCACCTGTGTACATACATTAACTCTGTGCAAACACAGTAGTGGCGTGGGACTGTGGTCAGGTCCACGGGCAGCTCACCCCACAAATTACACAGCCTCTGTCATTTGCATGGAAGACCTGGAGCCTGAAAGCCAAGATGCAACCTTATGAAAGTCAACGCAGAGGTGGATGGAGGGCTTCACCTTTGGCAAAGCCTGAGCACTAGTGTCAAATGTTCCAGCTTACACTGATTTGACTTGGAAAACAGGCGCAGCAAAGCCAGCGGTCACGGACCGTTGCTTCAGGATCGCATAGCTCGCCCCCCCCACTAACTGAATTGTAGTAAAGATACAGGGAATTACCACAAATCAAATATGCTAGGCCTGCTTGGAGGAGAGACCTCCCCCTATCAAGTCACTAAATCCAGATTTGAGTTATTGCTGCCATGAGGGCAGGTATGTCTTGGCAGGCCTTCTGTGCAACATTAGTTAGGGAATTATTTCCTTTCAGTTACTATGGCTCACCCCATACAACACACTGAATATCGGGAATAACTGGAAGGGCCCCTGGAATCCCACCCCCCACCCAAAAAAAAAGGTGAAGAGGCAGGCAGTCCTCAGCAGATGAAGTTCTCTGGTGGCTCCCTTGAAAGCGTGGTGCCTGACCAGTGATGGATGGTTTTAACCCAGAAATCAACATCCAAGGATGATTCAGTTCAAAATTATAGAGACCAGAAAAAAAAACTGCAAAGGGATGTTTTTTGAAACAGCAATCAAAATAACAAATGTTACATTTCCATAGATTTCCACAGAATATTTCTTAGGCAACAATGCATATCAAAAAGCAGTGTTAGTCTCGGCTCTGACAGAGACACACCTGTGACCTTCGATCTTTGACACAGTTCAACAAGATTACTCATCCTGTTATGCCAAGACAGACATGTCCTTGCCACAGGCGATGAACACTTCTACAGACTACACACAGCAAAACTTTGCTTAAATGGTCTGCGGCTAAGTCACACTGGATGATGACAAATTTACTGTTGCTGACAGACGTTTTTTTTTCTCCAGGGGTGACATGCGTACAAAGTCTTGAGGGGAACAGACAAGGTCAACCGTGACAATCACACTTTCATGTCAGCACTGAGTTTAACGAGAAGACAAGGCCACGAGAAGAAGCGAGGGCTTCATTTGCACCAAAAGCCAACGGAATATTCCATTGCGTTTATTAAGCAGACAATTTTGTCCAAAGCAACACACATGCATGGATCAGAGAGCAGAGTCTTCCAGTCCCATGGTACAACTGGGGTTAAGGGCCTTGCTCAAGGTCCTAAGAGTGAAAACCGCAGGATATGATCTGGCAACCCTCTGGCCGTGGGCGCGGAGTACGAACCCGCAGCGGCACACACCACCCACCAAGTTAATAAATGTTAGGTGATAGTTTGGCCTAAGCTCCCTAGTAATGAAAGCAAGACACAGAGTAATTTAAGTCAGCAAGAGCTTACATTTACAAACCGGTAGATACTAAATATACAAATGAGCAAACTAGGCCAAATCGGTCTCTGTTTTGGTTTTGATGTATGTTAAAATCTTTTTGATGAAATATTCTGTGAATCCATAAAACTACACTAGACTTTGTTAGCAGAAGTCTGACAAACACATTTGAACTAAGGAAACATTCAACATAAATAGTGCTATTCCTTTTTATTATTTTGGGTATTGTGTCATAACATGGCACATTGTATCTGGTGCATTATGGTACATGTTTTGAATGTCATCCAGCCCCAAAACTCAGCTAATCACCCTTGTGAGGACACCGACTAAAAAGCCTAATCTTTGAACTGCTGGTAAAAAAAATCTGTTTCTAATTAATTATGGGAAAGTTTCATCTGAGTACAATGTCATATGGTTATCTGGCAATCAGAGAACAACAGGCTGTACTGCAGCAGTACTGAGCAGAACAGCATGATCTTTTTCGGAATTGCCCTGTTACGTATAGCGCGCTGCTGAATTCAAACTCGCTATTTGGCCGTTTAAGGCTTGAGGTTTCGCACAGGTAAGGAAAAAAAAAATGCCACAGATTTGACGCAGGCGCATGAGAACGTGCATCTGGCCTTTCCTGAATGAAAGCTGAAGAAAAAGAAATGGGTTGGTAGTTTACAGGCAGGCAAAATTTCTCAAATGACCACAACAATGACAACAGCAGGAACTAACTTGCTGACGCCACTATAATGAACAGATACATTTACGGTACTCTACGTGGCTCTGTTTTTTTCAAAACTGGTACTTGTTACAGAGGCCAAAAAAGTAAAAAAAAAAAAATGTTCTTGATCAGGCATGACAACAGTAAACCGTAACCATAAATACTACAGAGGCATACAGAACCAGTAGCTAGTCAGGAGGACAAATGCTCAGATTTCAGCCGTGCTGGAATGAGTACAGGGCAGGAAATGAGAACAGAGAGAGCATAATGCTGCTGGATTAGCATTAGATAAGAGCACTTGACCTTTAGAGAGCTCCAGCCTCTAGGATTGCAGGAGAGGAAGAACCACAGTGTCGAATAAAACACATGGATACCCTTTCCCTAGTGGAGCAGGAGACTGGATATATCACTGCTCTAAGTCAGAGAGGGACCCTTTCTGGCAGGGAGGAAAGATTAATTGTTTATAACACCTTCTGTCTGTGGGCCCCTGTCTTTAAGCTTTCAGCACAGGGAAAGGGGTGGTTTTACCCGGGGACAGAGGTAGACAGAGCAGCCAGCTAGCTGATTATAACTGTGGGTATATGGTCAGCTTGAAGGCAGACTCAGGACGGGGTTAATGTAAAACAAGCAGCCACTAGCTGCCAAGCCTGGTAGGGTGATCAGGAGAGAGAGAGAGAGAGAGAGAGAGAGAGAGACAGACAGAGAGAAAGAGAGAGAGGGGCAGAGACTGGAAGAGAAAAACCTGTTTTAAGGAATTTCAGGAGCTGTCAACACACAAGCTGCGAACACAGTGACCCAAAGCCCTGGTACGTGGGCCTGCATGATTTGGTAGGGTGGGGATTTTTTTTTTTTGGGGAATTGGGGGGTTGGGTAGAGGCTGGCAGACCACAGGTGTGAAAGTGCAGGGTAGCCGTTGTTCCTTATGAGCACGCTTGCATTTCCCTCCCAATTGTTATTTCAGCTCTCACACAGCTATGCGCTTTTAAAATCACCTCAGGCCCGTGGAATGGAGAGTGAGGAGAGTGACAGCTCATTTGTGTTTTGGCTAATGCTTCCTCGATGGCAGACGGGCATTTTGGCGAACGTTAGCAGCGAGATAAGGAGGAGAAGGCAGGGAAAGAACCGTCCGCAGAACCAGGTTGGTTAGATGGTGAATAAAATAACAAGGAAACACATTCTAGGTGCACATTAATCACAGCGTTTCGCCGTCGCTGTCACCGTATCACGTCATCCCGCAGAGACAATGTAAAACACATGCCTACAATTTCCATGAGCTTCAAAGGTCAGAATTTAGCCTATAAAAATACAATTTTGTACATGAAAGAACCAACAATTAGTGCACTGATAAAAAAAAACATGGAAGACCAGACTGAACCTCTATTCCACAGGTGGACTTCAGTGGTGTAGGACAACCAGGAATGCAATGTACACATCATCAGCATTAAGTTCACAGAAGCCATTTAGTCACCTATACAATAGATTTGAATGTATGTAATTCTTCAGGTTATGCCTATTTTGACACCGTTAAAATCAAGGTACTCCAAAACTGATCACATGACCACCTGGCATTACATAATAATAGTAATAATTGAAATTTAACTGTCTCATGGATTTTAATGCCCCCTCTCTCCAATTTGTTTTGCATGTGCACATTCAGTGACCCAAGTCATTCACAATAATTCCATATTTAATTGTTATAAAAACACAAGCATGAAACTGAAAATGTGACAAGCTTTTCTTGTGGACTGCTTACAGTGCCATATGGGTGGTCTGAAAGGAGATGGATGCAATATAGCAGTGTTTCCTAATCGGGTCCTTGGGGATGTTTTTGCTCTCTCCCAGCTCCCTGCCAGACAGTCCACATTTTTGCTCCCTCCCAGCTCCCTGCCAGACAGTCCACATTTTTGCTCCCTCCAAACTCCCTGCCAGACAGTCCACATTTTTGCTCCCTCCCAGCTCCCTGCTAGACAGTCCACATTTCTGCTCCCTCCAAACTCCCTGCCAGACAGTCCACATTTTTGCTCCCTCCAAGCTTCCGACCGGAGGGATCAAAAATGTGGACTGTCTGTGGGTCCCCAAGGAACGGATTGGGAAACATTGCAATACAGGGATACTGTCCTTACATTTTGAAACATATGGCTCGTGTTCTAAAGGATTATTTGTTTAAAAAAAGTTTTTAGAAAATTAAAAAGAATCAGCATCATTCACGTTTGCATGCAAATCAGGGAACTATTACAATGAATAGCATATGTGTTTTATGCAATTCCTTTGGTGGATGAAGGCTGCTGTCCAGATTTGCTTTGTGGTATAATCCTAGCAGAAGGTGACTGAAGAGCAGGGGATGAATTGAAAAGGGAAATATTGTAAATAAAGGGTCATATGAGGCAAGGAGTTCACATGAATGCAGAGGGGAGGTAGTAAAAATATCCGGAATCGTTAGATGCATGTAGATGTACTATAAGGAAGTCGTCTCCCAAACGCAGCTCACTGAATGTCCAGGTGACCGTAAATGTATAACATGCACACAAACATTTTGAATCTCGATGCAGATTTCCTTCCCTCTCATTTTAATTAACGTGTCATAGCAAGTAGCTGGACACTGGACAGGGCAAACAGATACGTATGATGTCTTCTTCAGCACAATTACCACAGAGAAACTACATTAAAGATATCCATTAAACCTTTGACTATAGATCAATTTTAAAAAGTGTGCATCCCGGTCGCTGTGGTGGGATGGGGGGGGGGTTTGATGAGGTCATGGAGATGCTGGGAAGGTGCAGGTTTGGCTCTGTGGTGGGATGGTGTTTTGGTGTCATGTGGAGACAGGCTGGAGGTGCACATCTCAAAGTCACCTGAAGAGTGGAGCTTTCTTCACCAGTTTCTTTGCAGCCATCCAGACACATGTTCATAGACCAGGAGCATTACGGCTCCACCTGTGCAGGGGAAGCGATAAACTTCACAAATATGGAGCTATGGGGGGGGGGGGTCGCAGATTCTTTAAAGCACTATATTAACTGATATCCTGGGGAAATAAATTTGCTCTGAATTATAAAATTTATGTCCGATGGAATGATCATAATTTCTGAATGCTTATCTTCTATCAATTAATCCGAGAAGCTTTTATGAGACTAAAAACAAATTGTTGGCTCAGTTTAAAAAAAAATAATCGGCACGCCACACCCATGTTGCTCTGTTTCAACATTATGACTTCTAGGCAAATGATTATTGGGTTCAAGTTTGCAGGCAGGGAACCGTACAGAAGTGTAGACCGAGTTGAGATCCAGTGGTACAGATCATTGTGAATCATACTGACTATGTCCACTCACCATGTATCAAAGCATGAAAGGCCATATTTTATTCTTAAAGCTACACCTGGTGACGACTGTGGTGTAACTAAATGATAATAATCAAAGAAAGATTACCTGGTCCAAGTCGCATTATCTTGGGCACCAACCCTTTGTACAATGCCAAGTATCTAGACAAACATGGGTGAGACACAGGTGCATAAGAACTTAACATTGGAATGATTATTACAGTTAATTACACAATAACAGCTGACTTAGAAGTTAGTCAGCTTTGACCAATAGGCTGCAGATTTAAATCTCTAAATGTTTGGGTTTCCATATTTTCCTTTTTCGTACTAGAAAGCAAACACAAACATTAAAAACAACGTGAGAGCCTGGACATTTCAGGAATTTTTAGGTCCTAAAAAAAGGACTATTCCGGAAAATGGAGGATGCATGGTCACACTAGTAAAGGGGACTGCTGCTGTATCCATGTGCTGCCACCCTGATCCCCTCTGGTGAAATTTCACAATGGATCACTGAATTGGGCTTGTTTGTTTCCACAGACAGAGATGCCTATGACTCTCTTCTGCCAGCCCTGCCAGTGTGTAGCTATGCCAGTCTCTCGTACTCACAGACAGTAGGGATGGGGGTCTCTGCCCGTGTTCTGCTTCAGTATAAGCCAGCCAGTGTTTCGAGGAGGGCGTGGCCTGCCGTCGAGGCGGCCTGCGATCGGTGCCCTCGCTAATACATTCAAGCTGACCTTGTTCTGCTGCGGCCCCCTGCCCCCCCTGTACTGCCGCCCCTCCTCTGATGGTGTTAATAAGGCCTGACCTGCTTCCTCCTCACCCTTCTGTCTGATTAGACTGACCTGCGCAGCCGTGCGCAGCTCGTTAGGGGCTGCTTAACGACGGCTCCCATGGGGACCACTAATTAGCACGGACTGTGTCGTGTTAGGGGAGATGGGAGGGGCACTGGCAAACGTGCCACTCTGCAAGCAGCCTCAAGGCCCCCAGCTTAAAAGGGTACAGGTTACAGTCCCACAGACCAGAAAAGGCAGCAAATCACGACTTATACATCAATAAACCAGAATTTCTGAAATTCCTCCCAGGTGACCCATCTAATTAAAGAATCTAAGAGTTATTGCAGTTTGGGGAAGCATTTACTTTATAAAACAAGCAAAAGTAGCTTCCAATAGCTTATCATTATTTAAAAAAAAACGCAAGATTAGCATGAAAATAACAGTTGTTCGAGCCTGAGCTCCAAAAATCACCGAATAAAAATAATAATAAAAAAACATTGGTAGTTCCGGGGGCCCCCAACAAAGCATGTTGGTAAAAAAAACAGGTTTATCCGTATGTCTGAGGAACAGAGTGACCTCTGAGTCACACCTGGTGAGTTCTGAAACCGTTTAAAAGAGGAAGAAGAAACACAGAAAGAAATAATGTGAAAGGGGAATAAAAAACCTGCAATAAATTGAGCGAACAGTATTAGGTAAATGCTAATCACGCAAGAGGAAGTGAAGCTGCAGTCGAGTCGGCCTGCCGGAGAGGGCTTTCCCTGCAGACGCAAGCCTCCCAGCTCTGACATCAAATACATTCAATATGTCGCCAATATTCAATTACATCTCAGATGCTTATATGCTAGAGTTATCAGATCAGGAGGCGTGCCTCTAGGGGCTATACGTAATTCAGTCCAGACGCTTAGAAGCAGCCCCGTGTCGTTTGAGGTCCGGCGTGCGCGCCATCTGACGCGCCGTCTGACTCGCCTTTCCTTTCCAGACACAGTGAGGAAAGTCGTGTCAGAAGCTGCAGGACGGCTGTTGGTGGTTGTGAGGAATCAGGGTGTGGGTGTAAACAAACCTGTTTGCAGGAAAACGTGGGTTTATATTTGTCTATATTTGTACAGGAATGTGGATGGATATAAATCAGATTCCGTAGGATTGTGGGTGTGAATGGCCCTGTCTGTATGGATGTCAGATTACACAGAGTTGGTATGAGAGTACAACTGCCACTGATTTTCTGTAAATGAGGGTTTGTAAACCACTGTTTGTGTGTTACTGCATATACATGTGCTCCTGTTTGTGTGTGAATGAGGGTACAAACAGCTCTGTTTGTGTGTGGATAGATCTGCTCATGTGGGACCAGAGAAGTACTTAAATAGCTCTGGCAGTACATGAGGGAGGCCTCATGAGGCAGGCCTCATGAGGGAGGCCTGCCAAGGCCTTTGTCCAGGCTCCTCACCCCTCTTCCCGGCAGACGAGGCCCATGGTCTGAAAGCAGGTCCGGTACTTGACTTCACCTGGGACTGGCTGAGGGCCCTGGATGCGACTCTTGGCCACATCAAACGGTATGTTCATACATGAGGAAATGGTCCCTGAGGTCAGACCAATGGCAAACTTTCGCAGGAATTCCAACACTGGATCCTAAACAAAAAAAAATGAAATAAATGTAAAATGTCCCTACAATAAATCTTTATGGATGCAGGGAGTCATCCATCCATCCATCCATCCATCCATCCATCCGCTAACTGCTTATCAGGGTAGTGGGGAGACCAGGATTTTATCCCAGGTAACACAGACCATACAGGATAGAGTCATATATAGGAAAAATTTCCACAGCTATAAACACTCGAGAATTCCCTATGCACATTACTAATTTCTGGGAATTAAAAAAAAATCAATTACGCAGTAGTGAGAAAGGAATAGTACAAAGCTTATAACAATCTGAAACATTACTCCTTATATGTTCTTTCAGTTCTGTGGATACACTTCTGACAAAGTGTGAAAGCAATTATACAAACCGAAACCATGGTTCTGTTAAAACAGACGCGCGCATACCATGCAGTTTAAAGAGCTGCACTGGGAAGAGGTGGGTTTCAGGGTTAGGTGTAAAAACTGGGTGCTTCACCTCATTTGTTAGGTAAACTGGTAAACTGTAACTCATTCATACAGTTGATTTTTCTGAATATGAACACCTTCTAAGCAAACGGAATTATGCAAAGCAAAAAAATGACTAAACAAAAAAAATGTCCCACAAGGCATGGTTAATTTCTACACCCTGATTTCTGGAAACTGGCAGACGCATATTATGATGGGGTTGGCTTATATTATTTATGCAAAATGATTTATTTTTCCCACCAGCCTACCTGACAAAATGCAGCAATGAGAATGACAGCTTGGCACTGGTTACTCCAGAGCCTGCCAGCCTTTTGCACTGACGGCACCAACACCTATCGAGGCCCCCCCCCACATGAAAGCTCTCGCGCACAAACAGCACTCGTAGACCAAGAGCGCAGGGGGAGGCAGTTGGAGTACGGACTGGATTGTTAAGTCATCGTGAAGGTTCCCTCTGATCAATTTCTGCTGGTAAACTACATCTGAACCTCTTGAGTGTTGGTTTTGTTGGCGGGTCTAGACCTCAGACAGAACAGCCCAAATCTGATTGGTCAGTCCAAGGCACATGGTTCAGGATTTATAAAGTGGGTTCATGCAGGCAGACTGGGAACGCATATGGGGATAATTTGGGTAATTGGTTTGTGCTCAGTACTAGGGTATTACTGTATCAAGGTAGCCCAGATCCAGAGTGTTCTGACAGCTAATTGCCCAGAGTAGTACATAAATGACAGCGGCCTCCTTAGCCTTGATCGCTCCTTTGTTAGCCACTGGCTTACAGATGAAGACCTTTAACAACAGAGTACCTCACCCAGCCACAACCAAAGCAAGACTGAAAGCAAAGAAACCAGTTTCGTCAATAAACTGACGGCCCACGTGGATTCATAAACACACTGAAAAGGCCCATTCTAACCCCTCAG
Source organism: Cryptomyrus ogoouensis (assembly GCA_025773925.1). Taxonomy (NCBI): domain Eukaryota; kingdom Metazoa; phylum Chordata; class Actinopteri; order Osteoglossiformes; family Mormyridae; genus Cryptomyrus; species Cryptomyrus ogoouensis. The sequence goes on from JAOYFF010000027.1 coordinate 11,956,516, forward strand.
CTTGATTACAAGTGAAGAAAAGTTACTGTATTGCATGAAAGAGGGCTATATTCGTGATTAGCATGATAAATTCAGTTAAACATAGACAGCATTCATAATCACCTAATCTTAATTGCGTCACAATTTCGTTATGTTAAAAAGAGAACAAGAATCACTTAAAAATCAAGCACCAGAATGAAAAAGGAGGTACCTCATTTGCAGTATATCTTTGCCAATGCAGCTCCCTTACCTAAGACAACTGAAATAATTCTCTTTTTATCCAAGTCTTATTACCATAGAACAGTAATCAGAGTGAACTACATCCAGCTTTAGGCTGGGCTGCTGTTAGCACCCAGCCTTTCAGTCCCTGTATCGAAGGCCATGTGTGTTCTAGCTCCAGATTTCAACGGTACCCAATGTTCCTCACGTGCCTCCTTCAGGAGTGTGGACACGGCAAGCCGCCTCCAAATGAGAGTGATAGTGTCGCATCACATGACCTGGCCACCTAACCTCAATACAGTAGGACTGGCCCTGGAGGAGTCTGACCAGAGAGTGAAGGAAAAGCGGCCAATGAGAGCTCAGCATATATGTGGGACCTCCTTCAGGACAGCTGGGAAAGCATCCAGGAGGCCACCTCATGTAACTGGCGTAGAGGAGAGAGTAGGATCAGCCAGTGCCTGGAGCAACTGGGGTTAAGGGCCTTGCTCAAGGACCCAATGGTGGCATCACTCTACCAAACCCAGGATTTGAACCAGCAACCTTCTGAGTCCCAACCCTGAGAGTTGCACCCCCCCCCCACCATTAAATGATTTTTTTTGTTTCATACTTTTTTGGTTCCATATAGGTTATTTTATAGCTTTGCTGCCTTTTTAATTATTCTAAAAAATAGAGAATAGTACAAATGAACCTTTCTATGGGTAGGTGTGTCCAAAGCCACTGGTGCTGTGTATCGAGGAGTCAAGGGTCTAGGATCCCTACCAATTCCGGGGTAAGTTTTATTATCCAGCATGTCAACAGTGTTCAGGACGATATCAGCAAGGGGAATGAATGCAACCTGAAAACCGGCTGGCCAATATCCACGTATTCCAAAAATGAAACGGCAAAAATAAGAGTGGCAGGCTGCTGGAATGGTGAGAGACATTTCTCTTGTATTACAGAATTCATAAGATTTTTTTCTAGCATTTTTACCTAGTATTCCATAACATGCTGTTGTACAGAAATTGTCTGTTTTGTTAAAAAAAGGAAGAAGAATAAGTGCAGTCATGCCTAACTGCTACCCCCCCCCCCCAACCCCTCCCA
>JAOYFF010000027.1:11957893-11994731 GCA_025773925.1 Cryptomyrus ogoouensis
GTGTGGGCACACTGCTGATCCCATGTCAGTAGGGTGTGCCCCCCCCCCCCCCCCCCCCCCCCCCCCCCCCCCCACCCCACCAGACCACCGGAGCTAGACCCAAGCACCCCCCCAACCCCTCCCAAATCCCCCGCCACCACAAAAAGAAATCAAAGTCTGCTTCCAGTTAGATCATTTAGGTTAATTTCATGCTCTGGATTATGTGTATTGACTAGCGTATGGTAACGTTTCCATTAATTAAAATTAACTTTTGTTTAGGAGTCGAGCTCCGCCGGATGTGAAATACAAACCTTTGAGGATATTATGAAGAACAAACGTAGCGATATTTAGTGTGACGGTAATTCTGCAAGCTGCTCCACACAGTGACTGATCCTTCCTCCCGTCGCCCCGGGAGTCGCCCAGAGCTCATTTGTAGAAATGACACATTTCATGTCCGCTAAGCAACACAGACGATGGTCTGGCAATAAATCTACAAGGTTTAGAAGAAATCAACCAGGACAGATGCTGCTGAGAAATCAACTTATAATACACACGACAGGTTCAAAGGTTCTCAGACTTAATAAATACAGAACCCCATGAATACGGGTTGTCGCACTTCTGGTCCTTGAATATTCCTATTAGCTTCTTGCTGTGCTGGAAGATGTTGTATAGCTCTTGTTCCAATACTGCTTACACATCAATGCGTGCAATGGAAGCTCAGCCAGGCCGGACTCCTCAACCTGGCCGGACTCCTCAGCCCTGCCGGACTCCTCAACCTGGCCGGACTCCTCAGCCCTGCCGGACTCCTCAACTTGGCCGGACTCCTCAACAGTACGTTTGTAATGTGCTACTTGCCTCGCTTGAAAATCATTTTGGACAAAAGCATCTGATAAATAAAAATTAATAAGTAAATGTTGCTCTTCATTATTCAAAAACACTCAAACTGTATACTCTGATTCATTTCTGATAATTTCAGATATTTGTGCGTCATAATTCATTAATAGTATTATTTCATATAATAAAAAAAAAATGCATATGCATAAATGTGTACATAAGTATACACATAAAGGGTTGTATGCATAAATAGCAATAACTACTCACCAAACCTTTTAAGTCTAATATACACACAACCCCACAGTTTCAGACTGTTATTCACAGAGACACAAGAAGCGGCGTGCTGAATACCGCCTGAAGGAGTTTGGGGTCAAATCCCACACCAAACCTTGCTGGGAGGAAACAGGCAGGTTAATCAAGCGTCCAGACTAAACTCTCAGAAGACACAGCAAACAATTCTGAGTGGGGGAGACGTGCAAGCACATGTGCATGACATCAAGACGGAGGCGTCAGATGTGCACGAGCGTTGGATGTGCACGAGCATTGGATGTGCACGGGAAACTCAGTGACCTCTCATTAATTTTAATTTAATTTGAAATATAAAACTGAAATATTAATTAAGGCTTCTATTTGCACTGCTTGAATTGCCATTAAGGAAAAACCCTACAACCTAAATGGAGATATTGTTAAAGAATATGGAAACTGGCGTAGATAATGGAAATAAGTGCTTTCAACTATGAAAACTCGTGAGAACTGAAAAGAATGTGCATTTTATCCTAATGATAAAGAACGGCAAAGCAGACACTTTTCACATAATGGTTCTCAGCAGACAAGGGGGCCCTGTCAGTAGTTGCCACCTACATTCGGGGTTACTGGCTGAATCCCATCCTCACGCTGCACTAGTGCTCTGCAGGTTTCCTTCAGGTTCTCTTGCTTCCTGCCACAGTCCTTAGACATGCAGTTAGCCTGACTGGCATCTCTAAACAAACCATAGTGCATGTTTATGTGCCTGGTGATGAACCGGTATTCCGTCCAACGTCAACCAAACCTGGCACCCTTGTGGCAGGAACAGGCTCTATGTAATATAACTTGTAAAACGTGGCTAAAATAAATCCTTATGGATGGAGTCATCCATCCATCCATCCATCCATCAATAACTGCTATTATGAGGAAGCTGCACCGGAAATTGAATATCCAGAGTAACAGGGCACCTGGTTTGCAGGGATGGCGTCCTTAACATTGAAGTAGAAGCCAAAGTAGATCATATTGAAGACGCCATGACGACCCAAAGTGGACGTCAGCCCCTTGTTGAGCCCTTGCAGGCCGAATCCGCCAGCACTGATGATGCTACGAGCCTGGGTGAACGTGGAAGGTTGCTGTACAGGGTGAAAGAGCAGAGAAGGTGTTAAGAAGAAAAATGCTGGCCCATCATATGACAAGCACACATTGTGTCACCTATTTATGTCATGCGTTGTACAAAACAGTTATGCTGATACACAGGGAGACACATGGCATTTCTGTATACAATGCACAGTATTTATCAGGTCATTCTTTGTAACAGCAAATTACAAATTGACCAGCTTGCATTCATTTATACATTGTTCACAGAAAGTCTTGGGACGCTTGCTTAATTCAGGAAAAAATATTGCAAAAGTATTGGTTTTATAATAAAAATCATTACTTTTTTCAATTATGACAAAAATATACTGTATATCATATTACGAACACCCAGCAATTTTTAATAAAACATTAATTTCAGATAGTAATACATAGAAACCCAAATTATAGCTCTAGAAGAGCTGTTCTGAGTTAAAACATTCATTGACAAGCATCATTGGGTGCTTTGTAATTAGTAACACCTTTGCAGTAACATAAAACACCAATCACTTGCGTTTAGTATCCCTTTGGGAGCCAATGACTACAACTGCAATTAATAGTAAAATGGCAAGAACAGAACTGAATGAGTCAGTCAGAAGATATGTGCAGATATGTTAAACATTACATGACAATAGACAATATTATGAAACCAATAAACATTTTTATAAAACTAAGGAAGTGTCTGAAGACTGACTGTGAGAACTGTACATAGAAAAGTCAATGCAGCAGTATGTCTTAGTAATATTTATAGATAATTATATCTATGTTAAATATAATCATATATAGTATAATATATTATAATTTCATGTGTCTATTAAAATAATACTTTTTGTGTAATGGTTACAAAGAAGCTGAAAAGTCTTGCTTTCTGTATTTTGTAAAAGCTATTAAGAATGGGTTAACGTAGGATCATATTCTCACCTCTTTGAAGGAGTCTCTGTTGGCCTGCAGACTGACCTTGACCACCTCAAACGGATTGACCACCAAGGCCTCAGTTAGGCCTGAGCCAAGCCCCGCCACCGACAATGCCTACGACAAACACAGTGTGACTGGCCAGGTCGCAGGTCCGAAAAGTGGGAAATTCATGTGAAACACAAGGAGGGAGCAGCTACCAAAGTCACTGGGGAACTTAGAAAAACAGGTTTTGTGTAAATTTTTCCTGCTAAAAAAAAAATAGTTAAATAAAAAAGGAATTTGGTATGATTATAAAAAAGGTATTGTGGACAAACTGTGACACTGGGATAAAGAATAATAACAGTAATAAAGATTATGATTTTAGTTTTCATAAGCAAAATAAGGACCAGTAACTTTCAAGAACATAAAAATGAACATTTTCACACGATTTCATCCACAAAAGTGTTTTCTTCTTTGGGTGACACACACACACACACACACACACACACACACACACATTTTATGGCAGGACTCGCATGTGGAAACCACTTGCAACCAAGGCCAATGCACAAAGACACATAACCTGGTCTAAAGAGCACAAAACCTTAGACCCCTGAGCAATGGAAAAAGTAATTGGCCTGATGAGTCATCTTTCATTCTTCTGCCCGTGTTCGTTTGGAGGAAAGCCAAAGAATGCCTTCACCCAGCAATGCCTGTTGGTATGGCTGGCCATCTTGTGCGAGCCATTAGGTCCGATGTTTGCTCTGCATGGTCATACAACGGCCAGGACATATGAGGCCACTCTAGAAGACCAGGCGCACATATCGCTGCAAATACTCTTCATTTAATCACGTTCCCGTATTCTAATATGATAACACCCCTATTCATAGACCACTAAACAAATTCAAGAGCGGTTTCATGAACACCGGGGGAGAGTCCAACACCTTCCATGATCTCCTCAGTCACAAGCTCTAAACGTCATAGAACCTGAGTGGGAGGTTCTAGCGTGCAGAGTGTAAAAGCAGGTTTTTACGTCCTCCAACCCCCAACTTGAGGCATTTCTTCTTGACGAATGGCCAAATATACCACCATACACAGTTCATTACCTGAACAAAACGTGTGCAGACTGTAAAGCTTACATCACAGTTACACTGCAGAACTACGGCACCAGTCACTGATACACAGACGAGCTATAAAGGCAGGAGACTTTATATCACCTAGGAAATCTGGTTTCTGGGACAAAGCAGGATGAACCCTGCAGATCCAGGCAGACAATGCATGACAGTGGGGCCTTAGGGACCCCATGGGTGGGTCAGTGCTTTCAAACCTGCACTTCTGGGTGAAAATTAGAAGAAGAATATTCTGCACAGCAAACATAAATCGCAAAATATGGGACAATAGTTGATTGACTTTCCTCACAACCTCGACCCTGTGAATGGTTGTAAGAAATAACTGTATGGATGGATGGATGGGTGAAAATACTGAAGCAACAGTGTCTCGTGATGCCATCAGATGAGGAGATCCAAAGAATAGTTCAAAGGAGGACTGTTTTTTTAACGGGCAAAAGCAGAAGGGGGCAGGGTTGGTTATTCTATGTGCTGTCAGGCTAAAGATTCAGATAAATCAGCAAAACAAAGGGGAAGCAAGTGCTAATATATGCAAACCTTATAAAATGAAGGTTTATTAAAACAAACAGGTGCACAACATAACAAATGATATACAAATAAATGCATGCCATCAATATCGTTATTTTCCTTCAATTGTGAAGGCTTTCCTAGGAGTAGAAAGATTGGTTAAGGGGTGGAGAACTACGTGCATTCACAGAAAACAATGCAACGAGAAACGTCAGTTAAGTAAGTCACGTGACTTTTTGGGTGTCTTAATCCTTCTGCTGTGGCCCAGAGGAATCATCTCTGAAATATGCTTCTCACTGTTTACACAACTTTTTTTTTTTTGATTCCCCAATAAGCGAAATCATTAATCAAAATTCTATTCATTGTGTTAAATACTACAGGGAGTCCATAAATGTCAAGACATAAGAATTTTTTGCTGCTCTGTCTCTCTGGGGAGGGCGGGGCCAGAATGTGTCAGGTGATCAGAATGACGGATGGGACAGGTAAACTCTCCACGGTGCACGTCTTTTACCTCTGGCTGTACAAACAGACTGGAGGTGTTTGACACTGCAAGGTTTCTCGGGAATTTTAGCTATAGAGAGCAAACGTTACACTACTAGTCAAACAGATGATTGTCTTCACTGTCTGCTGTCATCATAATAGTTTTAGTTATATGGTATTTGGGATACCTAATAAAGAGAAGCGAATAGACTTTAAGCTTTGCGGAGAACAGCACAGTAAACCACAGAACCAAGAGTTCAGTGAGACCCACCAGACCAGGAGACAATGATGTGAATCCAAGCAGCTTCTTATATTGCTCAAAGGTGAAGAACTGTGGAAGGAGAGAAAGACACATGAGCTGTCAATGAGCAGAAGTAACTTCAGTGTGAACCCTTGACAATCTTGCATTTTGGGCAAACAGACTAAAACAAACTCTTCTATCTGATCTGTAAAACTGGGATGAAATATCAAGATATTTTCCTCAGCGTGTCATATCGGTTAGGCAGCCCCACATATAAATGTCTTATGGTTTTTAAAAGCCGCAACCACCTAATACCAATATTAAAGCTGTAAACAATCCTGGTAAGAAAAACTTAAAATCTAAACTGATGAATGCTAAAAGTACAGACCCCCTTGTCCATGACGTGCATTACAAAAACAAAGTATACCTGTGATATTTTGGAGTTAATCCTCAAAATCTGGTGCATATTCTAAGATTAATATACTTAGTTTTCTCAATCAGCTCATTACCAAAATTGATATCAATATGCATGTAATTTCTTTTGGTTCGACGTGCTTGATTTCCAAGTCTCACTTCTCCATGCTAACTAATAAATGGTAATGTAGACCTTAGTGGTATTGCAGAGGGAGTCTGGAAATTGTTGTGTGTCAATACTGAGCTTCAGTTCTCCTGGGCAAACAGAAGCCACAGGAAAACAGAATCGACTGCCAATGTGCATTTGGTCCCTGTTTATTCCCCACTGCGGTGGTACTGCGGTTCCGAAACCTAGACCTAAACCACAGAGTACAGGGACCTAAACCACAAACAGTACAGGGACCTAAACCACAAACAGTACAGGGACCTAAACCACAAAGAGTACAGGGACCTAAACCACAAAGAGTACAGGGACCTAAACGACAAACAGTACAGGGACCTAAACTACAAACAGTACAGGGACTAAACCACAGAGTACAGGGACCTAAACCACAAACAGTACAGGGACCTAAACTACAAACAGTACAGGGACCTAAACCACAGAGTACAGGGACCTAAACCACAAAGAGTACAGGGAAACCCAAGTCCACTCATGGCATGTGCCACAGTCAGCCACAGCCGAACGCGGGAAAAGGTTTCAAAATAGGAATCACCTTAACTGCTCTCTTTGGGGTCTCAGCGAGGATTGGGGGCAAGATGCCCTTGTAGAAGCCATATAGCCTGTTGGACATAAAGTAATATTATAATATTACTGCATTGTATAACAGTTATCAATTCATTGTTAGCAATTCATGGGAAGGCAAATAAAAAAAAAACATTCTGACATGTTTAAAACCTTACTTAGTGAATTTTAACATTTAAAATAACAGATGTGGTTCACAACTGAAACTATTTTTTCCACTGAGAATTTAGCAAAGAAATGCAGGTTAAATCTACAGATCCTCTATTGAGATTTAAAATTCTTTAAACACAGAGCTACCTGTTGGCTCTGCTGTAAAAGGAAATGAAAACCTCCTGATGAATTTCCTTCCAGAGGGAGAGAAAGGGGAGAGCAATTTTTGCCTTGCTTGTCAACTGATCAGTGCCATTTTATTTGTTATGGCATTTCTGTGTAAGCAGCTGGGTTTACGCTCACGATAGAAAACTGTAACAAAGGAACGAACAAGAAAAACTTGTGACAAACTGCAAACATACTCCCTGTCCCCAGAGAAAAAAAACAAAGAAACCTCAATTAAAAGGGACAAAAAGACAAAAGTGTAGGGCAAGCAAAGTGATTATTCATGCTTACGTGTGTGGCACATACAGTCAGCAGGGCACAAAAATAATTATTGTGCTGATGACAAACGGCAGAAAGTGACATTGATGGGGTTTGTTTCATTTACAACATTCCTGATTAGTCAACATAAAAACTGTTTGTTTTTAAAGTATAAACACTGAGGTGGGGGCTGTCATCAAAATCATAGGAATTATTACCTTATATAGTATATGACTTATGTGGATATAATTTTGACATACATTTTCCTGTAATATTACTGATTTTGAAGTCAATATTCAAATTGTAATAAAAAATTTGCCAACTGTCTTGGTAAAAATTAAGACTTCCATTGTGCGAAGGGCGTGTCATTATCGGAAAGATGACATTATCGACGGCGATGAGCACACTGCTGAATTCTGCTGGGTTCCAGTTACCACAGAAATCCCCACCCACTGGCCTTTGTCTGCGCGCCCCATAGATTCCATGGAACTGAAGTGTTGTGAAGTGAGATGTTCTTATCTTAAAGATTGTTTTAGGCCTGTCACACAAGAACTGGTAAAACAGGTCATAACATTTAAACAGGCACAACAAGCTACACTCTTCAACGGCCTTTAAACAGAAAGGAGCCTTAAGAGTGAGGACATTTCGCCGTTTTGTTTGCAAAGGCACATAGTTCGGTTTTGCATATTCAGCGTCTTCTGTGTTGCACCACCCTGCTGAACGGTCCACAGTGCTGATCGGCAAAAATCGCGAGCGTGTACAGCCCCGTCTTACAAAACGATCAATCATTATGATTAAAATCTTTGTTAGGACAAGTGCATTGAAGATGGATGGGGAAATAGAACATGGAAAAAAAGCCTTGCATATATGAACAACTCAGCTTCTAGTTACTAAACAAAGTGTGGTATATGTGGTCAATAGTAATGACGTAGTGGATCAGGCACCTGACGGTGGCCCGCAAGTCTCCACAAGTATCTGCTTCTGCCAGTGCTACTGTGAACTTAATCCCGCACACAAGGAGGATTGCAGTACTCTTGAAAGGGGGACTTTGTGAGTTGGCTGGCAGTACTTATTTATCAGAATTTAATCTGACAGCAGTCCCATGTCATAAACTGCACCCCCCCCCATGCAAGGCAAACAAGCATGGATATGCAGTTCTTGGTTACCTAGAGGTAACTGTTGTTACCTCTGGGACAAACCACTATAAAGGTTGGTTCCCCAACAGTGGCATAGTGCTTAAAGAATGGGCTTGGTTTGACGAGGCCATATCAACTGCCAATTAGATGCTAATATGGAAAAAAAGATAACACTGTATGTAATGGAAAAAGAAATGTTTTCATTTAACAGCTCACTGTATCTATTATTTAAATGATCTGTGGTGGCTGACAGCTTGGATACAGCAGAATTGACCAGAATTATACATTCAGTGCTTCTGTAAACTATATAAAGAGTCAGGAAAAGGGAATCTGATGGTATCAGAGGGGCATTCAGCAACCTGATACAAACACGCTGCTTCAACAGATGGGTAATGCAGCAGGGACAGACTTTCAAAACACACGGGTCCTGCTGAGACCCGAGTAACAATAGCAGAGCACTGCCTAAACAGCGCCAGTGGACGTCAAACATGCTGAACTGGAGACGACCTTCCTGAATGCAGTCGTTTGACGAAACAGATTATTGCGTGAGAAAGAAAACAAAGAAAATGCTTTTTTAGAACGAAACTGGAAGGAAAGGTATACTTCACGCAAATGTATGAATGCAAATTCACACTAATATGACAATAAGTGAATGAGGTTAGGGAGATCTCAAAATCAGTAATAAGTTGGTCAATGGCGTGTGTGTGCTGTTGGGCCATTGAGCAGCTTGGAAATCTACTACTACATATACTTTTAAAATTTTCAAGCGTCTAAACCTTTTGTGCTATTTGTACAGCTGGACTGAGCTTACAGGTAGCGTAGCGGATGTCGGTGTAGGTCCCAAATGGGGCCTTGTCATGCCCTAAAGCAAGGTACTTGACCTGAATTGCTCCAGTAATACATACAGCTGTACAAACGTGTAATTATAAGCCACTTTGGATAAAAACAATCAGCAGAGCGACTAATTTAAAAGGCACTGACAATACTCCATGCTGAGATTTAGCGTTAAAAGACTGACGTAGCGTTAAGAAGGCTTTGGAAATGTCACCCCCGAACATTAACACCTTACCACTGAATTCATGGATTACATAGCAAATATACACATTACTCATAAAACCACACTGTGCAGCATTGCTGGATACTTTTTTTTGCATTATTCTGAGGATGGTTGAGCAGAATGAATTTTGTATTGATATTGAACACATGCATGTAGATAGAGGACACAGTGTGGCGTGATTGCTGTTATGAACCCCTAATGCTATATTGTGGAAACACATCTCAGAAGTTGCTGGAGATGCTCTTGTCTGATTGGAGCCAGGGGTAAATATTATTGTTTCTGCAAAAATGATTTGGTGATACATAGGCCAGGTAGATACATACATGCACTCCCACATCAGTATGATCCTATGACCGAAAGCTCATTACAAAACTAAAAAGTGCTGTCTAAGGCTTACAAAGTAAAAACTGTAGACAATGTCGCTAGGTGGAGGCTTCCAAGATGACCCTACAATGAAGAGCTGGAGCTGGAAATGGCAGGGTTACTGCTACAGGACAGAAGCTCTTCATGCAAATTCACCCCACAGATTTCCTGGGCGTGGCTGCGAAAGGAGTAATCAGGTGCAAAAATACACCTTAAATTTGTTACAGACTCATTTGAGGTAACCTAGGTCAATTTGAATGTGCTTTATTTGAATCCAATCCTAATTTGATTTTAAATGTAAAGTACACAGGAATCCCCCGCAACTTTTCTAAGCAAATCTCCGTCTCTGATTGGAAGCTCCTGTAGACGCAGCTGGACGGCGGTCCGACATCTCCTCCTTAGATTTGTCTCTGATTTTCCTAAAGCAATATATTTTTTGGTCCCATTATCTTCAAAGTTCAAATGTATTTGATACCATGTTACAGACTAGCACAGGAAATCTAAAAACAGCACATTAGGTATTAAGTTACATTTTGGTAGATAAGATATATGTGACTTATGAAACTCAAATACAAGTTCAGGACAGATGTTGTACTCTATGGTCTTATCTTAAGTAGTATAAAAGTAGTATAAAAGCATAAATATATAAAACCATACTGCATACTTGCTACATAAATGCTACATATTGACATGCTGTGGACAAACACATGGAATTACTGTATTACTTGAGTTCTCCCAAAGGAAGCTCAGAAATGAATTTCTTTGTTTCTTAGGCTTATAAAATCTGCAAGGTTCTCTCTGCATTACATGTAACCACACAGGAAAGTCAATAAACGGGGAATCTCATTAAACGTTACAAAATGGGGACGTCCAGCAGTTCTACTCAGTCTTTTCTAATTTCTTGAAATTACATAAACACAGAGAAGCTGAATCTGCTGCCACTGTCACAGACATAATTTCTCAATCCCCAGAAATACAGTGATGCATTACTTAATGTCTTTCCACACAAGATCCTGTCATCCCATATAGTTACAAGACAGTTTAAAAAAAATCCTGATTGGCTAAGGGGACAAAGCAGTGGTAAGCTGCTGTAGTGCAGTGCACGGTGTGAACAGTGACAGCACTGCCAGCCGTATAGTGCTACAGTGTTACATATCAAACCTCTAATACCCATAATACTTGATAGCAATAATAAGCATCTATGTTACACGTTTACGTATTTATTTTACAGCACTTTTGCCATTATTTTCATGTATACTCTCTCTCTCTTACATAAAGTGTCTTGGCTATTTAGGCAGTAAAGGTACAGTGAATGTGCAGTATACCATACAGATATGTATACAGCGAATATGATGTTCGTATAGCATCCAAGTCACCTAACGTCCTATTGGACAGAACATAACCTGGATATTAAGTTCTGTACCTGCATACTTTGGAGTTCAAGCTCCTAAAAAGCATCCAGTACTTACACACATGGTGCATCCGAGACCCAGCAACTTTACCATCTACACAATTCTGCTTAAAGACCGAGCCTTATGGAATACACCTTTTCACGGACACTCTTTTAGGGCAGCTTCTAGCTTATTAACCATCCGTATTTTTTTGGAACATTGAGACAATAACTCGTCGTTTGCTTTGGTCTGATGAAAAGCGAAATGGCTGAACGGCAATGAAATTGCATGTTTCTCGTATTTATGCTAAGAGGCTGTACTGTAAGAGAGGGTTCAGGACAGTTCTTGAGGCACTTAATCCCCATCAGCCAACGAGACATGCATGTAGGGTGAGACGCCAATTAGCCTGGGAACAATAGGAAATGCTGACTTTGGCTTCAAAGCTGTCAGCTATCCGATGTAACGTGCTTCTGTGTTTAAATTGAAATCCAGCCATCGGCAGCAGGGGTGCCGAGGAAAATACCTCAGTTGATACGAATATTCAACATTCCAGCAAAGGACAGAGTGATACACACCGCAGTCGCATTTATATGTCATCTTCACATGCTCCAAATTGCGACATCGCTGGCCACAGCTATAGAAGCATTTCCTCCTCATCTCCAATTTTCTACCACCGCTGCAAGCATTTTTATTAGCAATATCAATGCTTAGCTGGACAGCTAAAGAAAAAACAAAAATTCATCCACCTATCCTAGAAATCGCATTAGCATGAAATGTGAGAGCAGCACTAGCCTGTCTGTGCAATATTTTCATTTTTCCCCATTTGGTGAATTCCCACTGCAAGACGGTATATCAAGTTTCCCACCAAGTAGCTCAGAAGAAGCACATCAGCCCACTTTTGGCCCCTGCCAAGTAGGAAGTTTCTTTATTTGTAATAATTTCACAATAGTCAGTCCTACCACTAGCTGCAGAAATTCTGCTGAAGTGATTCAGCCTGGAGGTGACTACTGGATTCTGGGGAATGATTATACCCATTGCAAAAAAATACTATCGTGATAACTTCTGAGTAAAAAAAAAAAAAAAGCCTATTGATTCCGTTTGGAGATGACAGAGAAGGATTATTTATTCACTATATTTACTGCTCACACCTGTTCAGAAAGATTTATATCATCACATGTGAAACTGGAAACGGGAAAGGAAAAAAAGAATCCTTTTCAGGCACCAAACAATGACAATTTCATTATTTAATACTTGAGTTATAAGTAGTTTTAACAGTGTTCAGGAGAAATATAACAGATTTGTGTTTTTCTCATTTGAAATGCGACACATGACTAAATCTGATATGGAGGGGTACACAAATGAAGAGGCGGGAGTCAAGCCTACAGAATTTGAGAACGATAAGAACAAGCGAGGGGGCTCTCAAGCTCTGGGGCAGGAGCCCCATCCACTTTGCCGTGGAAAAGACCCCGATGGGTCAGCGCCCCCTGCAGAAGGGCCGGGGAATGGCGCACTCGATAAAAAAAAGGAACCGCAGAAGATGTACTCTTTCACGGACGAGTCAGCGGCAGCCATCCCGGAAAGCCGACGCAGGGCACGCTGACAGCTGCATGGATAGACGGCGGGTAGAAGTGTGAGGCCGGGATCCAGGCGAGTGGGAGGTTCTGCTCGCCCTCCCAGGACCGCACTACGACTTTTTACTCTTTTTAATGCAACCTAGAGTGTTACGCTTTACATGACCATGTACATATTGAAATAGCCCAGGGTGAAGCGCCTTTCAGTACAGCAGGGAATTGGACCCTTAATCACTATGCTGTGGGCTTTATAACGTAATCAAAGAACAGGGCAACCAACAGCAAAGATTTCTGGTATGAGAGACTGCCCAGGAATGCTTTTCCCCCACAGAATGTGGTGTAACATCTATTATAAGCAATAATTTTGTAACAACAGCTTCTAATTGTGTTGATTTAGTTGTGAGTCGGGTAATTTATAACTATAATGAACAGAAATATTTACCTGGCTTGAAAGAAAGCAGAATACTTTTAAAAACGAAAAAGGCTTTCCATGTACTTCAGTTCCAATGAATGGGCTGGGAATTTACATTAAGAGATTGTTTTGATAAGCAGCAGGTTTATCTGCGATGACAGCAGAAAGCTGTGCGATGCCCAGACAAACACACACACACATACACACATAGGTTTGCAATTATATCTTTGTGGGGACTCTCCATTCATTTCTGTTAGGAAAACTCTAATCCCAGCATGACGACCTTAACCCCTACCCAGCCCTAACCTTCACCATAAGTAACCAAAATACGAGACTTTTGGCATGTTTAGTTTTTTGATTGCATTCACAGGTCTTTGAGGGGACTGGAAAAATGGTCCCCACAACGTCAAAATTAATGGTTTTTATCACATTGTGGGGGACATTTGCAATATAATGCAATATAAACCTAATCCACACACACACACACACACACACATACTCATAGGCAGTCTTTGATGTAACCTGAATCACACCAAGACTAACACAGTATATAGAACCAAAAAGATGAACTTGGGGTAGTTCTCAACTCCCAAATACTCCACAGAGCAAAAATCTATAGGTACTTGATTATTTTCCTTCTATTATTATTCTAATATCATAAATTTGCTGCATGCCATCTATTTATTAAGTGCATGAGTGAGCACACTGAGGCACGCAGACGATCAGACGAAGTAGAGAGTATAATATTATCTCAACAAAGATATAATTAATCTTGTCATTTTGCTGGGACAGTGGCACAATGAAGTCAGTGAACAGGAAGAAAAGTAGAAGAAGAGAAGAAGAGCTTGGGTTGTTTTTATGGAATCATTTTCAGATAAAGTACATTCAAGCTTGACATTTATAATCTGTTTACCTGTCTGCTGCATTCAGCTGCCTATTTGATCACGTTTAACTACACTCACAAGACTCCTGTTAACACATGAAACAAGTCTGCCTTGATCTGCTGAAACTCAGGCCAACAGGAGCAACAAGCAGGTGTGTGTGTTCTGTGTAGAAGTTCCCTAAGAGAAGGACTTTCAAGAAGCTCAGCTGGGTGGCATTTTTTCACTGGAAAAGATCATATAATAATTATTTTTACTTAACTATCCTTAAACAGTTTCTAGCCATTCTCAAGGAAAAATACCCAACAATGCTCTTTTTACTGTAGTTAATACCAGAGAAGATTGATTTGAGATTTGCTCAGGGTGAGTGGCTGGGTCAGGCAGAAAAATGATAGCTATCTGTCTGTCCTTTGAAGATGAACTGTGGGTGCAGCGTACACTTAGACAGACTTCTGCTGAGATATTCTTCTGTTGAGAGCAAGGAAAACATAGGAGAACATCAGGAAAGGGGCAAGCGTGACATCACATGGGGAGCAGGGTAAACGGGATAGGAATTCCGCATTGCCACCATTGTCTGGCAAGTGGCTGCCCCCCCTTCTCCGCCAAGCCTCAGCGCCTTGGTTCAGGAATCTGCCAGGAACAATTTTCCTTATTGTTCAGTAGGGCTGGGATTAAGAGAAGGACCATAGGCTGTGGCAAATCACTCTGCCAGATACAGTCCATAATGATGTCATAATGATGTAATGATGTAATACCTTACGCCGCATTACATATAACCAGGGTTGTTACTGGTTTTCCTTTGTAGAGGGAGCCCTCACTTTACTGGGCTTAGATGGAACAGCATGCTCTAGTAACAACTCAATAAAATGGCTCTTACGTCACTGTTAAATATAGGAGCAGAAGCAATTATTACTACTTAGGCATATATATATATATATAAATAAATAAAAGTGGCATATATTTAGTGGGAGCTTCAATTGAGAAAACTGACCTCCTGGCAACATGGAAGAAGGTGAACAAAAAGCAAAAGGCATGTAAAATGAGAGGAGGAGATGTGGGAGGGTCTCAGCTGCCCCCCTTTATTTCGGTCACATACACATGCAGGTTAACCCCTTAGATCCAGGTCTGCAGAGCGCTTGCATTTTCTGTCTGGGTTTTTCCATCGGATCTAGAATTGACATTGTGGAACTGCAAGCACTCAATTGATTTATAATTCTTGGGCCCGTGTGTCTCATCTCGTTTCCGTGTGCGTGCACACACAGACCCCAATGCGGGACGTACACCGAGCAGGTGTGTAAGGGCATAGGGGTGCAAATACCTCACCTGTACTTTTCATGACACAGAGAGAGAAACACAAACAAGGAAGTCTGAAGCATGCTGCCAAGGTCACCGGGGGGAGAATGACAGGGCCCCCTGATTTCAGCAAATAGCAGTCCCCCCGCTCGACAGTTCACATACAACGCAACACACACACCTGATATACAAATATGCATACTACTCGTATGTGCATTTCATTCGCCCAATGTAACCCATAAGCATTTCACAAAGTTTGGAATACCGTTCTCATGGAGAACACGAAGAAAATAGCTCACAGAAAGCTTTGACTTACTGTACACTAATTAAGAGTGATTATTGGTGTTTAAAACATTGTTAACAATGCCATAAATAAGGATAACATGGCAAAGTGATCATTTCTGACTACAAAAAAAGGACAAAGAAGTGAAAGGAATCAGACCACAGAAGAATTTACAGTTTATAGCTGCAAAAAATGGGGAAAAATAAAAATTGTGTTTTGGCAGGAGGCACTGCTGTCCTGCACTTCTGAGACAGTGTGGTTCAGCACGGTTCCACATGGTTCAGCATGGTTCCGCACGGTTCCACATGGTTCCGCCCGGTTCAGGGTGGTTCCACATAGTTCAGCATGGTTCCACACGGTTCCGCACAGTTCCCATTATGTGAATACATAATGCATGTGTTTGCTTGGGCTTGCTCTGTGTAATCAGGATTCCTCCGAAAACCCCATGTTGTTCAGATGCACTGGTGACTCTATGCTATCAGTGGCCTATAAAAGTATGTGAGCTCCATAGAATTTCCCATAGATTCCAATAGATTCTCGGCTGAAAGGACTCTGAATGAGACCAACCCTAACTGAACGAGCAGTAATGGATAACATTAAATTCCTCTGCTAGCCTGATGTCACTGTTCCCTGAATGGTCCTAATGTTGCACTTTCTGGTCATTAAATAGCCGTCTTATTAGGTTCTTGCTTTGTTTGGAAGATGTTTAGCTCTTGCTCCAAGTCTTTTTATAATTGTTACACTGGGCATTCACTGGAAGCTCAGCCTAACTGCACTTATGCCAAGTTGACTCTACGACATTAGGTATGTTTGTAATGTGCCATTTGCCATAATCTGCCATTTGCCTTACTTGTGAATTTTGACAATAGCATCTGCTGAATAAATGTAAACATATTAAATGAAATGTACGCCTACTTACCTATTATACTTAACACCTCACGTAAGTTTCTTTTTTATAAGGCAGATTTTTCATTCCAATCCGATAAGAAAGACAAGCGGCACTCATTCCTAAACAAACTTCAGCTTCCTCTTTGCTCTCGCATGAGCATGCGCTCTTCCCAGTGGGCTCGCCGTGTTCCACATAGCCCCAGTTTGGCTCTCGTTCTCCACCACTAGCATGGGTTTTCAGACACCCCCTGGGGTCCCGTAGAACACGTGTCGAAACCATGAGGAACCCGTCGAAATGAGGATGAGGAATGGCGGCGCGTTTTGGGGAAGGCGAGGAGGACAGCATACCCCTCACTGCGAAATATGGTTCTGAAGCAGTCTCCTAGGCTCTTGTAGCTGTGGGGGTCACTGGCTCCTCTTTGAATCTGAAATCTGTGAGAAAATAAATAACAGTAAGAGACTGGCAGGGAGCAGGTTCTACTGAGCATGTGCAAACCTTATGTCTGTGCTCTTACTTAAGCAGAAGTCAGACTGTAGAAAGCAGAATGTGGTGCAGATCACGAGACCTTATTTACCTTTATTATACACAACAACTCTATAAACAAACATCTCAGCTCACAGGCACTGCGAAATGTGGCAAAGCTAGCAATGATTAAGCGTACAGTTTTATTTCTATATGATCCGCTTCAGCAGCTCAACTATCTTGGTCCTTGTGCATACCATAACCAAGCTGATGATCTTGTAACTGACATTCACTGCCATTTACCGATTACATTTTCTGCTTTAATGGTCATTACATCCACTACATTATATCCAGGATCTTGTGCCTACACTATGCACAAATTTCCTTCAAAAATTAACCATCTCTCCTAGTCACTGTACATGCGGTTCGCACCCAAAGACGGTTTCCTCTATAAAGGCCGTGCAGCCCGGCATAAACAGGAGAAAGCGTAATATTCAGGTTCTATGAAACACTGTTGTTTTTACAGAGGGAGATGCTTCTATTCCTGGAAATAAAGAATACCTTCCCTTCTCTTTTGTGTTGCCGTATTTATGCAACAAAAAAAAACTTTCCCATTTTATTAAAACATTTGCTCTGTCCCCCTCCCTTGCCTGTCTTTAATGTCTCTTTAATGAAGACACCCAGTAGGACTCTCCTCTGAGTGTTCGGTCCATATGATGTCAATTAAGGCTCTGTACTCAGCAGAGGAACCACAAAGAACGCGCTGCAAAGCTCCACCTCCTTTTTTTTTGGTTTTTACGGGAGGCTCCGCCATGCATCCCTCCGCATGGAGGAGAGCTCAAACATTTACTTAACCCACTGTAGGTAATTAGCTGCCCCTTTTAACAGCTGGGTATTGCAGCAAGCCAGTTTTGGCGGCGGACATACTATAACTGCCCTACAGTTCTGCGTCTCAGGTAGTGGTGTGGGTGCTGGGATGTACCACGTTGCCCAGCTATGCCCAAAGAGCACCAACACTGGCGCTGAGGAAGGACTAGTGTAT
Source organism: Cryptomyrus ogoouensis (assembly GCA_025773925.1). Lineage (NCBI taxonomy): Eukaryota > Metazoa > Chordata > Actinopteri > Osteoglossiformes > Mormyridae > Cryptomyrus > Cryptomyrus ogoouensis. The sequence continues at coordinate 11,975,842 of JAOYFF010000027.1, forward strand.
TCCTACAGTTATCTATAGGTATATCTCTAAAGCAGGATATGATGTTAGTGGTCAGGTCACCAAACATTGTAGGATCTCAAACAGGAATAATAAAAAAAAAAAGCTGTATGAAAAGTAAACAAAAAAAAAAAAAGCTGGAATTCAACGCTGAGAAAAAGCATTAACTTTGGAGAAGCCTTTCAGAGTGGATGGTGTGTTATTGCAGCAGACGAAATACCAACAATTACTTCAATCAGTACTAATGAGCCAGAGTGACTTTGGATTGGAAAGTGAGAGGATTCATCACGTGAGGCTTTAACCGATGGGCCAAGGGGTCAGTGTAGCGGTCCAGCCAAATACCTGCTAGGAGCATAAAGTGCTTGGGCCACATCCAGTGAAGGTGAACCACCTCTCACATCACTGGGATTTCACATCTCAGAGGGCTGTTCTCTGAAATGCAGCTTTGCAGATTCCCAAATAGCTTGTAACCAGTGCCACAAAACATTTAAAATGGTGTCATAAATGGACGGCCGATGCATATAAAAAAAAAAGAAGAAGGGGGGGGGCCAGATGGGGGGGAGAGATGAAGTTCCAGAAGATTTAAGACCGTTGGGGCTTGTAAACAAATTTAAATCTACCTTAATTGAAGGCACATGACTCTGGGGTCAAGGACTGAACCGGTCTGCTTGTCTCCTACCCTCCCAGCTTTCGCTCTCACCTGACCTGTCCTTACACTCCAACTAGCCCTGAGAGAGCAGGCAGGCTAGGCCGCAGTGCCCTTTGCAGCCCCTGACTCTGTGCCTGACCTTAAGGTCAGCTCATTTCCTTGTGTCCCTTTCCTACCCTGCCGTAAACCCGGAGACCGACCCCAGAACTCAGGGGGAGATAATGGGAAGGACCCAAGGAACCAGAGACTATGCGGAGGTACTGGCCCATTAGTGGATCCCTATCTGTTCCAGGCGATAGCACAGTCCACACCAGAATCAAGTAGGGGAGTGAGAAATCACTAACGTGACCCCACATTAATCCAACTGAAAGTCAAATGTAACCGATTTGCACAGTAAAAGCTCAAGAAAATGGATCTGTGGGTATCTAGAAGGGCTTCTCTGGAGACTGCATCCTCTCTCCAGGGCCTTCATCAAGGGGAGATAAACCACTAGCTGTCCAAAACCCAATGAAACCCTCGGCCTAAGCTTTACAGCATCACCACTGGGACAGGATTACCAGATGTGGGGTGAGGTGGAGGGCATGCCAGGACTCCTGTTAGCGAGATGGGCGTTTGGGGCACATAACCTTGGAACGCTCCCAATAAAAGGCCTGATTCAAACCGTCCCCAGAGCCCCAAAATGAGCACACAGCCACAGCCGCTTCTTGGCCCTATTACAGAGCCCGGTGAGTGTCTTAAAGTGCTCGGAGCGCCAGGTCTCTGCACCCTCGCAGAACCCGAAAGTGATGGGGGTGTGACTTGGGCCAGTGAGAAGGGCCATTGCCTTAGAGGACACACCATTGAGGGAAGCCAAATAATGACGATGTTTTAAAAAATGGACAGGAGCAGAGTTTCTGGGTTGATCAAAAGGCTTACTTTGATGGTCCTGTTTTAAAGGGCTGCCCATTTTAACAGGCTCTCATAATTTTCCTTGTTATATAATGTCTATTGCCCAGCTACTGGATCATTGCAGCACTTCTCCAGCACAAAATACATTCCTCCCAGTAGCTAATTTGTTTAATCTACACATCCCATTCATTCATTCGTTTTTATTAAGCTACAGACGCAACACGTCGATTCAGCCGCAAATCGTGTCTGAAACGTATCAAACGTACCAAACACAGGTGTCTTCCTTCCCCTCACTAAACGAAACCATTCAGCAGCAGCTTAGCACATAATACCAACTAATATAAGTCAGTATACAAGTTCAAAGATGCTGGACATATCAGCCCCACCACAACTTCCCCAAGAAGGAGACCGATTTTATAGCAGTCTGCACTGTAGAGCTGCCAGCAGCCTCTCACACAGTGGATAAGAAAATCCAGAGAGCAGCATTAAAACAAAATAATTTTTTTACTGCCTAACAGTTACTTTTAATGAGCAGGATCATAAAGATGGCAGAAATCTGTTGCATTGGTACAGAGACAGAACGTGTAGGTAGGAGCCCTCTAACCTAACTGATCCAATATGGCAGACAGAGCAACTAATCACACTCAGAACAGGGCTACTAATCATTCTCAGAGCACTGAAGGCAATAAGGAAACGCTCCCCTGGGGCATCAGGCTCTATGGAGACTGCCATAAAGTACCTCCGAACTTTACTGTCTGGTAGCAGTCTCATGGAAGAATAAAGCATACCTAAAGTACATTTATTCACCATTATGTAAGCCCTGCATAAAGCTGGAACCATCTCAATTTCACAAAAAAGAAACCTCATTCATCGTACCTCTCAAAGACATACAGTCTTATAGCCACCTGCTTTTTTGACAGTAGCAAACATCCATAATCCCAGCAGTCATGTGGGTGGTTGAAATGAGCACTTAGCACTGGGAAGACTGGGGAAGGAAGAAACAATGATGTTTGCAGGTAGATCTCAGCTAAATGTGATCATCAGCAGTAAGTAATGATGATAGCGGTACGTAACCTGAACTGCATCTTGTCTTGTTTAATCAACCTTGTCCTTTCAATCACATTTTAGTATTTTAGTTTTCACAAAATGTGGCGTGCCAGTGAAAGTGGTCCAAGAAAACGACGATTTGCTTTTGATTCATGACCTTAGCTAAAATACCAAGTTTAAATCTTCACAGATTCATAAATTTCAAAGAGCACTTTTCGAGCATCCAGTTATATTCAATCATCATTGTGATACCTGGTGGGAAGTTTAACAAGTTTGGACTTGCATTTTACTTTATCCCCCCATTTGGAAATTCCTTTTATTTTTGCACATCGACGACTGATCTCCCCCTTTCAGACAGACGGCCCCTGTGCTCTGGCAGAAGGGGGTCAGGGGAGAGAGTCAATAAAGTGTCACGTTTAAAGCCAGGAGATAAAGGAGGAGGGGAGCGGATGAGCAAGGCGCAGTCCGGAGACAGGAAGGTGATAAAGTTTGAGCAGTTATGGCACCGCAGGCCCCAGGACCTGGGACTGGGCAAGACCGGCTTGGATTTCATGGGCACCGCAGGCCGCCACTGCTCTCAGGTCCACACCGGCACTGCACCGGTATGCGAGCGGGGGAGTAAACATGGTCATTATTTCAGACCCCCCCCCCCCACCGACCAACTTGACAGATACAAACGACTTTCCTTTGAAACCCCTGGTAAGTCCATGTCAAAAAAGCAGCAGCTGGGTGGTTAGCACAAGCTAACGTGAGGCTGAGAATCATTAAGAACGCTTTATTCAAAACAACCAGCTTTAACGCACGGGATTACATTGGGAATTCACTATGTAACACTGAATGTATTACAACAGTGTTTCCTCGGGACCCACAGACAGTCCATGTTTTTACTCCTACCAGGAGCTGGGAGGGAGCAAAAACATGGACTGGCTGTAGATCCCCGAGGACCGGATTGGGAAACACTGCATTAGAATTACGTTAAAAATATCACAAATTTAAGGATCACAGAAGAACTGAAGAGTCACTCTGACTAGTGAGGAGGAGAATGCTCTCTTTACGTTGATGGTGCAGCGGGGCAGAGCAGGGGACAAGCGTGGGGAGACTTTGATCTGAGGAAACGCTACGAGGTCAGGAAGACGTCTCCATGGACAGCAGGCGACAGCCCCGTGGTACACGGACAGGCCGGAGTGGCGGGGAAACCGGAGAATCCCAGTTGCCACACTTGATTACCCCTTGTCTCTCCCAGTTTCTGTTTGGCAAGGAAAAACACCTTAAAATGGGCGAGAATGTCAACACCGGGCGCAAGGCATTCAACAGACAGGAAAAACAAATGAGTTTTCATCAGGCTCTTTATGGCTTCGCTAAAACGGACCATTGCAACTCCCTGGGATGGTTTTAAACGCTTCCCCTGGGTTTGAAACATAACGCGGCCCGTTTTCGTGACACCTCCTACCATCTGACCCGTTTAATACCGGGCCGTAATGGCCAATGGCAGGAGGGCACCAGGGAGGTAGACCTGTGCGATTCGGCCTTCCTGACTACGCGCTCAAACAATGTGTTTATCTGCTGTCATATGGCAGAAGGGGAAGATTAATGTACACATTCATGACGTGTCACTGTAAGGGGTCCGGTGACGGGTCTTTGGGGGACAATTAGATGAGAGAATCTGGGTCAAGCAGAGTTTAGAGAAGCAGAGTCAATGAATTTAGGCCCAATAGTTCTACCTTCACTGCCAACCAATATAGATACATTCATAGATGCAGAGAGACACACAAACGCACAAAAAGGGGGGGGGGGATCCATGTTGACTCATAGAACAAGCAGACCACCCCGTCTTCAGAGTTCCACACAACGGAACACACACATGACAGAACTGAATAATTCGAACTACTGTTCTCAAGTCAGTTCCATCCTGGCAGATGTGAGCTTTCAGGTTGAGCTGCATTTAACTGGCCGAAATCGCGCAGGGATCACAAAGTCTGCGCAGTCGCAGTCCAGATTCAGTCCACAAGAAAAGATCACAGCTCTGTAAAGCAAACCTCAACCACATGCATAATTATTTTTTTTTCCAGCTGCTCCCTTTTCTGGGAGCTGAAATCCATTTAAAATATCGGCGAGATGACTGTGGTGCATTTGTCCAAGCCCAGGAACAACCACTAGGACTGACATGGAGGACAAAAGTTGGCAGAGACATTAAGGTTGGAGCAACTACACCATACGCCACACGACACAGCTGTGTCCTGAATAGTACAGGAATAGTCAGATTACAGGAACTCTCTCATCCACACAACTGCTAGACTGACTATCATCCAACAATATAACTTTCCCATTCCACTATTTACTGGCTGTTTAGTGCATTCTTCTGTTAGTGCTGTTGAGCTCAGCAAGCATGTGATGGCAGAAAGGAGTGTAGTGGGAAACTGGGCAGCCGTCACAATGCAAACCACCCTCACTAGACAGGAAGATGAATTCCAAGCTCACTAGGATCAAACGGAATTCACATTGCCAAGACCGCCATCAATCAGAACCTCTACGTTTTTACAATCACCAACCATGGCAAGAGCATTGCTGCAGTGTCAAGTAGGAACGGTTAAGTTACGGAAGTTGAAAGCACTTTGCTCATCATTGGCTGGGAGTTTTTCTTCCAGGGAACAAATAAAGTGTCACATTTGTGAAGCCATGCCATTTGGCTCAAAACTTTGCATATTCTCCATTTACATGAAGGGGTTCACTGACCATGTCCAGTGGCGTGGTGTGGCTGTATTTGCATCAAAGGAAAAGTACTGGAAGGATGGAGTCTATGACAAAGTCTAACAATTTGTAAAAATGACTGAGAATGTTGCCTAGGGATACCAAGTATTTATAAATGCAAGGGACGATAAAATAAATAAATGATCCTCAAGTAAAGAATAAAAATCAAAGATCACATTCTGTTGCAAATAAATGCATGATTAATTCTCGCCAGTGGAGTAATATAAACCAAGGCCCGGAAGACTCATACTGTAACAGAATGAAATGATCTAAGACACAATAAAAGAAGAAGACACTGAAAATGTCCAAAGAGAGAAGCCCTGGAGGGATCAAGGATATGGGTGTTTGTATTAGCTGGGCTGCACTGGGGGGCGGGAGAGAGAGTGGCGCCCTGTGAGGGACCTGGAAGACCAGCTCACAGCAGCGCGGTGAGGGAGTGTGTGTCACGTATGGGTGCGAGGGGAGGGGGCAGGGCGGGGCATAGCGTAATGCAACCTGGATGTAAAGCGTGAGCCCCCCTCTGCTCCTCCTAATGAGCACGGCACTGGGGCTGGCCTGATCAGAGTCAGGTGGGGAGAACCCGAGCAGGCGGCCCCCTGCCGAAAACGCCGCCCGACACCCTTTGTTACCTCCAAGTGAGCTGAGACCGGCCCATGAACCATGTAACTAGGTAGTTTCCAGGTTAATGAAAAGCTGTAATTCTGGCCCTACTGTCTCTTTGGAAGGTTGAGGTCGCCGCAACCCCCCGGCCCTTGTAGTGGTGATGAGGGCCACATTCTTTGCTCACTCCTCTAACAAGGACCACTGGTATAAGTTCGGGGGTTATACATATTGTGGGAGATATTCTACACATATATACATAAATAACCCTTATACACCCTTACATATTACATATATATTATGTATAGACGTACATATGATGTATTATACACGTAAACTCAGAAGCACAAAAAAAAATCATATGAATGTGCCTAAAATTCTCATCAAAAAAAGATTTGAATATGGCTGCTATTACAAGTGGTTTTCAGAGGTGGCGGATGAGGTCGGGCTGGGAACCGCAGCAAATGAAGAGCATACAGTATCTGTTAATGTATAGAGCAAAGAGGAAAAACACAGCGTGAGAACGGAGGCAGCGGCTGGCATTTCCGTAATTTACCACAACGGAGAGCCGTGGTGACCTTTCAGCTAAAATTCCATATTCCCCCACCCCCCAAATCGTTTGTCTTTTTTCACTTTTCGATTCCAGTCAAGGAGTAAAACTCTAATTGAAAAAAAACTGAATATCTTTATAAGTGTAGTTGGGTGCTCTTTGATTCTATGGCGGTCAAGTTGGCGGTCGGGGGGTTAATTTACTCGTGTTGGCTGCCAATTTAGGCAGTAGGCATTAAAGTACTAATAAGAGCCATTCCGCTGTGCCTGTGTAGAGGTGTGCTTTTATTTGGCTCCTTCAGTGTCCAACTCCAAGCCTTCTGCTAATAGATTTCAGTTCCCTTTCAGTTTTCCAATTAGGCCGAGACTGGGCATGTACTGTATGTGTGTGTGTGTGTGTGTGTGCAACGTGATTTAGAGCAATGCATGTTTGCAGTTACTAGAACACACACACACACATACATATGCACGCACACAAACACACACACACACATATAACACACACACATGTACGCACGCACATGTAGGGTATACATATCCTCATGGGGACCGCTCATTCACTTCTATGGGAAAAATGCTAACGCTAACTATGACAACCTTAACCCCCACCCTGTCCTAACCACAACCATAAGTACCGTAACCTAACAAAATACAAGAGTTTTTGCATTTTTAGTTTTTTCATAGCAGTCACTGATTTTTATAAAATAGAGTTTTAGATAAAAGACCGGTTTCCGGGTCCCCATAAGGGAAAAAAATGGATATTTACAGTATCACGTTATGGAGACATTGTGTTCCCATAAGGATAGGTATTCCCGCTCGCAAACACGCAAACACACACACACACACACACACACACACGCACACGCACCATTCATTTCTATGAGAAAAATCCTAGTCCCAATCACAACACCCTTAACCCCCACCCAGCACTAACCTTAACCATAAGGAATCAAACAAAATACTAGACTTTTTTGATTGCATTCTCAGAATTTTATTGCAGTGAGATTAGCAAAGGGGAACCTGACATTTTGGTCCCCAAATGCGATCTATGTATGAGTCTATGCATATAATTTTTTTTAAACGCCTGCTAAAAATGCATATGTTCACACAGGCATTCGACTAGGATATTACGTTTTGTTTGTTTATATATGTACTTTTGTCTCTGTGTTTTATTTTTTTACTGATTGCAGTATTTATTTTATATATGCATTGGTTTTAAGTGTTATATGCATTGGTACAAGTGCTATATAAATAAATGCATTGTTCATATGCTAAAGCCTTGTTTAGATGTTATATACAGCTGTGCTAATATTCAGTACTGAAGGTTCTGGGCTTGGTCTTCAAGCATGTGTATCTACACAATGTTGAAGACGGCTAACGGTCTTCTTGCAGCATGCAAATATTAATGTATTTACAGTAGTCAGTAATGATTTATTACCAACTGTTCAGCAATTCTATTCATACTGCTCACGTGATATTAATTTTAGTGAACTATTTCACTATTTGCATAATAAAGTGTCCTTCAACCACTCTCAACCTATTCCTGGCCGCACAGGACACAACGCAGGGGTACACCCTGACTGTAGGACACGCAAACACGCATGAGCATGCACTGAGCATGCACCCCAAGGTGTTGCCCACTGAAGCACCATAGCACCCCAAATATCGCTTGTGTGCCATGTAAACATTGAGAATAAACCAGTACCTCTTCTCCATGAATCCTTGCCAAATACCATACAGACAAACATGCAAACACAAAAGAGACTCTCTGAGCAATATCAACACACTGCGGGAGAGTGTGACTGAAGAGTCAAATTGCAAATCTCACATTTTCGAGAACATTTCTGTGGACTTGATGAGTCTTGGAAATGTAACAAAAACTCTTCATTGGATTTTACATCAGGACTGAGTCCTGATACTGTAACATATGATGATTGGGTCATTGGCGGACTCATCTCAAAGACAACAAAAAATGGTCTGAGAAAGTTTTGCTCCTCAATTGACAGTGCCATTTTCAGAAATTTCAGGTTCAAGAATTTTACAGCGAGAAGTTTAACATTTCAATTATAAAAGAGAAAAAAATAAAATACTGTCAACAAGCAAAGATGTACACCTCTAAAACGATACTGTTACTTAGCTGCATTATTATTCACTGGTCATAAGATTACGTTCTTCATGCATCCCAGAAGCCCCCATTCTAAGAAACAAGCCGAACTGACTCAATCTATGCAATTACAACCACAGTTCTAGGCAGCGGATTTCCACTGAACTTCACCTCCAGATAGCGAACAGAAGGCCAAGCTGAGAAACACGGCTTACGATGCGAATGACGCTTTTCTCTTTCCAGCTCCCTAACCGGGAGCATTAATACATAATAAAGGATAACGTCAAGGTAACAATGACAGCTCTGTTTAGCGTCAAGCGTGTCATCGAGCCTATTGTCATCCATTTAGTGAAAGCAGAAGAAAAACACCGCCTGTGACACATAAACACAGCCGTGTTTTAAGGGGCTGTTTTATCGCTCTTTTAGGGGCATTACAAAGAAAATAGAAAGTGCACTTTTAACCCCGACCTCGTACGAAGAGAGACGGCACACAGATTTCACCTGTAATAAACCCCGTACTTTCTGCCGTGGGTCACAAATCTTGTTGCACGACTTTGGGGTATCTGATACCCACGGATGTCCCCCCCCCATTATCCTGAGGTTCACCTCCTCAGCCCCTACCACCCTCCTCCCATATTTGGTGCCTGCCCCCTTCAAAGCACCACTGGCCCACTTTAAAAGGCACGCCTAGAAGTTTATTTACCAAGAAACTACTGCTGTAAATGACAGACAAGCAGCAGGATTTATTGACAAAGGGGGGGATTTATGGGGGGGGGGGGTCGCTCTGGAGTCGAGCCAAAGGTCTTGGCATGGCTCGCCAGAGACCGTAAAGCTTTAGTAGCGGCCATGATCTGTTAACTGCAGATGAATGGGGTGGAGCGTAAAGGACTTAATCATTTTCCTCGCTGGGCCACTGCAATGCAAAGAGGGAGCAGGAGGAGAGGCTGCGGACAGGATTACGGGGGAAAAAAACAATCGTTCTCAGAAGCTTTGATTTCAGCTTCATATTCCTTTGACAACCACAAGCTATGAAGAAAGGGTCGGACTTAAATTAAATAACAAGGTCGGAAGCAAATTGAATAATTTGCAAAACATAAAGAATGTACGACTTAAACGCAGAGGGGGAAGAATGGGTAAACGGTGCATTTCATTTTCCACAAAATGGTTTCGTTTTTTTCGTTTTTTTTGGCATTCGGGTGTACCATGCGGCGCACAGAACAGGAAGGATTGCCGAAAAAGGGGGGAAAAATATGAGTTGCAGGATTTAATGGCAGTCATTCCAGAAACATCCAAAACCACTGTGAAAAACATCTCATGTTATAGGTAGTTTCTGTGGGCTGAAACATATTCAGTAGGGGTGTAACGGTACACAAAAATCACGGTTTGGTACGCAGTTATGGTTCGGTACGTTTTCGGTACGGCGGACATAATAGAAACAAAACTTTCTTCTTTTTTTGCTTCTTTTTTCTGTATTGGGTGGTTTGCTGAACAAAGTATGACTGTTTCTTAAATGAAAAGTCTCTGTCGAAACTACTGCAACCTAATAAAAACGAAAACTTACTTAAATCAAAATAAATATTCTCTCAGGTAAATAATAGCCTACAATATATATCCATTATGGTGCACATTCAGAAAATTAACTGTACCTGATCTGTGCTGTATTCTACGGAGCCCCTTAGGTGTTACGGTAGAAAAAAATATTATTTCATTCCCTCGAATTACTAAATCGTACCCTCGAATTACTAATTCGTGCGCTCGATTTACCAAATCGTACCCTCGAATTACGAGACGCCTTAACCGGAGGGCACATTCGTCAAAGGGTCCCAACTTTGTATGGCACTTAGACTCCTATGATAAACGGAAACCTTTGGAAATTTATATAAATGGATCAGTAGACGGATATTCTCGACAAACACTGTGGCTAAATGCGTACAACAGGGACACTTGTGTAGCATGTCTACACATAATTCCTGTCCTCATTTGTTATAAATGCCTGCTTTGTCTCATTATTACACAGGGATCAGACAAAGGGAAAAAAATGTTTTCACAAATAAACACATATGCATATATAACAGGTCTGTCCACATGTGTAAAATGTAATTATACGTATATTAAACATTTTTGATGCTCCAGTCAACATCTCAGTGCATTTAATACACTGCATTCATGGACAAAACTGTGTATTTAATAGTGCATAAACAGTAAATAGTGCATTATTGGGTTTTTTTTTTTTTAACAAAGTCATTGCATTTTGTGATTGATCACTGTCTGAAGCATAAAGATGTTGCAATTTACTTTTGTTTGACTCTATGCCACCTGAATTATGCTTGCTGTATAATATCACAGTTTGTTAGATGGGCAGCCTGTTTAAACCAGGACATATTGTTATATTTGTTATTTCTTGGGACACCGGAATGCATTAAATCGAAACTCTCCATGACCCTGTGTCCATGAATGATCAATAGGGTAGCGATACATAATTCGCGGGCACGATTTAGTAATTCGAGGGTACGATTTACTAAATCGAGGGTACGAATTAATAATTCGAGGGTACGATTTACTAAACCAGCGCACGAATTAGTAATTTGAGGGTACGATTTACTAAATCGAGCGCACGATTTACTAAATCGAGGGAACGAAATAATATTTTTTTCTACCGTGACACCTAAGGGGCTCCGTATTGTATTCACATTAGCAGCTTTCAGCTTCATATTTGAATTGTGCAACACAAATATTGTCTCAAAAAATACAAAGCATAGCAAAATGAATATCCATTATGGTGCAGCATTTATAAAAATAACTGTGCTGTACTTGTATTGAGATTAACAACTTCCAGCTTCAGTAGGATGTACGCGCGCATGCGTAGTGGCGCGGCTTCTTCAGCCCCTTCCCGAATGCTGCTCGGGGGAAACACACAAACACACACATTTTCCGCATTTGTTGCATTCGTTCAGCACATATGCGTACCAAACTGAAAGAACATTTTCGGTACTAATATATAATTACATTTCTAATATTCAGACACACCGCCCCCCTTTTGCTGAAAAGCAGAAGTGTCCAGTTCCTGCAACATTCTGCAGGTCTGGCATTGCCCTAAGAGGACACCTGACAGGTTCGAACTCCGAAGTATAGCCTTGGAAATAACGGCCTGTAGGACTATGAAAAAAATTGGAGAGAATTTCTACTTAAATAGCTTTTCCTCTCATGTTTCCTCGTAGTTCTGTGTACATAGGACTGAGAAATCTTTTTTTTTTTTTTGCATAAAATGTACTGACTGATCTGCAGGATAATCATCCTACAATTAAGCTTCATAGTTGGACACACACATTACATGCAATGTTATGTAATTAATTAAGTGAACAACAATAAACCAGACAAAGTGAAAGAAGACAAGTCTGGGGTAGAATTGCCAAGGCCAACAACAGGAGCAAAAAGTTGGGCAAACCAATAATTAGTGTAGGATGCATAGGGTAGAGCTGCTGTCCGCAGTGAAAAATGGAATTTAACAATACACAGTATTCAGTCATCATGTGGCCACTGGTCTACAACCTTACCATGCAACGCTGATATTTGTAATAACATATTCATCCATCTGCTCACCTACTTACAATGAACAGGGTTACAGGATACTATAACATTCATTATTCTCAATAAGAAGAATTTAATTAAATACATAAGGTCCATTAATTTAGCGACTTAGTAATATATATATATATATATATATATATATATAGTCAAAGACAGAAATCATTATCTGTATGTAATGTGGTCACAAAACGCTCAATTTAAACACAAGGACTTCACTGCAATTATTAATATATATATTCTACAGCAGGTTCTCTTGTGATTTGGGACTGTAAAAAGACATTGGGAGGAGTAACGGGCGTTTGGGGAAGTGGAAGCCATTCCATCAGGGTGGAACAGTGCAGCCATTAAGATCTTACCTAGTCTTTACCACATCCAGCGGGTGCATGAGGCAAATCTCCACCAGACCTGGGAAATAAAACACCACAGGAGCAAAGTGAGGAAAGACTTCCACTGTCATTCATTCACTTACATTCCACCATTGCACAAAAAACATGTGATATTTTGCACAGTCCAGAAAAAACTCCCACAACAATGAAAAAAATACAACAAAAACCTATTACGCTGCAAAATAATTCAGAGGTTTTTAAAAGAAACTTGTGTGCCAAAGGACTCGATCTGATATACTCGGCCAAAAATCTGGATCAGGTTACATTCTGAGTCATGAGCCTTAAATCCGTTTGGACATCACTTTATAGCTGGCCAACCTGGACATATAGCATAGCTTACCTCTCCAAAAGAGGTGCCGCTTCCACCTTTACGCATGTGCAAGCAAAGCTTGGAAGTTCAAAAGCAAGAAAAATGAGGAAAACCAGAGGTCTCTTAAGAGATATATCCAAATATCACCACAGTACATAACCACTGTCAGATCACCCTACAGCTTGTTTTGACACAACTTTGTGTCTCTCTGGCAGCCCGAAATCCACAAATATTTCTTAACATATAAAATCAAGATGTACAATGTACATAAACTCCACAGATGTCTGCCCACCATGTGTGTGTGTGTGTGTGTGTGTGTGTGTGTGCGTCCAGCTTCACAAGCATGTACTCGAGCCTGGGGTTAATTCTGCCAAGCTTCACAGTTTACTGTAGCACAGAAGACAGCCATATGCCCTGTGATGTGTTGGTATGGGCCCAGACCCCCCTGCCCCCCCACAGGTGAATGGATGGAGGGAACTCCTCTAAGTGTACAGAAAAGCAGTAACCTCCCAAAAAAGATGAGTTTGGTTTTTAAAAATGCTAGTCATTAGATCAGAAACAGAATCTGAGGCTTGAATAGTTTAGCTTACAGTTTGGGTGATTGTGATGAGTAGTGCTACAGATTCTAAGTTCTGAAAGTAACTCCATTTCAAGTTTTCTATAAACGCTCCCCCATGATGGGCAGCCCTTAACCCAGGTTGGGAACGTCCTCAGCACCTGAAGGCTACATTGGCTGACTCAAGCTTTTCAACTTGAAGGAGAATTCCAAGCAGAAATGTACCGTTTTATTCTGTACTCAACGCATCTCACTCACTACAAAATGATTCATCACACGCACCTCCTGCAAAGAGGTTTGACGTGGCATTAGAGTTGCAACATTTCTGATTTGTATTGGAAGACTATGAACTCAGATGTTTTATTGATTTCATTATGAATGCTCACAGATTATGGTCCTGGTTCCAACTTGTTAAATTAAGACAAAAAAAAATCCTTTGTGTAACTGTGCCCATGAGCCTTGGGGCTAGAAGACAATTAAGTGCAGGTTACATGATAACAAAATGACAATAACATTTTTCCTATACAAAATGCATAGGAAAAATATGGACGTCATCTCATTGTAAGGAAAACAACCCTAAGAGTGACTGTTTTATCAATTATGAAACCAAAATAAGCCCTTTTTGGCAAAGGATTTCTCTTTTGACATTCTCACTGCAATTTACTTTAATAACTTCCAAAAGATTCCTCTTGTATACTCAGCTGTTCTTACAATTTCTTTTTAAGTTTCTCCATTTTCAATACATATTTAACTTTGACCAAGCCACTGGCTCACTGATGCATATCCTGGATATTTACTTTGATGAAGAATAATAAAGAAGAAAAAAAAAAAGACTGCAATCAATCGTCATAGGAGAGTAAATCTGAGATTGGTGCAGTGCCCGCTACTCCAAACTGGAGTACAAAAGAAATTACCTCTCTAACTTTGAGATGGAGCTACAGCCAGGTTTGACATTCAAGTGCAGAGCTCAGCACTATAAGGTCCTACTACCATGACATCACATCAGCATAAAATCCACGAATTAAGTTTAACGCACAACCTGCACTTCTGCAGAAGAAAACAGTGACGATTCACTGTTTCCTAGTAAATGGGTAATGGATAGAGATTTCAGCTGTGGTGCTCATGTCACTACGGTTTCCCAGTAACAGAGACCAATGAGTTATTGAACATTTAACCCCAAGTTGGTCCTGGTGCAGAGATGGGGGAAAGAAAAAATACATCCTGGTATCTGATAACATCACTCAGGTGCTTGTACCAGTAGCAAGTACTAGTAATGTAAGGAAACTAATCTCGGTTCCTACGTTCTGCCTGTATTGCCAAATACCAAGTGGCTATACAGAGGGAGGGGAGATATACTAGCAGATCCCCATAGCAGGTGAAGGCTGATAAATTCATGCAGACTGGGAGATTTGGCCCATTCCCAAGAGAAACACGTGCTCCTGTCTTGTGAACCAAACACAAGCATCATTTGTTAAAAAATGACACCTTGGGGCCCATCTATTTTCCGTTTCTCGTGGTCGGAGTTGAGCCACAATAACATTTGTAGAGCAGAGATTAATTAATCATTGCTGCCATCTACTTTCTTTGGAATTAATCACAACATGCTTCATATCCCCGATCCTTTGCTGTACGGCAGCAACAACAACAGCAAAGCATTACGCTGGACAAATCATCCGCACTACTTTGCCTGGAAGACGCATGCACTTGGAAAGCATCCGAAGGGGGCTTTTTATAAGAGGAGAGCAGCTCCTTAGCCACCGAAAGAAAACCGATAGTTTAAAGGCGCATCCCATCATGCACCAGAAGCTGCCACCTATCCTTCATTGCCAAAATAAACTCGGCGCAGGCCACACCCTACCCCTCTTTGCTCCGACATCTGGGGTAGCTTCATCCAAACTTGAGGGATCTGCATCAGCACTCCATTGCAATCCTCTAGACAGCCAGCAGGTGGAGCAGTGTTTAAAGAATGGGACTGAAGAGTGACAGATCGCTACGGAGGTACTGTAACTGTACGTTTGAGGGAAATAATCTAACTGCTTCGGTTACTGCTCTATAAGTAGGCAAAATTTCAGTTACTGTATACATAAAAGACTTATAAAGGAAAAGGAAAAAACCAGAGAAATATGCAAGTATTAAAATGTGGGAATTAAACTACCCACGTAAAAAGCATCGCTAAGCAAAGCCTAATGTGCATGAATCAAGGATAACAAGTCACTACCACAATCAGACAGCAAAGATGTGCAAACATGCAACACAAACAGGAACTGGTGATTCATTCAGGTGCGGTCAGTGTTTAACAGTCTGGTCATAGATGAGTGGGTTTCGAAAATAAACTGCATACTTGAAATCCTATATTGAAGATGATCTGTTCTTGCAAATATGACGAGGAGAAGCCATACAACCAACGCCTAAACAAATGTCTTATCCAAAAATGATGACTTTAGCCTACCTGCCAAATTCTCTACTCCCCCCGATCTCAGAAACCGGCTCATATGACTCACATGACACTTATATGAATGTGCATGGTTCGTGCACCTGAAAAAATCAGGATGACCACATTCCTGAACCATCTGAAACTACTGTTCAGGCTAAAATTAATTAGTCGGAGTGGTTTCGTGTCTGGATGTAAAGTGTGACTCCAGATTCGATGACTTGCAGAACCAAGGCTGAAAAGGATCACCTCACTTGGCACTCACAGAAACAGTAGGACATTCATTGTTAAACTGTAACACTTGTGCATAGATGAGTAACCTGAGTATGTCTTTTACTCCTAAGCCCCACACCCCTCCATTGTTGACAGTGTTGCAATATTAAGAGCATGTGAAGTGTTCACGACAAGGACTGAGGAGCCGGACACGTCTTCCAGGATTTTACACTCTTTCTAGGACATTATCCCCTCCCCTACCTGGCCCCAAGTTCTAGTAAACCTGGTCTTCCCTGGGACTGCATAGAATCTTTGTCCATGATAACACTGCAGCTGGTTCCAGATAAATGGTGCGCCACGGAGGAAAGGACCAGATGTCCTTCATTAGGCTCTAACAAATGATATCTCCTACGAGCTTGTGCTAAGTTCAGGCTCACTGGAGGAGAGACCTGATCAGCAACGTTTGGGAAGGGGGGGGTGGGTTTGCCAAACAGATTTTTGACCAAATTACATTTTTCAAATAAGTCATTTGGTCAGGTCAAGTGGAGCCGCATTCTTGTTAGAACTTGTAAAATAACCGACCAATGTGATGAAAACTTTTGAAATGTGTTTTTTTTAGACACTAAACCATTGTGGTCTTTTATAGTGATATTTGTTCATAATCCTCAAACATGCAATGGAGAATTTGGAAGTTGTCTTTTCTGAATGCGTCATTATTAAGCAGATGAGAGAGAGGAACCACCCCCCATATGTGCATTAACGAGTATTATGAAGGTCAGCCTTGCAAATCAGCCTTTGGAAACACCGGGAAGGGAATGACAAGGCAGTCAAAGATTTCTATGGAGGAACCTCGGAGGTACAAACCCCTCAAACAGAAGTGCAAAAAGGATATGAAAACACAAATGGTGCAGTTGAAATGAGAAGCTGATTGTGTGCCTGTTTTTGTTCAGGCAGCTGGGGTAACAGCAGACACCAGGAGGCTGATAAGGGGGAAGTTGGACGCAGAGGAACCAGATGAAATGTGTCAATGATCTCCCTTAGTCAGCTAAACAGCAGTGTTGCCTGCCAGTCCATTTCTGTGTACTCAACTTCTCACACACAAAATGTACAGACAACTACTACATAGACACTTTGTAAATCACTCCACAACCCCATAGGGAAGTGGACCGCCAACTCTGTCTCTGAAGTAGAGGAGTCTAGAAAGCAATACCGAATATTTGTGACATAAATGGCATCATAGACACTGAACACATATTGGATTGAACTTAGTTATTAGCAGTATATGACCTTGAGCAAAGTACTCAACTTCAGCTGCTTCAGGAAACATCCCATTTTATAACATCCAGCCTAAAATGCCCATTATTGTGAATAACGACACTGCCAATGCAGAGAGACACTGTGGAGAGGAAGGGGCAGTTTTTCTAATCCAGGTGTTTTCTATTTCCTGAATTTTATTACAGCCTTTAGAATATTTTTTTTCTCTGTTGAATTCATCACTAGAAACGGGACCCATCAGGAGATTTAGGAATTAAGACAATGCAGTCTGGAGAGAGCAACCGTGAACGGGAGAATTCGATGTTATAGCAGTTGAATTGTCTTAAGTCCCACTCAGGCGAGGATTTAGAGAAGTAACCGATTTATGTACACTGGTTGATAGGGTGACCACACGTCCGGATTTCATCTGGACCGTCCGCTTATCCAGCCCACTGTCCAGACTGCTGATGGGTGTCCTCTGTTTACCCCATTTTACCCCATTTTACCCCATTTTACCCCCTTGTCCTCCCCCCCCCTCCCCCCTACCTGAATCTCTGTCATCTAGCTCTACTCTCTTCAATCCCCGATCACACAAAAAACGTGAAACACCCACAAACACATACCACAGAAGTCAGGGACAGCCCTGCTTGCAAATACATTTTCTCTTGAGATAACTGGACAATTATCTTGATAGCTATACCGTTCTCGGCTTCCGTAGTTTGTGTATAATATAAACCACCTTTAGTCCTCCTGTCTGGACACAGGTCTCCTCCTTTTTGGAGTCATGGCAGTAGCCACCCTACTGCTTGCACAGGCTCATATTAGAGAGAACAGCCGATCACTAAGCAGCAGACTCTATAACTGCACCAGGAATACATTTGCTGATAATATAAATGAGCTGATGCACAAGACACAAAACATACCGCAGGGTGTCCTGACAGAGGGCTAGAGCCACACGCTAGCCCACACTTGTGTTCACCTGATCAGGTGACTTGACGAGGAGGATCTCCCATACTTCTGCATCATCACAGAGAGCCACTTGTCAGCACACACTACCGTTTAATAGCAGGTTGATTGCAGTTGGCGTCCTGCCACCTGGGACTTTCCCTCTCTGCTGCAAAGCCAATAAGGTGTGTTGATTGCAAGTCAGTTTTATGTTATGCAAGTTTATGTTGTGTAATCAAAAATGCATTTTGCTTAGAAATGACATCTGTAACTGCATTTTTAAATATCCGTATAGTGAAGGACGTAGGAAAGAGCTTGATATTGGTGGGAACGCAACTTAATAATTTAAATGCTAAGGTCTACTTCTTTTGGGGGGGGAGGGGGCTTTTAAGCCAAATTAAATACTGGTGTGTAAACACCTCCCTGTTCCTTATGCTCCTGCATCCGGTGTTCAGCAGAACATTTTGAGCACCTTTCCTTCTGAGAAGCTACAGCCTACAGCCGCGGCTGGAAGTCAGGGAGACTTTCATTTTGTGTGGAGCTCCTTCACATGCCAGACATGCAGGTTCAAACAGTGGTCGAGTTGTAAAAATATGTCAAGGGAGGTGGTGGGGGGTGTGGACAA
>JAOYFF010000027.1:11994831-12032634 GCA_025773925.1 Cryptomyrus ogoouensis
GGGGTTGAAAGGGGGGGGGGGTTGAAAAAATTGTGGGGGGGGGGGGGGGGGGGGGGGGGAAAAGGTGGGGGGGGGGGGGGGGGGGGACGGCGTTGCGGATGAGTGGTGAGGATTACATTCGGTTTCAGTCCAGAGTCTGACAGTTGAGTACCACTGATATAATTTAGGACAGTTATAGAACAATGTTAATGTAACATTTTTCGTGAGGTATAATTTCAGGCATGATCATACATTAGTCATTACTATAAACTGTATATATGTATATTTCAGTATATGATACAATATACAAACTGTAGTTAATACAATGTAGCCCTATTTATCCTGTATCACGAGCCTTCAATTAACCTGGTGAGCTGATGCTTAGTAAGTGATGCATATAATGTTTTGGCTCGGAGGTATATATATATATATATATATAACAACTACAATCAACAAGGAATATAAGTAAACAAGTGGACATATCTGGGCTGGTGACTGGTTCATGTTCTGAAGGGTTAAACGTGTGTCAGTCGACTTTTTGTCGAGAATATGCAAGAGCGAGCATAATTGGGAAGACTGGGTGAGGCGTGTTTCACTGTGTGGGCTTGAAAATGCGCCATATTCCATAACAATCAACATTTGTCATACGAAATACATTTAAATCCATTCGCTTATTGAGACAGAATAAGTTTTGCTTCACCGAAGTTCCCTTCAGCAACCTAAGGGTGGTGCTATTTTGCACAATACTTTTCCAGACATTTTTCTAACAGACACTTTTTTGGTTTAATATGGAAATGGTCATTGTGATTATACAATGGGATTAGAATGATATTTTATGTGATATCAATGCTATGTTTTTTTTTTTTTTTTTTCATTTTTGGTGATATTCTGCTTCACCTGTTTCCTTTAAGAAACCGCCACTGAGGACGGTGACGGTTTTTGTCATTTTCCCCACAGGGAGAATGGCATCCATGAGCATTCCATGGCAGCTGGGTCCCCGGTTAATACATATAAAATATCTGAACAGAAACTGTACTTTATTACACTCTTAAAACCTGCACCTAAATCAACTTCAGTGAATTATGATGTCAACACAGTTGACAGGAGATAATCATGAGGTCATCCCCCTTTTTTTTTTAGGAATAAAAGTCACAAGACTCTAACTGTTTCTCTCCCTGTCATTTAACCCTCTTCTTCAGCCTCAGCTGAATTATTTTTCCAGCAAATAATGGCACAGTGTGTGGAACTATAAAAAATGATTGATGGATTGGTCTGGTCTGACTTGTCACCAGTTTGAGTTTCCTGAGTTGTTGTGCTTGCACAAACAGAAAACTGGATCATTCCATTATTTAATAATGTGCTTCTTTCAGTATCGCAGTAGGTCTGACAGGATCTGTCACACAACATTGCTATGCTTCTAAACACGGGGCCAACTATAAGTCAACAAAAGGCAGCGCTTTTGTTGACAGATAATGAACAAAAAAGACACTGAGAATGGATACTGGTATTATTGTCACTCAGTGCAAAATTGCATTGGACTATAACAAGATGAAACAGACAATAACAAAAAAAAATGATTTTCAAATCCATTGACTTTAAATGAGAGGATTTCAACTGTCTGCATGTATAAATGGTGGTTTCCAAGATGTGGAGCGTTTAGGCACATTACATGAAGTGAGCATTCCATATTTTCTACTGGCTAGCATTTCAAGGAAATGTCATAAATCAGGACAATCAGATTAACAATCAGGGTTGCTTTTGGCCAGAGGGCTGCTCTGCACCATCCCACCAAGTGGAAAAGAGAAGCAGAGCAGAGAGCGTTTGTGATCGCTCCTTCGTAGGTGTCAGCCAGCAGCTGAGAAGTTAGCAGAGAAGACCAGCCTTCCTAAGCAAAACTAAGGGCTATTGCTCAAATTCACTATCCATTGACGCATACTGCTTACACCAAACTATAGCATCAATACATTTATAAATGTACAGGAATTAATAGAATAAATTTAAAGGTATGAAATAGTTCCAAATTTGGTGAGAAGCTAAGCATAATCTAACATCATAGGGTAAAACTTCAAATACACATCATATAAACGTAATACAGAACGTATTTAGGATAAAAATCTAATTCCACAACATGACTCATCCACAGAAAAGTGCATCATTTTTACAATCACTTCCTTTGTCTTGGTAACATAGTAGTAAAGTAAGTTACTTCCCATCTATGCAGCAAAACCCCCCAGTGTAATCTTTGTCAGATAATCCAGGACATTCATCACGTTTTTTTTTTTTTTTTGCATATTAATCAGATACGTTTAGGTGAGAGTGAAAGGAAACAACAGGACATATATCCAGCATGTGCGCATCTCAGCATGCTGCTACCCCAGAGCTGAGGTCTAAGCAACGAAGAAGCAGAAAGTTCTGCTGATGGCCCATTCCTGTGAAGCATCCAGATGAAGCAGTCCCTATTGTGCAACCCACATCAGCCCTCCTACTACCTGCTTCACCCTAAGAATACCCCTTTCAAAAGACATGGAGGCTGGAATGAAAAACAAACAAGCAGGACTGTGCATTGCACCAGTTTGTCATCCTACACAATAAAATGCTGAGTTTTTGAGCAATAATTATCTCTCAGCATCATCGGCAGATAAACACACAGCATTCCAGGCTTATCAAAACTTGCCAGGTAAACCAAATTGAGATGAGATATAATTCATCATAAGAAAAAGCTTGTTGTCCTTGCTACCCACAGATGTGCTAAAAGTATATGAAGCTGATCCTTAGAGTCCTCTGGCAAGCTATAGTGGGTTAGCATAAAACCCAAAATGGCTGGGAAAGGCTTTATATAGTAACTTTATTGTTTATGTGAACATTAATAATACTTTCTACAGTTTACAGAAATTAAATTTGACATCCTGATCATAAGTATCACTGGAAGTTTTCTTCACTTAAACATCTTCACATCTCTGCATATTGCAAAGTATTTTTGGAAATACTTCAATTTAAGGTCTACTCCTTAACTATTAATAAACTGTTACTAATCATTTGGTAATATATCAGTAAATAAACATGTTCACTTACAATCAAAGTTAGAAATGTGTTACAAAGATATCTTACTCTTGTCTCACAACGTTTTTAATATAGAGCTTGCAAATTACTTGTAACAAAAAAAACATTGCATTAGTAAGCATACTTAGAAATTAGATATATCTGAGCCTTAACCGTCTGCTCATTAGCCATTAATAAACTGCTACTAATCCTTTGGTAATATGTCAGTAAATTAAAAGATTCACTTACAATGAAATTGAGAAATGAATTACAAAGATATGTTCTTTCTGTCTCACAAAGCTTTTACTAAACTGCTTGTAAATACTCAATTATAACTCATTTCTGAGTATGTTTGCCTGTTGTTTTAGATTTGCAAGTGATTTACAGGCTGTTTTGTAAATACCAGGAGCAAGATATTGATTGTAATACATTTCTAAATTTGTTTGTGAATGAATATTTCAATCTAGTAATATATCAGCAAATGATTAGTGACAGTTCATTAATAATTAAGGAGCAGACCTCAAATTAAAGTGTTACAGGTTTTTTTTTTCTTTTTTGCAGAAATGTCCCTGGCAAGTATATACTGTGTTGTCCAAGTCCCCTTAGCATACATGTATAAACATGTGGGACTGAAGCAGGAGCACCGGACTGGTGAGCACTTTGTTAGTCCAGGTCCTGGATGATCTGCGCCTGTCTGCAGACTCCTAAGGTGCTTAGGAACTGCTCCTCTCCTAGAACATCCAGCTGTAGGAATGGATGAAACTATAAACTGAGTCACTTTGGGGGAAAGCAATTAAATTACGTGTCTTGAACCATACTTGGAAAAGAGAAATTCTGGTGGGGGGGGGGGCGGTTGGCGGTTCTCCTATTCTATACACAAACATTGTGTATCCAGGTAATTGGCTCAGCAAACACTGCAAAAATAAACTATGCAGGCTTCGCAAATATGTATCTGCAGCTTTCCTGAGATGACAAAGCCTGCCACAGTAAATCCAGGAAGAAACGCACCTGGAGAAATAGAGAACAGCCATCAAACTACTATTATAATACTACAATAATAATACTACAATACTATCATATGGTCTTTTATACAGTAACAATGTATGGGACAACATAAATAGGAGGGCAAGAACTCTATTCAGTAAACAAACCAGCTATGAACACATAAAAATTTTAACACAGATTTAACTGAAGCAAATTATTTAGGAACTGCAATGGCAACTTTGTATATCTGGTCAAGCATCTACAAATGTCCATATATATATATACAGGAAAAAGTAAAAGTAAAAGTACAGGAAAGTCTTCTATTAGAATGGCAAGTTGTCACTCATAATTTGTCAAGTTACATGCAAGTCAGACAGATCATTCTTCTGTGGAAAGTCTTGCTAGCTGTAAGATAAATAACAGCCTAAAGACACTGATGATATAATATTTAACATTTAAAAATGACCATAAGGTGGTATCAGCCATAAGGTCGGCTGGTTTCAGCATAGAGGGCCCAGCGCTGAAGTTGTCTCATACATGGACACGGCGATTAATCACCCGGCCTAAAACCCGGCTTCCTGTCTCGAGAACAACGTCCGAGTGACTCCCAAACAGCCTTTAATTCCCCCGCTAAAGACCTCAGAGGGCGTTTAGGAAAACACAGGCGCCGTCTCTGATGACAAGGGGAGTTTATTGAGGTGCCGTGGGGCTGGCGTTATCTCCCGGCTCGGCAAACAGAAGGCATTCCACAGCCTGCCCGAGCTTCTGCCACCGCTGGTTCATCTGTTATCACTTCTCCGGTGTCAGTTTCCAGAGGCTGTCTTCCCCTGTTCTCAGGTCACCAGCCATGAATCAAGTCAGATGAAAGGAGGGCAGGAGGAGGAGGTTGGGGCAATGGAAGCAAAAGGGGGATAATAAGACAACAGGAAACCGCGAGAGGGATCATCCTCTGCTTTTTGTGTGCCACAGCTGGTTTGGCGCACAGTGTGGCCCGATTTCCATGACCGCTGGATCACGGTACTAGGAGTTTTCAGGGAGATGCTGGGTCAGACCCAGGAGACGCGATATCTGCAGCATACGAGAGCTTGGAAGCAGGGATATTTCTAAATTCCTAATGTCAACATTAAAAAAAAAAAGTTCCTCAGACTCTCTTTCCACCTCATGACACTTAGCTATCATTACCTCATAAATGTAAAAATTGCGGATTCCTGTTCGAGTGAAAGTGACGGGTCACAGAGCGTAAAACCCAAGCGGCAGAAAGTAATGACTCAATTGGACTCTATTTGTGTTCAGCTGAATTGGCCGCTCTACCCGAGTATTAAACCCCGTGGGTGTTTGGGGGAACCACAGAGGCTTTTTGAAATGGTCAAACTGGATGAGAACTGGCCTCCGAATTGTCTCCAAGATGCAAATGGAAAACGAACCACACGGGAGTGGATGAGTGGAAAAGAAGAAAGAGAAGGATAAAAGAATGCAAATCGCATGGCCAAACTGATACTTCACCGGATGCTCTCTCGCCAGCGTCATTCTCTCTACTGGTGTGCACACAAATTTTATCTTAAAGTGCTGTCCACACCGTGTCGGGCACAAGGTGAAAGAGACCAGGCAAATCAAGTGAAGGCCACAGTCACACAATCTGACACGGCAATGTGTCCCCCGGGAGACACCAGTCAGAACACAGAAAGAGCAGCGTGTGACGTTACACCCTACTGGTTTGATTCATAGATAATCAAGAGGCTGTTCAAGTGTTTACAGTCCAAAAGAAGACCTAGGGTGTAAGAACCGAGGGGGGGGCAATACACAGACTTTCATATTTAAATTATTAAATTGTGCCCCCTCCCCCGCCAATATCAACTCTCCCCTATGCCACTGACAATAATAATAATAATATTTGAATTTAGTACTAATTATTTATTATGTATTATAAATAGATTGTTTATTGGATAATAAGGCTTTTCCTCTAGTTGATGTCGAACTCTGTCATTCATCAAAAGACTATCATAGTCCATTACAGCACTGTTCATTTACACAGTCACATTACATACACGTGATAAGATATACTGGGCTGTGTTATTCATGGATTCCAGAAGCAATTCATATCACAGGAGCAAATGTACAACATTCATTCTACACAGAACACTATAAGCCAGTGTTTCTCAATCTAGTCCTCAGGGAGTGTCCATGTAGACTGTCTGGTAGAGAACTGGGAGGGAGCAAAAACGTGGACTGTCTGGGGATCCCCAAGGACCAGGCTGGGAAACACTGCTGTAAGCTACAGTGAAGTCATTATTTTATTCATGCAAACCAACATAAAACTGCTAGGCAGGTTCATTTTGTGCCACAACAGCCTAACAAAGGCCACCACCGTGTTAGATGTCACATTCATTACATTCACATTAGCTGAAGTGTGGCCTCTTCTTGTAAGTGTCCATAGCATTGCATGGGGGTGCAAGTCCAGTGGAAAGAGGCCCCCCTACTGTCCAAGTGTTCATACCCCAAAGTATTTTTCTCCACCCTCCCCTTTCAGAGAAAAAAAAAATTACTACGAATCTCTAAGTACTGGCTAGAGATGTAATATTCTTACACACTGTATCCAGCTTGTTCCACCTCTACAAAAACATGCAGAAATCGTGGCTGCAACAGAGGGCCCAGCATGAATAGTTAGTTCAAAAAGTCCTTAAACGGCATCTGCTCAAGCAGCGTGGCTGTGTGGCATATAATGCGAAGGCTGGTGCTTCGGTCAATCACAGCTCTTAACTAATTACTCATTGGGATACTAGGTAAAAGACTTGCACAAATTCAAATCACATGATGCGATATATTTTTGAATTTAAATGTTCAATTTCTGGCTAAGCTGTGAAAAACTATCGCAAGCATTGGTGCTAATAAAATATGCCCCCTTAATTAATGAAATACTTTGTGGAATATCAAGTATATAAACTATTATGCTAAGAAATACATGGCGGCACAGTGGATCGGTGATCAGGACTCCAGCCTCACCTCTGTGTGTGAGCAGACTGCATGCTCCACACATGGCTAATCTGGCTTCCTCCTACAGTCCAAAGATGCAGTTTGGTGATCTGATGTCCCTAAACTGTCTATAGTGTTTAACTGCAGGTGACTGCCTATGCAGCCTATGACAGACAAGCGTGTCCCTGCCTTGTGCCCTATGGTTCCACAAAGAGGTGCCAGGCTGCCCATGTCCTTCTAAGGGGTAATTACGGAGCACGGATGTTTTTATTCAAGTTAATAGCCTTTGTTTAGCTGTTGTTCACGGGCCAAACAATTTACTGACTGAGAATTAATCAATAACACTACAAGATGTTTAGGAACATCATTTTCTAATTAAGCCAAACAACAGTCTAGTTTTGAAACAGGAAAATTACAGCTATTGTTTACGTCATCAACTTGGTTTTGTGATTTCAACTAAAATATTTCAAATTCCAAATAAAAAACCAGATTCATATTTTCACCAGCTTAATCAAGCTAATTATTTAGGAGCCAGAAGAAACACCAGTGGATATTAAATTAAAAGGTCATGCAGTTAAAAAAATTGAATTCATTTCAATTTTTTTATGGATTACAAGCATATTTGAGACAACATTAAACTTCCTGGAACTCAAACTGCAGAAATTTGATTTAAAACCAAAAAAAGAGTTAAATATATGATAAAAATACATAAGAATATTTCCAGTTAAACATATAACTGAATTGAATAATAGACAAACTGGCAAACTGTATGAATGTAACCTTTTTGGACATTATATTCTATATTTAATATTTGGTATTTCATCAACAGTGATACTTTTTCAGAATTTTCCATCCCCGAGGTAAATGTGCTGCTTTAAATTTTGTATTTCATTAAAGATAAAATCGAAAAATGAAAAAGACTTCCTTGAGTTGCTGAGCAAAGATTGTGTGCAAGTTTTACATTTCCAAAGAAGGATGCGCAGCACAGGTCTGAACTGGACGACAGGGAGCCCTGATTCAGATTTACTTAGTTATCGAAACAGTTAAAATTGCATGTTACTTTTGTAAAAGGTCATTGTTTAAGTGGCAGTAGGTAACATTTTGGTGCTAATTTTGGGAATCTCTATTACTGCCTGCCTGCTCGCGTGCCTTTGTGGGCAATGACAGCACGTCTCTGGCCTGTTCCTGCAGCGTTTAGCATGCGATGGAGACAGAACGGAGCTGGAGTTCTCTATGCTCTTATTTGCTTTAATTTGAAAAAGGAACCAAATATCAGATTAAGCATGCATGCTCGATTCCACCATATACCGAGGGGAAAGGGTTCTGAAACCATAATTTTACTTCAAGGAATGAAAAAAGGAAGATACAGCATATGAATGAACACAAAGAATGCCTTATGCAGCAGCTAAACATACTGGATGTTTTCCACGTTTTATTGTTCTACAGCAAAATCTAAGTTAGTTATATAATTAAGACACACAAATAAATTGATTGCATAATGTTCCCCCATCTGAATTATTACTTGCTTGAAGCAGTTTTGGCAACAGCTACAACTTTCAGTCTACAGTCAGTCACTGTCAGCTTTGCATATTTGGATACTGGAATTTTCTGTTGTAAAATCGCACAAAAGCTGCATCAGGTCTGAAGGAGGCTCGTGGGGAACATCAGTGTTTTAGGTTTTGCTGTATACAATGCAGCACAAATTTCGCCGCTTGCCGTGTGGACGCATAATACATGATGAGCTTCAGAGGATGGCCTGTTCTAGGTTGATTCATAGAACCATATTCCCTCTAAGTTCTCCTACAGAAGCTTGTCCTAGATTTCTTGCCAATGTTTCATATTCTTCATAATTTTTTGTTGATAAATGTAGAGACTTTCCAGAGAGATTTAATCAAATCCTTGTGAAACACCTTAATGGAACATAGATTACTGCAGTTTAAATAACAATGTCACCTCTGAAAATAGGTGGATATATTATTTACTATCAAAATGGAGTGGAAACCTACATAATCCATTTCATGTCTGAATCTGATAGTGGGAATGAGGAGTTGAATGTACAGTCTGTGTTGATCGGAATGAAATTCCCAGTTAACTGCATTTTGATTACCCAACGTGGCACAAAAAATGTGGAATAAATCTGGGTGTGAAGGATATGTATGAAATGTGAGCTTTTCGCGTGTATCATGAAAGTGAAGCACATATCCTCAGCCACCTGCCTGCTACCGTATCTCACAGCATCAGCTTGCAGCTGCCCATAACCCTCAGGCTTCTGAAATGCTGATACGAGGCCATGGAGCCCAAATCCTCCCTGTCTACTCAGGGGTCACCAGCACAGGACCAGCAGCCGCCTTGCTGCACACCAGCTCCCGAAAAAACGCCTTTATCAATATATCCAATTTTTTTTTCAGCCTTTCCAGTCGTCCTGCCACACCGTTTGATGGAAGGAAGACCTGTATGGTTACTGTCACCTAGTGGAGAGTTAAGAGACGGTGACAGAGGGGAACAATGCAAGAAAGGGAGGGATAGATGACAGAGAAGCAAACAGGAGCATGGAAACTACAAAAGGCGGCTCACAGAGCTGAGACCAAAGCTGAAAGACACCGTGATACAGATGAGGGGACAGTACATCTGGAAAGAATGCAGAGCCAAGAACAACAAACTATCGGTGCCTGTCGTCGTAATTCTTCGGATGTGAAAAAAGCAGGAATCTAAGGGGATAAAAATGACTGCGTGTCCAGCACAGAAATGGGCAAATACTACATTTATGTTCTTCTTAGGACTACAAACATGGCACAATTAAAGGGGGGAAATGCACGAGTGCCAGAGATAATCAGATACATAGACAATTGGTTACCACTCTCTCACTGGTTGAGAGACTAGCTGATATCTCCAAGTGAGCCGAAGAAGTCCAGCCCACCGTAAAAACATACCTGAGCCTATAAAAGGTGATAATGGACTCAATTATTGGCAGAGAACAGCAATAATGATGTTTTAGTAGGGCAGTTAAAATCTTTAATTACTTGTTAACACCTTGTGTCTCTTTGGACAGGGAGACCATCGGCATCCCAGGAGTCTCTTTGGAGAAATGCTGCAGCCTTTAGGAGCAGAGGACACCATCTCCAAGTGTAGACAAGGGTACAGAGCAAAGACTCGCCCTGGGGAGGAAGGCAGCTTCAGAAACCCTCTTCATATTGAATAAATGATTGTTATTTGATAATTTGCTATCACATCGCTAATTTGCAGCAACAACTGGCGAATCTCAGGGCTGCGCACACTGGGACGAGACGCCTCTAATTGTCCTGAGGTTCTCGGGGGGGTTGGTGGTTGTCAAAATGCTTCCCTTCCCCACCCTGCTATTTGTCAGGAGGGAGTTTCGGCCAGGAAGTCATTACCGAAGTGTAAATGCGCTCAGTTTTCCCTGTCTGACAGGGCATTTGGACACGGTTGGCTCCAGCTTATGAAGGGGAAACTGAGAAGTGTCCACATCCCCTTTCAAAGTCCTTTCCAAACAGTTACATAACCCTTCAGCCAATGCATGGTGGTTAACACTGATGAGTATGTTATTATGTTACATGCCCTCCAGCCTAATGCAATAACTATGTAATCAGCAGCCTGCTTCTTTGTGACTTATTATCATTATTCGATTCAGTGTAATTAAATTGCTCACGTCACCAGCATGGCTTCTTTGCAGCACACTGGTAAGGCTGGTATTAGGCCGATGAGGCAATGTACTGGGACCTTGGACTGGGATTGGAGAGAAACTAAACTAGTTTGCTTAGGTCAGAAAATGGGCCTTTTGCGGAAATAACCTTTGTCGTCTTTCTCCAAAAACATTGGCTGGCGTGGCTGGTCTCCTCCGACTGCCACAGAACATTAGCACGAAACTAATCGGTTCATTGAACATACACACAGAGGCTTCAAAAGTGCACTCTCAGTAACACCTTCATCATAGAACGACATCAGTAATTATATAAAATATGAGTCAGTTTCCTCAATGCTGGACACGCTCCAGCTGAGCGATACCCCATTGTCGTCGTTTTCCTCATGCAATATTTCATAAAACGCACAAAATCATTCGGTGTCAGTCACTGTCAAAGTCTGACTGTACATGCATTCCTGCTATTATGTGTGATTATCAGCTGTCCTTCAGGGCAGGTAATGCGTCTGCACAAAATGGGCTGCTGTCAAATTATGGGCTGTGCCAAAGTGAACAATGTCTTACATGAGGCTTACACTCCAGTTACTCAGTCGCATGTAGTCACTGGCGCCTCAAAACTGTGTATCTATTGCACAATAAAACAAGGAAATAAGCCAGAGCATGTTCAAACAAATGTTTTCAGGCCTGCGTGTGCTCGCAAGTTTACCTTGATGGGTCCATGAGAAAGAGTCTGCAAGGCCCTGGCAGTGGCTGACTAAGATGAAGAATAGCTCAGAGAATCTGGAATTTCTCAAAACGTTATGCAACCAGCATCAGGTTTCCTGGCTTAAAACAAACAAGCTAACAAAAAGCAGCACAACATTTGAGACTAGCTGAAGGAAACTGAGAAAGTTGTTGAAGTTCAGGTGCTTATTCGCTAAGCAGAAATATCCACAAACTCACCTCCCGCTTACGCTCAGCCTCTCAGACATACATTCACACAAAAAGGGACTTCTAGGTGATTCCCTGGGGCATTCGAGGCAGGTTGAGGGGTACTGCTGTTTGGTTTGCTATCTCTGCTGTGGCATATGTTACGTATGAACTCTTGACATGACCGGACGCAAGGATGGACTTTATAGGCAACATGCGTCTCTCAAGCTAACGACCTCTGAATCCCAGAGGGCAACAGCCTACAAGGTGACTTAAAGTCCAAGACTGCTGCTCTGTCTCCGTCTGAATCAGGATCCTTAAATTTCATAAGCAGCTAAATAGACGAAATGTATCCCACCAAAGGCTCATTATTAAATTTATGTGTTAACTTACTTGTCAGGATTTAGGTGACAGGCAGATGAACATGTTTTTGAGACAAATGAGATACAAACAGCTCTGGACTCAGGAAGGAGGCGACGCCCCAGATTTCTCTGTTTTTTAATTGAGGGAATGATGCAGCGAGCAGAGTTTTCAGTGGCACATGGGACAGATGCGATTTCCTGTCATTTAACTTACAGCTCACACTGTCCACCATGTGCGTGGCCTGACCGTATCCGACCATGAGAAAACACTCGGGTAGAATGGGAATCCTTTGTTAAGACTTCCCCACCTGGATCTTCTTGTGGGTATCTCTTTGGGGTGACTGCAGTCACATGACAAGCTACTGCTTGCTCACACAGATGAATATGAGGTGGAAAAAAACAGACCAATCCACTTAACAAAGTCACATCAAAACAAAACAATGATTAATCTAACTGAGCAAATTACAGGCACCTGTAAGCTTGGCTAGACACCCATATCCTCCTACCTTTCATTCTCACACTCAATTTAGATTATATACAAGAGAATATAGGCGTGTGAATATATAAAACTGATATTAAATAAAGGTTAGACAAACACAAATGCAAAAACAACAACAACAACAAACGTAACTGAAATGTCCATCATTACTCTGACTGGTATAATTTCGACTGTCAAATTTAAACGGAGAATTATAATCCACACCCTTACTGCTCACAGACTGGCAGGTGAAAGACAATACAGCCAGGTTTTGGCAGCTCATGTCACTGTCTGCATGCGTCTGGGTGTGTGTGGGATGGAGGGTGAAAGAAGGAGTGATACAGCGAAGGAGTGGAGCAATAGAGAGGAAACCCGAGAACGGGAAAGCCGGGGAGGACACGGTGGCTCCAAGAGAGGCCCCCTGCCACTCAAACACGGGCAGCCAAACTACTGAAAGAGTGAACAGCACCGCAACTGCACCCCAGAGCGAGGACCGTCTCAACCCCATGGAAGGCACCGAGGTCTCCCACGAAGGACATTCGGCTCTCCTCTGACACGCCGGACCTGAGACGCCGCTCCACAGAGATGTGACCCGAATCCTGGCAGCTTCTGCAGCCTCAGCATTCAGTAATATATGTAACCTGAGTGATATTGTGCAACGTTGGGCATTTGTCAAAAAAGATGGCAGATTATTTTTTAAAGCGTGCTGCTCCCAAGATGGACCTTGGGGTAAATTCTCATCTCGCCGACCCCATCTTGCTCTATATGAGACACAGACACATAATTAGGCGAGAGCAAGCTTGACAGTGAAGGGCAGCCGCTTGCAGCAGCGCCCATGGAGCCGGGGGTTAGGGGCCTCGCTCAAGGGCCCACAGACGTGACAATTCTGCCGAGGCCGATCTGCAACTTTCCTGTCACAGGTACAGAGGCTTAGTCCACTGAGCCACATGCTGCATATTTGGTAATTTGAATTCTCAGTACACCTGCCCAAAAAAAGTTGTCATTTCAATTAAGCAAATACTTAACAGCCAATGACTGGATCAGTACTGCAGCTCAGCAACGTTATACAGCAATAAAGCGAATCAGCTGAGTACCTGAATCTCCTGAATGGCCAGGCTGTCCCAGCAATGGATTTTTTCTGACAGCACAAATATATTCCAGGACGACAATGCCAAGATTCATCGGGCTGGAATTGTCAAAGAGTGTTTCAGGGAGTATAAGGAATAATTCTCACACATGAATTGGCCACTGCAGAGTGCTGACCTTGACCCCATTGGAAGTCTTTGAGAAGTGCTGAAGGGGACTTCATGCATGGAGGGGTTCAACTCACCTGTCGACAGTACAAGAGCTCAACAAAAAATGTAAGCAAATAAGGAAGGAAATAAAAGCAGAAATGTTCTATAAGCTTGTGTGTGCATGATGAATGCACACAGTCGATCAAAGCAAAAGGCGGTCCAACAAAACATTTTTCAGTTTTTATTTGTATATGGTAATTATAGATTCCGAAGAAATTCTTATATATTGCTATAAAACGGTTATCAGAAACCGAAAGCTATGTAGGTATTTTTCATGAAGCATGACTCCGCAATAGTAATCTTCCATAACAGATAATTACTTTTTTATTTCAGGGCACAC
This sequence comes from Cryptomyrus ogoouensis, assembly GCA_025773925.1. Classification (NCBI taxonomy): domain Eukaryota; kingdom Metazoa; phylum Chordata; class Actinopteri; order Osteoglossiformes; family Mormyridae; genus Cryptomyrus; species Cryptomyrus ogoouensis. The sequence continues at coordinate 12,008,846 of JAOYFF010000027.1, forward strand.
CTTGCTTGGAATAGCGTCTAAGACCTCAAAAAAAAAACGTAAAAAAAAAAAACAAAAACGGCAGATACGCTTGAATTTGCCATTTATAACTACCAGTTCGTGACTTTATGAAGCTTATGACTCGTCGTACGTCTAACCACAGACCTAAAACACAACATTTAAAATACTTTTTTCAGTCATGCAGTTCCAATTAAAGGTGGTTTGAGGATGATTACATTAATAAAACTTTGACAACATTATCACACTTTGCCCGCATCACTAGCTAGTTGCTGTCATTAACACATGCAGTCTTATTTAATTCAAACATATAAAACTAAATCGCATATTGTTCGAATCACATCTATTCCACAGCTACATAATGCTGTTTTAGCATATGAATGACTATTGATGGGCACCTTTAAAATACCCGAATATTCTAAGCAATCCTATGACTCTCGCGAGTGCAACCTCCACCTTAATCTTTCCTAATGATCCTGTTTTTTCCAAAGGACGATCTTCCCAGCTGCTTACTTTGACTTGCCAAACCCTCTGAAAATGGCACATTTCTAACCGAACTGCTCCCCTCGTACAACGCCCGGCAATAAGGTGTGACTCCGGTAATTACAGAACAGGTACATATGCTGAGAAATTATATGAAAGATAGTACTTAATGATGGTTATAAAACGTAACACTTTACTTACAGCAGTCATCATAATGCATCATAGATACCTTCATAATAGGGGTGTAATGGTTTGGTACGTAACTCGGTTTTGAAGTCACGGTTTGGTACGTTTTCGATACAGCGGGGGTAAAAGAGACAAAACATAAATTGCTTCTTTTTTTCTTTATTAAACAGTGGTTTGCTGAACAAAGTATGGCTGTCTTTCTTAAATAAAAAACAATACTGCTGCAACCCACTAATAAAAAACTAAAACATACTATATACAAAGTAAGGTGCACATTTAGAAAATGAACTGTATCTCAACTGTACTGTATTCACATTGGCAGCTTTCAGCTTCATATTAGAACCGTGCAACACATATTGCCTCAAAAATACAAGGAATAACAAAATAAAAATCCATTATGGTGCAGCATTTATAAAAATACCTGTGCTGTACTTGTATTGACATTAACAACTCCCAGCGTCAATTAGGATGTACGCGCGCATGCGTAATGGCGCGGCTTCATCCGCCCCTTCCCGAATGCTGCTCGGGGGAAACATACAAACGCACAAAGGTTCTGCATTTGCTGCATTCTTTCGGTACATATGCGTACCGGACCGAAAGACACGTAACGAAAATTTTCAGTACGAATCCATTACCGTTACACTCCTACTTCATAATACATTATAATGGTGAGTATAAGCCATCATAATGCATTTTAAAAGATTCTATAGGGCATTATAGATGACAGTTTCACAGACATGCATAATGTGTTACACCTTTTTTTTTTTTTTTTTTTAAATAGTTATAGCCTTGTCTATAATACTTTTTGAATGAATTATAATGCACTATACATGAGTGCTTTAAGTGGGGACAAAAGCTGTACTTTAATTCATTTCCATGTGTTTGATCAAAAATGCCCCCCAACTCCTTTCTTCTTTTGAAGGTATATTAATCTCCTTAAAAAAAATAACATTAATCCATAACGATAAAGCTTCGCTGAAGGCACGCGAGCTCGACAGAAGGAAACATACGCGAGATTAACAGGGGCGAGATCATTAAGCAGAGCTTAAAAGGGAGTTTCCTAACATGGACTCGGCATGAAAACAGCACCGAGTCATTGTACCGTTCAAACCAAAATTTCACAGAACAAAGAAAGCTCTGTGACTCATAAGCTTTCCATTCACAGCTTCCCCATGTTTCAAGAAATGCTAAAAGAAAATAATTCACGCTTTACGGCTTGGGTAGTGTCCGGGCAGAAAGAGCTCGGCCTGTGATCCCCCAGGCCGCATAAACGATCCAAACCACAGCGAGGCTGGTGGTGTAGCCCTTCCCCAGGAGTGCACAAACACGCCCACAAATTCCCATTGGCAATACCCTGCCAGGTCTGTCCCCACAGGGTGACACTGTGCACTGTCCAGCAGAAAGGAGGGCGACGAGGGAGAAAGGCACACATGTGACAGCTGGCAGAGACTCTGTGTACCTGCCTGTGCAGTCCCCTCTCTCCAAATGTTTACCTTGGACCAGACTGGCGACCAACTGTTTGCAATTGACCCTCTAAAGAGTCGAGCGTAGGGAACGAACATGAGCCTTTCCCTTTAGGGAGGGAAAAAGCCGCACGCACGTACGCACACACTGGCGAGACTTGCAGAGACGCACAAACAATGCTTATAGGTCAGCCCTGTAGGAGGAAATGTAGCAGAAGGGATAGAGCGAAAGGAGGGATAAACAGGCAGATGGCATCAGATCGCCGATGGCCCACAGCTGTCTCACCTTGCGTGAGGTGGCCTTTTCTGTCAGTGACAGTTCGTTAAGCACCTAAGGTACAAAACTATGGCACTTTGATAGCTAAATTTCCATAAGCAAAATTTTATACCAAAACTTCCCTCCCTAGTCATATTTTTACCTCAATTTTATTATAAGTAGCTAAATATGATAATGTGTTTTGACATGATTTTTTTTTTTAAAGAAAAAAATCAAGTGAACACTCGTTTCCAGTTCCCACAAAATCTTTGTACGCTCCAGTCTACAGTCCATTATATCTTTTGAATCCATGAAATTGACTCGCTACTTAAAACTGTGCAAACACTAATACTGAGTCTGTATGCCATCCCATGATTCTCAGTGTGCCCTGCAATGAAACATAATAGTCAATGACATATAGATCAATTAAATCTTCATTTCACCCAATAATATACGTCTCTCTCACAGAGGAAAGATAAATCAAAACAGTGCTAAAAAAACTATTAAATAAAACATAAATAACAAAAAAATCTGTCCTAAAAAGAAAATGATAGCCTTGAAATCAAAATGTGCTTCAGAAAATGTTTAATTTGCTGTTTATTTTGAGTACATTACTTTTCAAAGGGAGGAATTTCTTCAAAAGCTTCAGAACAATCATGTTCCAGACCTTCCTCATCTCCAGTCCCAGGCTCGTTAGCAGCAAAGTGAGTCATCAGACTCAGTTACGCAATTACGGCATCACACGGCTCGCCCGCCGGGTGCTCGCGGATTCTGCATGTCCGCCGGGCCTGAGATAAATCAGGCGGTCGTCAGCAGTGGCCTTGTGTGCACTGGGACCATTATACTGGGAAACAGAAAAAAGACACCAACAGTTCCACACTGAATGCGGTTTAGAGTGTGGGATGAGCTGATCACCTCCTCTTTCACTCCAAAGGAGCCAACATCAGGACTGTATGAAGGTGCAGAGGATGCAGCCTGGAGGAACCTTCCGCCCTGCATGCATCCAGGGTCACCCTCAGGATGGTTCAGTTACCCCCCCACCGGCGTTTCCCCCATCCGCACACTGTGATGACTCCTTCTGTCCAGTCCATCCAACAGCAATAAAACTATGAAAATGTAAAAGCACCAAGGAGAGGCCTAGTCATGTAGACTAAATAAAACTTCCTAATCCTCGTAAACTGCTCCATATGAGCGCGACATGCTCATTCCATGCAAGACTCCCAGCAAATGGAACTCATTTCGGTGAAATATTACCGGGATTCAATCCGCTGCCTTCCTCCATAATGGGGCCCGTGTTTCCTTAAGCCCCTGTGCCGATCTAGCTCCGGCGCTGCTGCCGCACCGATGACAGAACGCATTTATTATGAAAAATGTGCAGGAAAATGTAAACGAGGGAGAGGACGAATGGGGGGGGTGGGGGGTGTATTGGAGTGCGCGTGCGGACAGAACGCGGCACCGCGTCCATACCGGACACGGGGGAAACGAAAGTCACCCGGGAGGAAGTCGGCGATAGAGGGGCATTTTTCTTACTTTATTCACAAAAACAAACTCATACATCATGCTGCGCAGGCAGCCCCACCCCCCCATCACCACCCGGTTCGTAATAGGGTCCACGTCGGTCACATGACATACCTGAGTGGCAGAGGCTGAGCAGGAAGGGGGAGGGGTACCAGCTGAGAACTTGACTGCGAGTCATTAGTCAGCACGTCACATGGTCCACAAACACAAATTACTGAATCATAACTCTGCCTGTATGCAAACAACTGCCCCCTCCCACTCTTCCTATAGCCCCTACTGCCTCAAGGGCTAACGGGGGCACTTCCAGGGTGGACGTCACCGGGTCAGCCTGGGTCAAACTGGGTCGAGCCACGTCAACTGGAGTTAGCCGGACAACTGGGTTCCCCTGCGTGAATCGAGTTGCCTGGAAACTGAAGCGATGTCACTGCGCCTGTGACCTTGTAGGATTTTTGAAGGCTCATCTAAACGCAGCCCATGGATGGGTTGGCGCCCCATCCTGGGTTGTTCCCTGCCTTGCGCCCATAGCCTCCGGGATCGGCTCCGGACCCGACCCTGTGGTTTCAGTAAACAGATGGAAGGGAATCTAAACTCAATGATCAATAAGAGTGTGAGGATCCACGATTCCAGAGATCTTTCCTGTCAGCCCATCAATGTAGGAATATACATCTGGGATGCATTATCAGCTGCGGTGGTGCATTCACACGTTTACTAAACAATATACATCAACATACTAGGCTAATATTTACAGACTAGACGATATACGTTGGGGGGTTGGGGAGGCATTCTGAAATTCAGTCAAAAACCGGAAGCGATGGAATACGTGAAACGGAGAAAAGGAGAGCAGGGATAAAGCAGGGCGGCCGGCAGGGGCCAGACGCACAGGTAAGGCGGCTCGACAAGGCGATACGTATCACTGCTGACCAGCGTTTACGCTCTTAACCGCGACGGGCCCCGGTGGGATCGAGCTGGAGGGAAAATGCAGCTGCTGGAAAATCTGGGAAATTTAAAACATGCACAAAAATGTCCTGCAGCTCTGCTTTACGGAGGACAAGAACGTACTTCTGAAAACCGTCAGGATCGACCAAACGACATAAAACCAGTCTGGTCATTTTACTCATTTTATTTTAGTGGCAGTCACTGCTATACGGCTTTAAAAAGATTTTTATCGGAGCGTGACTAATGTGGAAATAGTTTTCCTGAAGAAATAACAAAAAAAACGCATTATCCTCCCGCTAGGCAGGCCCGGCTGGGCTTGTGAGGATCCACCAAGTGGCGCTGATGTTGGGGTGGTCAGTTTGAAAGTGGCCACAGAAGCCGTTCATTTCACGCTCCTCGCACTGGAGACTCCCTGAAGGACAGAGCAGGAAGTGACGAGCACGTCCGCATCCCCACACAAGAAGGATTATGAGTCATCCCAACAAAAACGTCTCATCTGCAAGCTTAAACCAACACAGTCACTGTGGCAATGCAGCTGCATGAATCAAACCGTCCCAAGTCCTCAATCAACCGGGACGACCCATATCCCCATTTCAATCCCTGGAGAGGCTGGATGGCATTATAGCTTTGACCCCCCGGGGACAGAACCGGAGCCTCATCTGAGAGGGGGAAAGTCCTTCAATATCATACAGTTTCGTGTACCGACGGGTAACCGAATACCTATGCGATCCTTAGTCTCGTAAGGGATTTGGGGGCTTGGCTATCAGTAACGCTCAGTGGCCACATCATCCCCAAGAAACAACAAAAAAAGACAGGAACATCCCCACAGGTGTCCAAAGTGATCCCACGCTGCATCGCGAAGCACCTCAAAATAAATTCTATTCCTAAATGTTTAATCAGGCAAAGTCCTTTTCCTACACGCCGCTTTGCATAAAAGACTTAGTGTTTCCCCCCTCCCTTAGTCTGCTTTCTCTTTCCCCCCTAGGAACTGTGTCTCTTTTATGGCTGGAGGGTGATAATTTATTACAGCCAGTAGACGTGAGGTCTGCATTATCTGCACAAACGATCATGAGCAAATCATATCAGAAGAAGCCATGTTTAAATATAGTCATAATTACGGCAATCATTTCTTGCTGTCCCCCCCCCCACATCCCACCCCCACTCTGCGGCGTTTCCTCTTCGCATATCCAGTTAATCCTTGCTCCTGGTGTGGGCTAAAGCTGACAGTTGCATGACAAGGAATGTTTCCCTTTGTAAAAGCCTACTTCCTCCTTGCAAAGTTTTAGCCTAATTGAAACATTTCCTATTGAGCTCAATCAGGAGGGCAATTACCTAATTATTCGCTTATGCCTCGCTCGGCCTTATAAGGAAGAGAGAGAGAGAGTGAGAGAGAGAGGGGGGGGGGGGACGTTGAAGGAGGGAGAGAGGACGCTTTGCTCTTACTAATTTGGAAAGTAGGTTTCATTAAAAAGTCTTTAGGATGAAAAACACTGAACCTGAGACGATGCATCAGGCAGCAACGGAATGACTTATTGCAGCGACATCAAAACGTCGTAACATTACACTTGCCTGCATCAATCAACGGGCTTTCAGGATGTTTGGGAATAAACAGTCAGTGGTCAGACCAATCAGCTGCAAAGCAGGTTGCATCAGTAAATCCCACCCTGTTTAAAGCACACACACACACACACACGCACACGCACACAGGGGAAATCTCAGGTCCGCTCGACTCCGGCAACCAAAGCCTGTATTTATGGACTCGTGGGGCAAACTGATGAAACGGAGTAAAGCCGCCCGACTGCGGGGGGTGAAACGGAAGCAGTAAAAGCAGGAATGCCGAGTTTCACAGCGGCTCATCTTCACCACGCACTCAGTAATCGGCTCTGATAAAGTATTACAGACTGACAGCGGGGTCTTTTACTAGGAGAAGCTGTGACTTGTTACTTAATTGGGCCGACAAAATATTTAATGAGGTTGGAGGGGAAAGCGAGGAAGATGGATCAAACAGCCCAGGGATGTCGAAGAGGAGGAAGGTGATATATTACCAACCTGTGGAAACCCTGAGTACATTCGATTCGAGCTTCTCCCCTCTCTCTCCCTTCCCCATCCAGCGCACTACTAGCGTGGCTTCAGTCTTAAATCAATCACTTAAATATATGAATAAATCAGCCTCCTGTCTTGGTCTAGGCACACATGCCGTAGTTTAATTCACCCGAGCAAACGGGCGGAGCTGCCGTATTTCAGGCCAACATGTGCGCCACTGTTGTCTAAACAAGCGCTCCGTGACAGGCCTCCGTGACAGGCGGCGGAGAGGCAGCCCCTGGCCTCGGCTTGAGGTCATGGAAAGCAGTCATAAAGCGGCCTTTCACCGTGGGAGAGGAGCAGGGGGAATGGGCCGGCCTGGCCCGGCAGCCCCTCTCCTACCAGGCCCGGACGGGCGTGCCTGCCCGCCCGCTCGCACACGCACGCACTGGCACACGCACACGCCGCTTTATGGTGCGTGGACAGAAGAAAAATGAAGCGGAGATCCCACACGAGGTGGGTGGGCTGGGCCGTAATGGACCTGGCATGAGATGATCTCCGCCCACCGGCACGCGGTCGGCGTGCAGATACTGCAGCCGAGTAGGGCTCCCTCTCTCCCTCTAAGCTCCCTGTTGGTCGCTAATTCAATTTAACAACGGGTAACAGCAACCACTGAAAAATTATGTCCATCCTGTGCTGTACTTCAGAAGAACAGGCCACCCCCCCCATCCTTATATCTGGAGTTGGCTTTCCATTCAGAAAAGCGCTTTGAACGTCACACTTGCGGCACGCGCTCCCCCCTAATTTGCTCTCGTGATTTAGCTGCTGCTAAACATGCCAGCGATGTGAAAACAGTGATGCTGACAGCCGTGTGTTGCCAACCCCCCCACCTCCCCCCCGCCATCACTAAACTGACTATGCCTCACGTTAAAGGCCGTGCAGGTCGCCGTGGATCAGGATGCTTGGTTTATGGCCACGTACAAACAGTGCTCAGTAGAAAATGAGTTCTTACCCTCAGGAAACAACAGGGAGGCCCAGAAAGATAAGGGTATAGGGGCAGTATTGGGAGTGGGGGATGCCTAAGGGGGTTTCCACCCCACAATCCCATTTGGTTCAGAACAGCGACCGCTGAAACACTCGGTCGAAAACCTAAAAGTCCTGCAGATATGATCATCCAGACCCCCTTGACTGGGAAAGCAGCGTGCAATTAAACCAAAAATAACGCTTTCCAAATGCTTTAATGGTTTCACAATGCTGTTAAGGATGATTTAAAAAAGAAAAAAACAGAAGGCCAAGTTCCACCAAGCGTGTCACTCTACGTACGAAAATATGTAAATTCCACGGCTCTAATTCCAGAGAGCACACCAGAGTTCAACAGCAATATGTCACATTCCGCATGATTGATGGCTGCATATTTATTAAGTCAACAAGGTATCATCATTCAGAGAGAAGCTGACTGGGAAATCTTCATTAAAAAAGACTCAAAAGACAAGCAGCATAACTGCCACCATGATATCGAGACTCTGAACACAACCGAAAAATAAGGCCAGTCAAGGGGAGAAAAATTAGCCTAAACGTACGTGTTATGCGCAACTCTTTCCCCTTAAATCCTAAAATAACCGATTAAGCAAAAATTATTTTCCCTAATGGCTCACAGGTTGGGGTGTTTGTCTGCGCTTGTGTGTGAATGTGTGCCCCCTCCATTAGATTCCCATTAGTGGGCTTAGGTGACGACTGCGGGCGGGGGGGTCTCGGGTCATAGCTCGCACAGAAGCAGGTGTCCTCACTGATAAACGGTGTCAGGCACCCTGGTCCCAACAAGCCCCATCTGTCTGACAGGGAACTCCATCATAACCGTCCGGCCGACCACATGGAAAGGTCACCTCAAATGACCGCAGTAAGCTACACACATGCAAAACATGCACGAAATATACCTATAAATATACCTATTTATAGTGCAATCCAGCCTGTTATGTATGTAACATTTAGGCTCAAAAAAAATCTCAAAGCACAGATAAACTTAGTATAAATGAGTCAATTTGCATGCATTTTACATCTTTCGTAACCTCTTGGGTTGAATACAGATATATCCTCAAAATTCATATATTAATTTAAATGATTGAAATACATAGCATTTTATCAGTGTTATGGACATGACATTAAACGTACCTTTGCATGCAATTGCCCAATGCTGTATTATTCGAATGCAACACAAGCTCTTCTGCAACAATACGGAAGTAAAACAAAAATACACACTGCCAGTGTATATATGCAAACACACTCACTAAGAGATGACAGTCTAATAGATAAGAATCTAGTTTCCTGATGTTTCCCAAAAATTGCTTCAGTAAAATACTACACCTGGGCTGTGGTCAGTGCAGGTTATTTTGGACAAGAACGTCTGTTGACGAATGCAGTAGTAATACGGGATGTGTAACAATACACTGCGTCTCCATTTGCGTGGGCAGCCCAAGCTGCTCAGAAATTATGATGCAGTGGCGATGTAGCAGCAAACACGCTCTCTTCCCCACATGACGGAGCCGGCAAGTCAGACGCAGTGCATGTACAGTGAGGTTAATCAGGGGGAACAGAAACATAATTAACTCCTGCAGAAGAGAATTAATGACGGCCATTTATCATGCCGATGAGCTCGTTAGAGCATCAACATCGAGGACTTCATGGGAACGGGGTCTGCAGCTGGGCTGCTTGTGCAGAAAAGGACTTTCTCATGCTGTGCATTCTGGGAGGAAGGAGGAAGCTGTTGCATGCAAATTTTAATTGTGGTTTGTTACAGTTGGACATTTTACTATTAAACCAAACCAACAAGATTATTGATGTGTTATGATAACATTCTTGGATAGTTTAGCTTCATTCTAACCCAGTTCACCCTAGTATAACACATTCTAACTTGACATTTTATGTAAGGTTCGGCGATGTGTCTTTTATGGTACAGAGAAACAAAACAATTTCTCTCATAAGTATCACTATCACTCAGGCTCATTCCTAAGAGGTGAGCGTTTAGAGTTGCTGTCATTTTGAAGACTTCGATAACTACATCCCATTGTCACAGGACACACACACACACACACACAGAAAGAGAGAGAACAGGCGACACCAAAGCAACCTTAGACAAACGAGACTAAACTACGCATTCTTCCTCGATGGGCTTGTGTTTAAACAATGTAAAACTCAATTCTTTACATGTAACTCTGAAATGCACCCCATCTGCAGGGCGACGTCTAGCATTCTATATATACACACATGACTGCAATCGCTTCCCCGCCCCCCCCCCACGCGAAGCGGGACGCAATCCTGCGGTACCAGGCATTCTCATCAGCGTGTTTGTCTTCCACGCCAAATGAATGGCAGATGATGGGCGCGCAGCGAGGGTAGGAGCTGCGGCTGGGCAATTGTGTGCATGGAGAACAAAGGAACATGAGAAAGATGTGGGGACAGATCCTTCCACAAGATATATTATTGCTACAATCTTCAGTTGATTAGGAGCAGCCTGAGCCACTAACCGCCCATCGCGGCGAGAGAGGACCGCAGCGGAAGGACACGGCCATGCTAATTGGGAAGCTTCTAAGGCTGTTAAACCTGGACGTAGTCAGAGCTCTGCTTGTCGGCCTCTCTCCACCAGGAAGGGCATTCCTCAGGGTCGTCCCCCCGTCTCAGTGGGTGAACACCCAAAACGGTGACCAGCATGCAACACAAACACCAGGTTTCCCCCTTACCAAGCCGTAAATAGAAATTCTGCCCCCCTCCGACAAAATGTCACCTCAGGCCTCCTGAATCTGCCTGGGAATCCATACAACCTACTACGCCCCTGGCTCCCTACTCACGGCTCGCAAGCACCAGGATGTCATAAACCTAATTATGTTTCGCAGAACTCTGATAGAAAGTGAGGAAATTATTAATAATGATAATAATGCTGAAGTTTGATAAATAAAGGACGTCACACGGATGAAGTAGCACTTGATAAGGGAGCTAATTTAAAGCATGACGTGCACATGAATCCGGAGACTGAAACAGAAGCACTGGAGAGTGAGGCTGACTGCAGTAAGACTGTCTCAAGGCCTGTCTACTTGCTCAGGCCATGGTGCAAATCATACAGCAGGTCAGGGGTGGTAAAAAGCAGCATCTTCACCCCATATGATTTTGCCTCTTTCTATGTGAAATTGCTCAGGTCGTACTGCCTTAGAAGAGGCTCTCTCCTCAGAGGTGCACCCCCACAGGCCAACCTGGGAGGTTTCCATACTGTCAGACGCTCCTCCGTGTGTCCAGCGGCCTGCCTGCACCACAACAGCTGTATCCCCTCTGTCTGATTGCCTCTGATTTGGGTTAAGTGATTATTGCCCTGATGCAGTTGAGGAAGGACTATTCCTATAGACATGAAACAAGATAAAGATCTCTCTCTCTCTCTCTCTCTCTCTCTCGCACATGCACACACATACATTCACAAACACACACGTGCACACAGAGCCACGTCCCCGCAGAACTGAGCTGGAAAAGTAACACAAAATGCATAATTGGTCACTTGGGACAAAGACGAGAATAATAAGAAGAAAAGAATGAGACGATATTTACAACCAGAAGTAAAACTGTCCTTTCAGATAGTGTTTCGTTATATTTGTGTTCTTTTGGGCAGGGCGAACAAAGCGCATGTTGTGTTGGACGGTCATTTTTTTCAGCTTTGCATAAGCATTTCTGACCCTGACTAAGTACAGTGCAGAATGTAGCCCAGCACTGTAATGTTTTTCCAAATACACCCACGGAAAAAAAATGTGGGAAACGTGCTCATTATCAATCAGCTGTGCAAGGTCAGTTTACTCTGTGTGCTTGAGGTGGTCCAATCAAAATAATCAAATGTTAAGTAGGCTTCTGCTATAAGAGTTAAGCTCTAAGTAATATATGCTGAAAATGATCACTCATTTTTATTAACAGAACATATTCATTTAATCTGATTTTTAAAGTTATTATTAACAGACTGGTTAAAGATTTCTATTTTTGATATTTAAATTTTTGTCTGTGACATCAATAGAGATTTCCAGTGGAACAACTCTTTGGCCAAACTTGCTAAAAATCCCACCTAAAGAGTGGTAAGTTATACAGCAAGAAGCATAGTTCTGCGACATTTTCTCCATTGAGATAGTACCTTTTGTCATAGTAAATCTGTAAAGAGACATTATCCACACTTTACTGGATGGTGTTCCATGCCAATACATTTGTGGATTTTTAATATTAGCTTATTTTAGCAGCTAATCATTGTATGAATCATACCCTAATTTTTTCTAAAATTTCCAACAAAACCAAAAATACACAGATATAAGAAATTGCTATCAAACTTGCATGATCAGCTAAAAAGTTATTTACGGATTTTTCAGAAGGGCCTGTCTTTCTCGGGACGAATTTCTCTACATTTTTGGGCTCATAGATAAAGAAAGAAAATGAAATGCACGCACGCTCTGAGGAGTCAGAGAATCCTTATTACTTTGACATCGCCTCCGTGGGGCCTGAACTTCTGGGTAAACAGCATGGTGTGGGAAGGACGTGGTGCGTTTCAGAAGAGAATCCATGCATCCATGTCTGAAATGTTCTAATAAAGACTTTTGGAAAAATATCACCCTGCACCACACTGATATTAACAAGCACTTTGGTATTCAGTTGAGGTCTTCCCCGTGCCTTTCGTGACGTTCTTACTGAGCCAGAGGACCCGTACATCAGGCTTCTGTGTACAAGCACTAAAACTACAAGGGGATATCAAATAGTCCGCAATGCAAATCTGAACACAGTTCAATATTTGCCATGGTTCACTGAAATTTATTGGATGGTAAAGGTGTTATGAAAAGATTAGCATTTCTCTGCAACTAAAGACTTTCATTAATTAATCTCTGCGATATGTAACGTAATATAAATCACATTGTTCCATTAGCCACATACGCCATCTTAACACAAAACAGAGCTAAGCTTCGTTACTTTACAAACAAACAGCCCACGGCTGAGGCCCAAGGTCTGGAGCAGAAAAACTGCACACATGTGCACAGGACTCAGTGTCGGCGGCCATGTTTATGACTGCCATCAGCTATCCTGACTGCTGATTGGGCGGCAGAGCAAAAGGGGGCGTGCACAGAGAGGAAGTGCTGAATGGTCTGACGTGAGGACTCTGGTTTAAGGTCTTGCTGCAGGGAAAGGGCAGCCGTCCCCATTAAAAGGGTAACATGGACCCCTCTGTCACCCATGGCAGTTCTGAATGCTTCTTTTGGTTCGACCTTACGACTCCAGAGTTGCATTTATTGCCTTTTTTCCTCCACCATTTTACTGTCTCAGTAACTGTCCAAATATTCATAATGCACAAAATCGCCCATTGTGTAATTCAAACGATCTCTTAAGCATTTATAATTTCCTTTTTTTGCCATCCAACCAGGATGAAGATCCAACTTTTTAGCCAATATAGTTTCATAACTACAGCCATGGCTGGTTTGGCAAATGTCGGCCAAATGGCAACAATACCAACTCATATACATTTCCATGGTTTTCAGTGTTTGGGTTCTCTGTTATTCTTTCTTATTGCTTGCATTTTTCTATTTGCTTAAATGGCCCCATGTACCAGGTTGACATAATTAACTCTGTGTATTCACTTGCTATCATATTCCAGGTTCGTCTAATTAACTCCCAGCTACATTGCCTCGTACATAAAGGAAACCAAATTAATTGAGTATGACTAAGTACATAGAGGCAGCATCTGCCAAAAAACACATTCTTTGCATAATGAATCAAATATATGGGTAGATATTTAATCAAGGTTTACTGAAAAGAAAGCAAAGCTGTTGGGCAGAGCAGGTGGGGTAGTCTGTAATCACAGGGCGGGAATGCTCTAAGTGTACAACGGCTTCTCTGAAAATCCCACCAAAGTCTCGCGTGACAACAGCTGGAATCATACTGCAAGTACCCTGGGAGACATGGCGGAAAAGCTTTCAGTCACAACAGTTCTACAAGTCATATTACAGTATCACATGCCACTTAATTACAGTACTGTGGTAAATGTCAGTTTAATCATTTGTTTTAGCCGCCGCTACCGATGCTACCTACAGCCATATTTATTGGCCCATAACCCAGCATCTTCCATGAGGGGGAAGACGAAGCTTTAGTCTTGGAATCCGAAGACCACCAACATGATTCACTCTTCCATATTTATTTAAACTTTCACGGTTTGGCAAAGTCTTCCAGGGCCATCTGTCACTCTATGCCCCCCTCCAACATTCACCCCCAAAACAGTTCATGACGGAAAGGCTTCCTAGCAACTGAACCCGGTCAAACCAGGGTCATGCCCTTTCCAGCACCCTTGCTGCATCCAGCTTGACCCCTGGACGAAAGGGGAGGCTTACCCTATGGTCCCACCCATACAGGATGACCCCCTACTACTCAACCAACAGCTGCTGGACTGAGGCATACTAAGGTTCCTTCACCACTGGTAGAATAGTAGACATCAGGAGTTTGGAGCACTAAGGACCAGCATCTGGTCTCCTAATGGTCTGCTGAAGGTTCCCAACCCATGCAGGAATGAACATTGTTGTTCTTTCATCCCCAGTGCTTCCCTTGTTGTTGACGTACCACACTAAATGATTTAAAAAAAAACATATTTAGGTCATGATGTCATATACCACCAGCACAGAGGATCGTTTAACGGTGCTTGGAGTCTAAATACACCCTTATGCCCGCATGTGTGTATGGTAAAATCCCAAAACACTTGGAAAACGTTTATCCGCTCCACCTCCCCGACACCCCGAGAACATCTTATACTTTGGAAACAAAGGTGGCGGACAGAAGATCGTACATCTTTCTTTCCCCCCCCCCCAAGATGGAAAATGGAGATGTGTTTTATGATCCGTGCTCCCCGGTCTCCAGTAAAATTCACACCAGCAAGCAACCTCGCTGACAAGAACAGCCAATGATAATATCGATCGCAGGAGATGCTATCCAAACAAAACCCAGCTTTCACGGAAATGCCTCGCTCCTACTTTATACATCATCTCTTTCCACCCCCTACCAAGAGCAAAGCCCTAGTGATCTACCACACCTTCACGCACAGCCCCCAAACCCAAACAGGCTGCTTGAGGGGATCAGACTACTGCGGCAGGAGTGTCTCACCTTTTCTCAAGCTTCTAACGTTCTGTTCGCTCCTCGGCCTGAGGGAGCCCCACATCCGGCCTGCTGCGATGACCTCTAGCAGCTTCCACACATTTGTCAGAGGTAAGAAAAACAGACAGTGCTTGTCCCTCACATAGGAGTCAAAGTTTGTGCAAAGCCCATGGAAAACAGGCACACAGCTAAGGACACACGTAAAACCAAGGTAGTAAATCTTCATTTCACTAGGGAATTCCTGGAGATGATGAATAGTAACGTGTAATACAATGGACACACGAAGCAAGGACAAACACATCATCAATAAATAAGAATTTTTTTAAATCAATGCAAAAAGCAGCATATGAGCTATTCCAGCATTATGGATGTGACATTTAGACTCATACTGGCAAACACAATGCATAAGAACAAGGACAAGATCAGTATCAATGAGTCCATTGATGTTTCATTTCATGTAACCTCTTGGGTTGAATACAGACAAATCCTCAAAATTCATATGCTAATTTACATGTGAGAAATCCACTGCATTTAATCAAAGTTATGGATGTGATATGAAACAGACGTCTGCGTACAAGGATTCTCAGTGACATGGTGGCAAGTGCTGAAAGAAGTGATGTGTAATACTTAGCACCTCTGAGCTGACTGTTTAGTTAAAAGATGGCAGGAAGCAGAAGGAACTGTGGATGAAGTTCAAGGGGAGACACAGTCTTTCTACGCATTACTCAGGTGCCAGTCAATCGATACCTAGCGGGGACTGATTGTAGGCTAAACTTGAGGCACAGAGAAAGATCTTGTGCTGTTTACCCTTCGCCGTATTCAACATAATTAAGACGGCTAAATTAAAAACAAAAGTCTGTTACCAGACACTAATTAATGACAATCTGAAGCATTTAAATGGCTTTTATGTAAAACTTTGATCCACTTGGAAGCTATCCCCAAAGCAAACCAAGAGGAAAAAGAAAAAAGAATGGATGTGTATCAGGGTACAGATCCAAATCTAATCTGTAAACAGTGATCACATTACATAACCAGAATTACTTTTATTGATGAGAATTGCTCTGTTTCCATGGGTGGGCACTTGCCTTTCCTGGATAAGAGACTTCATTCACTGAGAGGCTGTATGGATGTCTTAATACAGGGCTCCTAAACATCATCACACAAGCTCAGCCAGGTCCCACACCACCAGAGCATGGATCACTCGTGATGCAGCAGCCAAACCGCAGCAAGATATCAGTCTGTCTGAATCTTAAACAAGCAATGATAACTTCTCTGCTCTCCCCACCCCCTGTCCCCCTTCCTCTGCTTTCTCACTGCGCTTTCGGAGATCCTATCGTCCTGGAAGCCTGGATTTCTTGGGTGACTTCAAAGCTTATTTACCAAAGTGTTTGGAAAAATGCAATGGAAACAGGAAAATAAATGTCCTGATTTTGTAAACTTCACGACATCTGCTCTTACTTAGTCCCACACTATAGGGTGGTTCCGCGACGCACGTTCGCTCTACTGCATTTTCCCACAGTTTAAAAGTCACCTCGCACACGGCTCCGAATGAAAAAGACGAACCTGAAACCAGCAACTTGCTCCTCGACGCAGCATTAAAAAGGCAGTTCCATTAAATCGCTCAGGTTTACTTTTATAGTCTAATTAGAAACGCTACAGACCTTTAAACTGATTCAGCTATACAGTATATAGCAAATCGAGAGAGAGGAGACTAAAATCTGATTTAACATGATTAGCCCTCATAAAACTTCATCTCCTGACACACTAGAGGTTAAGTGTGTACATTATGGGCAAATGCCCTGTTTTGAATTATTTTTTAAAATTCCCAATTTGAGCATCGTTTATACAACGGGAAGAACATAATACAGGTTATAATGAATCAGTCACAACAACGTCAAAATGCCCCATATCTTAATGCATTTCAAACTCAATATCCAGTTGTCTTTAATCCCAAACAGGGTACCCAGGGTAAAGACACAACCACACAGTCATGTGGACCACCAGTCAACAGAGAGCTGGTTCCTTTGCAATTTGTATGGGAACTTATAAGTGCATTACGGTCAGCCCTGTCTATATACATGTTGTCTGAATTTAGCCCCAAGGTTCCTGTGACTTTTCCTAACTCAATCATGCTCATGTTTCACTCTCACCCATCCAAGTAGAATTCACTTCCTCCGCTGCCCCTGCCGGTTTATTCCCAATGGGCCAAATCACTGGACATTCATCCTGAGCATAGTGAGCACCAAGCAGCAGATCTCAACCATAACATCTTCTTTAGCACTGTGTCCCAATCTGGTCCTTGGGAAGGAGCAAAAATGTGGACGGTCTATGGACCGGATTGAGAAAGACTGCTCTATAGCACTGTTTCACAA
Organism: Cryptomyrus ogoouensis; assembly: GCA_025773925.1. Taxonomy (NCBI): domain Eukaryota; kingdom Metazoa; phylum Chordata; class Actinopteri; order Osteoglossiformes; family Mormyridae; genus Cryptomyrus; species Cryptomyrus ogoouensis. The sequence goes on from JAOYFF010000027.1 coordinate 12,026,218, forward strand.
CTGGTTGGTTGAAACCCTTAAGTAGGTCCCGGGACCATTTTCACTGGGTTGAGGACTGCGTGATAGTAAAACAAAAAAGGCTAATTGCATTTTTTTTGAACAGTCCACAAAGGCATTGTGCTGCTACTACTGCAATATGTTCTTTTTACTATTACTGCACTATTTTTTGCTAAATAAATTTGTGTCATGACTTAATGACAAAGGAAACGTGGGTTCTGAGACAAAACCAGCTGAGCTCCACAGCTCTACAATACTGTTCCACCATGTGGGTAAAAGGACACATGATCTCTGGTACTGATGGTACTGATGGTACTGATGGTACTGATGGTACAGCCCAGCAATTACGTGTCTATGTCAGCAGGAAGGAAATTTGTGGAGGAGGAAATAAATTATTCAGACCAGTTTTCCCCCTAAAAATGTCCGCCATTTCCAATGTTTCCAGCCAATGAGAAGTGTTTTATTGACAATTAAGCAAAAAATAGAAAAATCAATTACACACAATCCAACAAAACCAATAACAGACAGGTATGAGAAACTGCTATCAAACTTTCATAATCAGCTAAAAGGTTATTTACAGACAATGCGTACTTTGTTACATGTGTCATTCATGTGCAGGGGAGCTGATACTGACCTATTAAAAATGAACATCACCACCTGAGTTCCAGGTTAGAGTCTGACTGGGAAAATGACCCCTTGTCGTTAAGCTATGATGATGACAGCAGAGGGTTCCCTTGCTGGGCCAGACCTGCGACTCAGACATCTGCCTGCTCTCCACCTGGCTGTTGTCATTCTAATAATTTCACACACTTGGCTGAATAGAGGAGGGCTCTGCCCGTGTGCTGATTACATTACCTCCATGGAAATGCTGAGGTTAATGCCTTACAGATGAGACGCTTCCGGCAGGCCCACTGCTGAAATATAAATAGTGCAAAAGGAGGATTCAGATGCAGTGCGATCACCGCAGCACTGTGACAGGGTTCACTGAAACGTGCCAAGTGCCGGGCGTTTAACACAACGCAGTGACGGTCTGCGGAATGGGCCGGCAGAGATGGGCCTTACGGCACGTTTGCGTTGGGGCTGCATGAAAACAGAGCTCCCTCTTTAGGAAGAATGGCACATCATCTGGAAATGAACCCCCTGTAAACAGTGAAGGCGGTTGAGGGAACCCATAACTCTCCTTTCCTCCAATGGGGATGGGAGGCACTGTGTGGCTGGGAGCAGCTTACGGGTCTGACCATTTCAGAAGCTCATTTCCTTTGCTTTTCCAGAGATTCCTGCAGCAGGAAAAACAGCAGACCGGGGAAACAAACGGAGGGGAAAAAAAAATCTAAAGACGGGGGAAATCAACAAGAGCAATGCAGAGCAGTGACAGAGACTGCAGAGCAGTGACAGAGACTGCAGAGCAGTGACAGAGACTGCAGATCAGTGACAGAGACACTGCGATGCCCAGTTTCCACAGTCACACGTAAACACATTTATAAAAGAAACCACGGCAAAGTGGAGCGCGCGATTACACAGTCCATGCCAATCCTGTCATAGGCCAATCCTGTCATAGGCCAATCGCAACAATCTCATCCTCTTATTTTTTTTTTTGTCCAGGGAAGTTAGTACAGATACATCTGCTCATAAGGATTCCTTCCTCTTTCATCTCTTCCTCGTGCTTCCCAGGATGAGAACGTCTACGTCGGGCTAAAGAGGTGGAAGTCACTAATCTGCGTGAGGCAAGTCACTGGATAAACATAAATTTCATGGCCTGTTGGACTTAGGTTCTGTGTGTCCTAATCGGTTGGGGGAAAAAAGTGACATCTCCCATCACCCGGGCCCAGTTGATGCACACACACCCTCTCGGCCCGGTCCCCAAACCCCAGCCTTCCCTACGGCTTCGCCCTTTTATTTCCGTCGCGCCTAAAATGATGATGAATGGCGCAAGCTCCATTCAATTACGGCCAAAGTGCGAAGAAGCAGGAACAATGCAAACTGGCTGAATGCGCCGCATTCTTCGCAACAATTTCGGCTAATTAGCATCAACTCCTGCCCCATCCATCATACTCCTTAAGAAATATAAACAAACTGTCAGCTCTAGCGTAACAAACAGATCACCCAGCTACTTAACACAAATTATTCTTACATGAAACGTTCCTTCTCAGGCAACATCCCCCCCCCACCCTCCCCAGGGGCATCTGGGAGAACTGAAAGCTATTAAAATTGAAGACATATGTTGCAGTCAAGTTCAACTCCCCAGACTGCGGTGGCTGCAGTGGTGACAGTTTCCCGCTGGCGAGAGCACTGTGCTATAGCGCAGGACGTTTTGGTAAAAGCAGTTTATAGGCAGTCGGGGGGGTAGATAGTCCCTCAAACCCCAAACATGATGACACTGATCACCCTACAGCAGACACTATCATTAGAATAGAGAATTCATATATTGCTATTGTGCAGGGGGCAAGTACAATGAAAATTCAATCTTCGCATATCCCATCTTAATCTCCTGTGCGACGCATGCATGCACAGATCAGAGTGAAGCTTGCAGTCAGACCATAGGGTCAGCCGTTTATCTGGTGACCCTGGAGTAGATAGGGTTAAGGGCGTTGCACAAGGGCCCAACGGTGATAGGACTAGCCAGCAGAACACAGGATTTGAACCAGCAACCTTCCGACTGTGCAATTTTCCTATTGGTTCTTTGCAATGTCACAATTATGTGAGGTTCCCTATTGTATACACAGTTTGATGCTGGTATTAATCTCTCTATATGTGCAATGCACTGACTAGGTGCTGTTGGTGTTAAGGTTTGGGTATTTCAGGAGTGTGTGTGTGCACACAGTTATTGCCAGGTCGTCAACATATCCAAGAAATTTATAGGATTGCATTGTTTTAGCGTTTCTGGCATGAATGTGGATTCAGTCTCAAAACTGAAAAGAATTAAGAGGGACTCCAGAAAGCCGTGGTTCAGGACAGTCACTAATCTACAAAGACAGGCCTTGTTTAATCAAGTTCTGCTAAATGCATCATTAAAACCTCCTTACATCGCTACAGATGCTTACACTAAATGAAGAAGCTGAACAAAACTTGCCATTTAACAGCACATCCAGAATCTTGCGGGCAGATTAAATTTTCGGTGCAAAGCATTATATTATTTTTGCAGGTCACAGCCATTTACTGACTTAATTGGTAAACAAAAGAAACCCAGCGGCAAATAGCGAAATCAGCAAATCACTCAAAATACATTTCGGTTATGCTGGAGAAATGAGCCCATCGGCAGCTTCAGACATTCGGAGTCACACCTGAAAGGCCCCTGACCTACCATGCAGCCGGCCCAGCTTCAGACATTGGGAGTCACACCTGAGAGGCCCCTGACCTACCAAGCAGCTGGCCCAGCTTCAGACATTGGGAGTCACACCTGAAAGACCCCTGACCTACCAAGCAGCCGGCCCAGCTTCAGACATTGGGAGTCACACCTGAAAGGCCCCTGACCTACCAAGCAGCCGGCCCAGCTTCAGACATTGGGAGTCACACCTGAAAGACCCCTGACCTACCATGCAGCCGGCCCAGCTTCAGTAGGACTGCACTTCATTTGTCGATTTTTTCATTTCCCTTCTGACCCCATCCAGTGTGTGAAACGGCCTGCTAATTAACTAGGATGTTTGGCAGGGGGGGGTTGTTGTTTTTAGCGAGCAATGGTAAAGCTCAGCCGTCTGAACCAGGCAAGAGCTGCACAAACTCACAGTGACAAATACAACCGAAACGAAACTACAGCTAACCTAAACAAGCCACGAGGTGGTTTACGTTCCCGTGATGGTCTCGTGCCACATTAGAAACGCCACATAAAATAGCCAGCGGCGTCTATTTTGCGATGCACGGAAATGGGAAGTTCCACTACGGAGACAAAAGCTTTGTAATCGAATTAGTCTTCCTTCCACCTCAGCGTGATGACCACATGTCCATTAGCCAGACCTGGGATTAGCCCGATACTAATTTTCCTCCTGACATGAGTGAAAACACAAGCCCCATGCGAAAGGAGCATATTTGAAACAACAGTGAGGAGAAAAATTCATCATGCACTGGCCAAATTTAATGAGATCTTTCCAGTTCACTATCCTAACTGCTACATTTAGGATTATTCTGGATTCACAGGGCAAATATTTATGATGTTATAAAATAAGCATGGGTAAAATGAATGACAGAGAGGGTCAAAAACTAATTACAGTTAAAAAAAAAAATCTTTAAATGACAGAGCCTAACACACACACAAACCACTAAATTCAAATATAAAATTAATTTTTTTTATGTAAGTCAGTAAGACTTCAACATTTTAGATTTTACTCAAATCTATTAATAAAACGTCTCGTAAGCACTTAAGGTTGAAGTGTGTCCAAGACGATGTACGTCTCAAGGTAAAGAGGGTATGTGTAGAAATTTAATTCAAATATGGTTTTTAATTAAAGGTTAAATACAAGTTAATGTCTGAATCTCTTCAGCCAAACACAAGAAAATTAAGCCAAGGTAAACCAAAGTTTGGTAGTTTTCCTCTATCAATAAAAGACAAGCAAGTGAAAGATGACCCATCTGCTGCATGTGAGCTCCTCATGATGGAATTCATCTTGGCTCCAGAGCCCTAATCATGTCCAGCTCGGTGCTTGTTCCTCTCAGGAACTTCTGGTTTTTACTTGCGAAGGAGTCACTTGGGTGGCAATAAAGTAAAAATGAGAGAACAGCACACAGAATTTATTTGGGAAGGATTGTAGTGTTTAAGGCACAGCCACTTAAACTGTGCGCCAAGGTCTCAGTCTAACACAGGTTGATGAGAGGCCAGTGGTGGTATACTGGGCATTTCTGCAGGGGCGGGGGTGTTGCTTTTACTCTGCAGGGGCTATAGTTCAGGTGCTGCTCATCTGGCAAAACTTTCAGAGGCAGCCTTCCCGCAAAGAAAACAAACCCCGATCTGCCTCCCCACAGACGGCTTTGGGGGGGCCACCCTCCAGCAGGCAGTGTGAGCGGCAGGGCCCCGGGACCAGGATGTTTGGGTTAGAAAATGACTTTGCCACCCCCCACCCCCATTCGCTCTGTAATTGGCCCTAGGTAATTACTCTACCCCATTTCAATTATTCAGAAGACTAACAGCAACATTATTAAAGTCTTAGGGTGGAAGAGGAACAATAACGGTAAAAATAAAATAATAATGGCACTTCTTCCCCTTTCCTTCGCTTAGAGTAGCGCAGCTCCCATGAGCCGCTGGCTTAGTGAGACGCCACAAGCCCCCGCCAAGCCCTGGACGCAATATTCACTTACACAAAGTCACACTGTCATTCATTCATATTACCAGATAATTCTGAATGGAATGAAAGGTTTAGTGTGGGAAAAGAGACGCCTTAAAAAATGCTAAATTATAAATGTAAGAAGAATTAAACACCCACTATGTAAGAAAATTCTGTATTTGATAAAGAGCGAGTGTTACAGGAACTACTGAGGGAAAGTCTGGAGAAAAATGACCAAAATCACGTGAGTGTAAATACCTGGCAAAGAGGACGCACATTTCTGTACAGTTCTGTAATGAGTTTTCAGCAGCCAGTGATAAAAAGGTATATTGTATGAAATTCATACAATATAAATATCTGAAGACCATAAGGATTTTAAAAAACATGCCCTGCTACAGGAAACTATACGTTTTCATATCTATTTGTATGTCTGATTCTGTCCAAACTAGGTAACTGGCTGGAAGATCTACATAATAAGCATTAAACATTACCAGTGCCATAAATTTTTTCTACGGAGGGTGAAAAAACACATTAGTGCCCCTTATGCAGAGAAAATGACACAATTTGTAATTGTAATGAACTTTGTTGTCAGCAATAAAAAAAAAAAACTACATCAAGTTTCTGATTTCTGATGTAATGGCTGACAATGCTAAACAGCTACTGTCCATACTGTAGTCTAACTATCTGCTGAGGAGTCAGATACAGGGCTGGTGATGTTCCACTTAAAGACGGCACTTGCTCTGCACTGATCTTCAGGAGTATGGAGGTCTTCTGAGGTGGGGACAACTCAACTGTGTTCTTCCCTACATCTGGGCCCAATTTCCAAATTCCACAAGGCTCACGGATTTGTGCCAAGCCTGTGCACGATATATAGCTATAAGCCCCACCCTCCTGACGCTGTCACGTTTTGGACACGCAGAAAGCCCCATGAGCGTAGGCGATCTGGCCCTCAAACATGGCAGTCCGAGGGCTGCTCCATCCAAACACCGCTCCAGGCTCCAGGTGCAGACCCATGTCCCAGCTGCCCCATACATTCCTGCGCAATCTCACTCCTCCATACACAAAGGGGGGGGGGGGGGGGGGGGGGGGGCCTTCCTGTACTGTAAATAATTCTAGTTTGGGGTCTAGTTTTTCCTATTTTTAAGGTTACTGTCATGGTGCTCAGTTA
>JAOYFF010000027.1:12032734-12043127 GCA_025773925.1 Cryptomyrus ogoouensis
CCGGCCCCTCCCCCACCACCTCTCTCCCCCCACCCGACGCCGGTGTGCGGACGCGGGCGCCCGGCGTGCGCTGCGGGGGGTGGGCGGGGGGGAGGAGCACGTGCCCCTCGGGGAGTCTGGCTGCAAGCAGACTGTGACGACCAGCAGGTGGGGTAGCGGTTAAGGGGCTGGGCAGATGTAATCACCATGAGAGATGACTCAAGATTACTCTCAAAATGGTCTAAAGTCCTATAGTCCACACCAGCAGGATAACTGAGAGCTTTGAATATTATAATAATAATAATAATAATAATAATAATAATAATCCTTCTTTATATAGCACCTTTCATACATGAAATGCGGCTCAAAGTGCTTTACATATAGCATACAAATCTAATTCCACAACATGACTCATCCACAGAAAAGTGCATCATTTTCACAATCACTTCCCTTGTCTTGGTAACATAGTAGTAAAGTAAGTTACTTCCCATCTATGCAGCAAAACCCCCCCAGTGTAATCTTTGTGAGATACTCCAGGACATTCATCACGGTTTTTGAAAATATTAATCAGCCTACAGATTTGATGACAGGGATTCATCAACTACTGTACAACAGGGGAGTTTGAATTTTATAGGTACAAATGTAAATGCTGCAGTTTAACGTGCTGGTGACTCGCAGCCTAATAATTGGTGTCTCTGTGTCTAGAGGCACAGAAGGAGCTAATATCTTCAGGCCATTAGAATACTAAATAGCTCTACAGCAGTTATAATTTAATACACCCGCCTTACATATGCACCACACGCTTTATTGAGCTATGTTGCACATCTCAAGATTTTCTTTTTTTCTATTTTTTTTATTACTGCAACGTTGATAACCTTTCATTTAATTTCATGGCTGTATACCTGGCACATGACAAATAAAAATGCTTGAATCTATGGCAATCCACAGAATGACAAAGAGTACATGACAAAGGTATGTTTCTCACTTAGGAGGAAGTTGAAAATCAGTCACTGATTGCACTCTGCTTGCCCAGACAGCATTTTCTCGACCCTGAGCATTCAGAAGCAAGTGGCTACTGGCATCTCTGTATATGTGGGCGATATCACATTGACTTTCAGTATTGCTTCTTGAGAAAGACAATTCACATCTTTATGGGAAACAATGAGTAAGTGTTGGCTGGGTGATGAACTTTCATGAGCAGCTTGATACCAGCTTTCAATGATTTGGTTCAGCTATCAAAACTGTCGACCACAACACGGGTAAAAGAGGAAGACTTGCCAATATGAAGAAGACAGAACAGCTAAATTAATTTAAATATTACATAACACTTTGCTTGATGGTCATAGTAACTGTTATTACTCAAGAACAAATCATAAACAAATATAGTTACTGCATAAACTACATGAACCATTATGATTAATTAATGATAAACAAACATGGGATCAGTACGTAACTAATACTTAGTTTCTGATTAATTAATATATTAACTAAGAGTGTACTACTGATTATTTGTACTAATATTTGTTACCAAATATTAAATGGCATCTCTCTAAAATATCTTTGGGATATTGTGCCTCTGATGTGATGTAGAACACCCATACTTGGTATCTCATATCAAAAAAACATTTTAAATTTAAATATTTAAGTCTAAAATTGCATAACACCAGAGACAGATAAAAAGTCTTCATCTAAATTAATAAATCTAAATTATTTTTAAATGACAATAAATCTGTAAAAAAAAAAAAAACATTGGCTAATCAAAAAAAAAAACCTTATTATTACATTAAATGGTGTTTACATAGATTTATAGTGACCCATACAGTTTTACATTTTTTTCACTAACACCTCTAGTCAAATGACAGACATTATTACATTATTATTAAAAGGCAGCAGAAGCAGGAAGAAAAAAGATGAGTGATACTGTGCGTGTGTGTGTGTGTGTGTGTGTGTGTGTGTGTAACAAGTATAGATGAGCAGACTTGGCAACATGTATATTAAATAAGTCAACAGCAGTTGAGAAGAGCCCATTTGTATGTGCTTCACTTCTAACTTCAAAAGCCTATTGTAAGCAGTTATAATGTGGGTTTAGTTACTGTTTAACCTGTATTCATTTAATCAAATGTTTATTTCATGGTCACTTTTTGTTACAGACCATTTTGTCTGAGTGTCTGATATTAACTTTATTCTCATAGACAGATATACTTTATTTATCCTAAGAGGAAGTTCACAAAACATACACTGGCAAGAATTGTATTTGTATATTAGAATTGTTTACTGCACAACATTATTAGTTGGCCACATAATATTGTGCAAACAATTTTGATAGAAAAAAAGAGGAGTAAAGTGTGAGTGTAGCTCTGTCCTGCCTTCTAGTCAAAACAGAGAAAATCTAAAATACACAGCAAATAAAGCGTAAGTAACAGTAAAGAGAATAAGAAGGCATGCATAACCATATGACCGATTCTTGCTAAAGTGTAATTCACTTGTTTCCCTGGTGACCTCACAGCAAATATATGAAGTTTCTAATTACACAACATTCAAGCATGTTGTTAATCTAATTATTTTTTGAAAAACTGATACTATCATTTCTTAGTTGTGAGAGATACCTTTCAATAATGTTAATATTCAAAATCATTACAAGACTTTCTCAAACAAAAGTATTGTTTAATGCTTTGATTGTATGTCTAAGATAATGATTATGAAAACATTTCAAACTAATATTTCCCAGGTTCCCCCATTAGTTTTGCCTCTTAAAGCAGCAGCAGTCCTCAAAATCAAGAACACTGATTATAAAGTGGCTTGTTTAAAAGTCTACAATTTTACAGAAATTAAATTCATGACGTGACTTTAAACATGTGAGTCATTATAACAGCGCTGGACTTTCTTGAGTTAAGCTTGTTTTTCCTCTTGCTTAAATAAAAGATGGTTTTATTTAAGGTAAACAATTCTTTTTTAGACATTTATGTGAAACATTTGCCTTTGGAAACTGAGCTGATTTAATCCGAAAGTCCTTCCGTGTTACAGAATTTCACGTGCCTTGTTTCACTGCTTTGTTCCCATTTCCCACGATGCAGTGAGTTCTCACTGGGTCCATTTTGCAGTTCTCGAGCAGCACTTGTGCACCATGTTAGACACGAGCACCATTTCCCCACCACGCCAGTCAGCCAGAACCACGCCCTAAACACCAGAACCACGCCCTCCCACCAAAGCCACACCCTCACATCCAGAGCTCCATGCTCTTACAGAAAAGATCCGCGCAGATTTACGCAGTCTTACTGCATTTCCATTACCCAACATCATTTCATATCTTCATTCCATTATATAACTACTCCTATTTCAAACATCATTAAGAAATATGACTGTTTCCTCTTACCCCTGTCTTTACTAACTCATGATGGCATTTTTGCTCGTCTTAGTTTTACTCCCTAATTTTCTCTTTTGATGGGATAATAAAACTGTAAACAATTTCCAAACAAGACCTTCTTTGCAGTGTTGTTTCTCATTATACAATTTGCTTTCATTTTTGCCAAATTCCAAAAAATGCCATCCTCTCCTATATCACAGATCAGACATAGTCAAACTTTGTTTAAATTCCAAGTTTTGTTAGGGGCCGAACACTGAACTGTATTCACTGTGACAGTGCTGAGGGTCCCCGCCTCCATGAAATCACATGCTGGTCACTGTGCTTAGCTAACACAGTGCAGCTTGATGCAGTTAAGTGTCCTGCCCCTCCTGTCTCCCCACTCATGTGGCCCTGATGAGCCACTCCTGATACTTGTAGCTCCTCGTTAGTCTTTGTATATGTAAGTACCTGTTCGTCTCGTCAACCCCAGTCTGGTCATTGACATTGAATCTTCTTGTTGCCTGTACCCTCCCTTGTTCCAGTCCTCCTGTTTTGATCCCTCGCGATCCTGTTTATCTCCAGTCTCTGGCTATTGAGTTCAATAAGCCCCCTTTTTGTTTTGCCACGTCTGCCCTCAAAGTCCTTTGTCCCGTATGTCATGACATTAAAGGGAATGACTTCCCAGATAAAGAGCTGTGATCTTGTCTAAGGAAGATAAAATTGCTTTCTAGCTGGGCCGGACATTAGGACTTGTGTTTTTTGTGCTGTCAACTTATCCTGTATGTACGCACTGTGTACATTTTCAGACTGGCATCCCATTCCTGGTGTGCCTCAGCCTTGTGCCCTACGCTGCCTGGGGTAGGCTCCAGGGCCCTCTGCGATTCTGACTAGGGTAAGTAGTGAGAAGATGAATGGATGTATGGATGGATGGATATTCTGAACCCTCACTGGATGGATGGATATTCAGAAACCTCACTGGATAGATAGATGAATGGATGGATATTCAGAACCCTCACTGGATGGATGGATATTCATAACCCTCACTGGATGAATGGATAATATAACTTTGACATTAGTGTAATCTTTATTGATAGTACCTGTAATATTTATTTATACTTCATATTTAAGGAACTTTATTATCTGATCTTATGTCAGTGTGAAGTAGGAGCCATAATCATTCTTAATGAGATTGAACTGTGACACGCTTCAGAGCTGCGGCTAATAAGATCTTCTTAATAGTGAAATAGACACGATATTCAAAGAGAAATCGATAGTGTATCAAAAAAAACACAAACACAAAAACAAAGAAACTGATTCCGGTTTTCTGATTCTCTGATTTGCAAATGGCTTCTGAGTTATTGGACTATATCCTCCATGCTGGTGCCAGTGTCAAATACTGGGAAATAAAAACAGAAGTAATCCTTCAATTTTTTCTTTTTGGGCGGGATCAAAACATGAGCATTGCACTCAGAATCTGAAATTGAACACTACAGGATCATTACGAAAATTACCAGCTCCAATCCTGTCAAAACCTTCTTTCCATCGTAGAGTAAATATAGGGTTCCAAGAAGACAGAGTTAGATGGGTAGCAGTCTGATGAAGCCTTCTCACTCGTGCACACACGTGCAGTACAGAGAACCACACGCAAGAATGCAGCAGCACTGGAAGTCTTAGTGTTGTATTTTATAACAGGGTCATTCTGATTTGGCCTTGACTACTTAGTATAAGTGCTCAATTAAGGTAGGCTTGTTCAGCTGATTTCCGTCTTGTTGTTTTATTGCTGCCATGTGCTGTGAGCTTTCGCTGTACTTTTCCTTCCAAAAAATGCACAGATATTTTGGGTCAATTTCTCTGCCCTGGCTTCCTCAATTAAAATATACGCACACAATGACAAACTGTGTAACAAACTGCGTAACCTCCCCCTACAACCGCCCACATGGTTTGGCCCGGGTCCCAATCAAGCCCCAGTGGCCACGTCTGTCAGTGACACCCCAACGTCGTGGGTCGATTTGTGCCTTCTGCTTTACATCCTCCTGCAGCGAGGGATCCTCTTTCCAGTCGTTCTGCACGGTAAATTTGAAAATGTACACAAGCGATGACTGTTTCCCTCCGAGGACGAAGACAGATTACGCCCCCCCCCCTCTCCAGAGACAAACCATTATGCGGAGAGACAGGAAAGCCAGGCACATTTGCACGGTGACCCCCCACCACGGCGCATTTTGGCCCCCGCCGGCATGCCGCATTGCTGCTCTGTCGCCGATCTCAGCAGGCATCAGCGCCCCTCGCAGGGATTACCGCTCAGATTCCTCCTGCATCTCTCCGTCAAACTCCTGTACATGCTGAGGCAGGAGCATTCATCCGATGCCTGAACTTCCAATAATAATAAAATATGCAACTTGACATAGAGTCCATGGGATTTTCCCACATTTCCAGGGGATGTGCATGTCCTAAGCTGCATGCGTGTGTGAGATAAGCTCTTGGAGGTCAACAATATTTATACTTTTTAAAAAATGAAGTCACTACTTCACACACCGACAGGACTTACCTGTACGATATCCAGCACACATTTATAATTAGCACTCTCGCCATTTGTAAATGCAAACTTGATTCACTCATTGACTGACTGATAGTAGTGATGCCTTGGGGTGGATTACAGAGGGCAGTTCAAACACTTTCCACTTTGACTCATTTTCATAATGGTTCTCTGGAAATAAAAGATTGAAACAGTCCCCAAATCCACCTCCCATGGAGAACAATCATAATTATCCCCTAATTCTGTTCTTACCATAACAGAGTAATTACCTATAGCAAACGGGAAAACTAAGCAAACAGAATTTTGTGTGTGTTTACTAAGTTACATATCAGCTGTAAATTCCTAAAAATGACATCAAATATCTGACCTAATGCAGACCCCCGCCCCACACACATTCACCCCACCCCCCATATTTAAACAGGATTGTAATTATGATAAGGCTGCCAGCGGTGACGTACATCCCCCGTTCCTCCATGCTTAGAGGAAGGGAGAGAATTGGGCCGCAAAGCCGCGCTTAGGAAACACTAACGGGGCCGCCGATCAGATTGAGAGATCATGCGTCTCCGCAGATGGTCTCAGCAGTAAAACATTAGATTTATAAGGATGCCGCCTCTCCTATGGACAGCAGATGTAAACCTGCGGAGACCAAACGCTATACGCATTCGGTTATTCTCGGCTTCTTCAGCTTTCACGAATCGCTGGATTTGATTTATCCGCTTCGTGGATCCATTTCCTGACTTGAAAAGAGAATCTCAAGCTTGTAAACGTTTAGAATTTTTTTTAGCACGTTATCAATAGTTATTTTTAACGGTTTGCGTTAAACACTGCTATTTGAAATTATTTGTATTCTGATGAGTATTTTCAAATTCGTCGGCCTTAGCAGAAGCCACTAAAAGTAAGAAACTCACAGGAGCAATAGCTTATTGCGCAGGTCGGCGGCGGAGCGCCGCGTCGGCAGCCTGGGAGCCGCAGAGCGCGGAGCCGCAGAGATTTAGCGGAACGCGCGCGCACGATCCAACATCAACATCACTTCAAACATGAGGTCATCTAAACATCTGTCTGCAGCATGTCCGCCGGGAGTACAATCAAAGCCTCCTAAATATGTACAATTGTTTCTGGAAATAAATATTAGACCTAATTTGCCTCTGATTGTGGCAGTCTATCAGGGGTCTGAAAGGAAATGGTTATTTATAGCAGGAATCTCCATTTGTGAATTATCCTCATAAAGTTACCCTCTGTTTTGCTTTATTTATTTTATCTTCTGTCTTTACTTCGTCTTTATTTAACTTGGAGTATCTATTTATCGACACCGTCTAATCTTAACTTCACTTTTAAACAAATTAAAACCAAGAAAGTTAGTTTGTTTCAAATGACGATTTAACGGAATAAATTACAGAATGGATGCAATTTAATCTTAAACACCTGTTAGTTATAGATTCACATGCATAATTACTTAATCCCGACATAATACAATAAATCATGTTTAAAATGACACATAATGCATCAGATTACAGGTTTGGGACATCATAATGTCTACATTAATAATAATTAATAATAAATCAACCATACACTTAAGAAAAATTGGGATAGTGTGAAGACTACAAAACCACAGTTAATTATACGTCACTCATGTTTTCCAAATCAAAAACAATCGGCATCCCTATGAAACAATAAGTACATCAGTGTCCACACACACTGCAGAATTTACGCTTTTCATAGTGATTTAGCGAACTGTCATTTAGCACCGCGCAATTAAAGAATCAAAATCTGGTTTTAAAGCCCCGAAGCAAGGTATCGCATGTAAATATTTTAGCTAATAATATTGCCCACTGAGGGATATGCGTAAAAATGGAGACGAGTGGTAAAAGGTGCCTGAAACCCAATACAACAAATCAAGTGCAGTTCTAACCACACCTACACACTGTGGTCCCTTTATTAACGGACAAAAAAACAAAACAAATTTCAGTGTAAAGATTGCGGGGTCCCTTTAGTCAATCCACACCCAAAAACCTTAACGCTTGCCAACACTCAAAACGTTAATAATACGAATAATCACTTCTCTTGGTTTGCAATACGCACTATTCGTCCAAGGTTATTTGGAGATAAATTTTAGAAGTTGAATGTTCACAGAAATGCCTTTTAAATTTGTAACGTATGCACTTTAAAAATGTGTAAATGTTTCAGTAGTAAGGTTATTTTATATCTTTTATAGCCGTCAAAGTTATCATTTGTATTGAAGTGTATTTTAGAATCCTACAGTTTATATTAAACATAACAAATTTACATTTTTTCCTGAAAAGTGTAATACTTAAGTGTAAATAGAACGCTGCTTCCCTCTTGTGGAACAAAGCCGAATAGCATTTATTTTTTATCAGTCTGCCCGAAGTCACCTTTGGTTTCAGGCGTACAAACTTTAAACCTAAGCATTAGACAAATTTTCAAAATGTTTAATTTAAAAATGTGCAAGAATGAAGTTGTTACGTGTTGAATGTTACAGTTTTTAGAATTAAATACTGTATTTTAAAAGTTATGAAGTTATGTTACGTGTTGAATGTTACAGTTTTCAGAATTAAATACTGTATTTTAAAAGTTATGAAGTTGTTACGTGTTGAATGTTACAGTTTTCAGCATTAAATACTGTATTTTCAAAGTTATGAAGTTATGTTACGTGTTGAATGTTACAGTTTTCAGAATTAAATACTGTATTTTAAAAGTGACTGAAATGGAAAACCTGGAAGTGTTACCACAGATACCACAACTAAAACATACAAATAAAAACAGAGGGTGCATTGCAGCTGAAGCCAACATGAGCCAAGACATAGGAGGATATAGTTCAAGTTCCTGAATTCATAGGGATTTGAATTTAAAAGGATTTGTATTCCCATAAACACTAAATAAGCAAACAACATGTATAAGAAAAGAGATCATGAAAATCAATGACAGCTACAGTCGTTAGGGTTACAATTTATATATTTTTGTTTTCATGCTTTGAGGGTTATATATTCTCTTTTATACTTATAACATCTGTGGTTGGCCAGATTATGATATTAGAGGCTGTGATATCCATGTTAGTCAAATATTTATACATTTTTTAAATAAAAGTTAAGAAAAACTAACATAATTAAAACTGGTGTCTGTCTGTGATTTTAAGACTAAATTAATCCAACCAGTTGATACTGCACACAGCTGCAACCAAACAAGTGTCACTGGAGAAATCATCAGATCTGTTTTATATAGTTTGATTCTCTTCATTCCTTTGTTTATCTTTGGCCTTGATGAGTCAAAGACTTTATAACTTCTAAAGCATTCAAGGCATATTCATAATATGTATCACTTTTACTCTGTGTACACATATATGCAAAGTAATGACTACAGACTGTGCCTGGGAGTCTGGAATTAATTTGCCAATAGCATATGAGTACAAATAGCATACAAAATCTAAGAAAACCTTAACCAAAGCAAAGCAACACTTCAGAGTTTTATAAATCACTGCACTGCACAAAAGCCGGCCTTTGTAGTCTTAATCAGAGCGGCTAAAACATCAAAAAACGGAACAAACACTTTGTTTTTTTAAACATACACGTTGTGTATGTTTAAAAACATACACAACTGCCCCCCCCCCCCCACCGCCGCCAGTTCCTCAACCTATGATGCCTCTAGAATAAGAAACATAACAATGACTGATAACTTCATATACATTTATATATCTTGCATACAATTAACTTGGCATTATTGGATTAATTAAATATATATAAATACACACAAGCAGAAACAGATAACCTCTGAAGTAAAACTACTGAATTGCATCAATTGCTTTTAATGTAACTTTCTTCTAGAATCACAATGCTCAAATATTTAATTAATAAATGTTTAAATTATATATTCATAAAATATATTACATAAAAAATGACCATATAGAAAAAAAAACTGCAAAGAGATTAAATATTTAAATGCATCACAGCAGGAAAAAGTTCTATTATGTAGTACAGACATTCATTACATATTAATATAACTGAACAAATATAGTCTATGAACAGGTGATTGGAGCATTCTGAAGCCTGAACATTGCCTGGATCCAGTTCGGCCATTTCAGGTCTGGGGGTACCACAACCATCACGTAGCTAACATAAGCAGTTCCACAGCATTCAGCTTTATGGTACATGCTGAGATTTTACACTGGCTCTATGGGTCAGATTTACACTGCAGTGATTGTGTTTTTGTGGCCAAATGTTGGAGGGGTAATTAGACCATTCACTCGTCTATTTTTGAATAAGCACTTAATTGATAATGCAGCATTTATTCCAACAAGCACAGGGTGCAGGAGACCAATAAACACGCACACGCACACACGCATGTACACAAACAGGACAGTGTAGAGTTACCAGTTCATCTAAAAAGCATGTCTTTGGACTGTGAGAAGAGTCATGGAGGAGAATAAATTAATACAAAGGATACTTTGATAATTTCCTTCCTACTTATCCTCACTCCTGATCTGGAAGCAAGGACGTCATAATCTTCGCTCGATGGACTTTCTAAAT
>JAOYFF010000027.1:12043227-12060365 GCA_025773925.1 Cryptomyrus ogoouensis
TTGGCCAGGTCTCCCTTGAAAAAGAGATCTGTGATCTCAATGGGACAAACCTGGTTAAATAAAGGTTAAATAAAAAAAAAATATATAAAAAAACTTTATATTATTAAAGAAAAGCACAAAAGAAGGAAATGTATAGTTTGGAATAATCATCAATATTACGAGTATTCAACTATTTGGCAAGCCTATATCCAGGAATAATCCCCAAATTTCCCTAGGTTCACTGTAGAAGGAATGAATACCAATAATTGACATTTTCATAATATTACCCAGTGAGGATTATTGTCATCATTTTCATGACGTTAAAGATTAATGGAAAACTGAGACAAACAAAAGAGAGTTCGAGTTACATTAGAGGAACTCTGAAATTAAACACATGAATGTTTCTACTGACAAAAGACATTAGGACTACAGGCTTCAGGCGATGATCATCAGTACAATACTGTCAAAACCAAGAGTGCATAACTTAAATATTTTACTCTTAGAAAAAAAACAGGAAGACAATTTTTAGAAAATGACTTTTCAGTGTTCTCATAATACAATTTTTTTTGGGCAAGCAAGATGTCTGACAAAAACTTAAGCAGTTTTTACGGCACATCGTTAACATTGCCTGCCAATATAAAACGTGTCTAATTACTTAAAAATAAATAACACCAATCTCTGTGAGTTTCTTTGGTAAAGTAGTGATTATCAAGTAAAGACTCCAACTGTAAAGTAAGGAGAGGAATTGGTGGACTTGGTCAACAATGCGTGGAATGCTTCTACGAGTCTGTATGAAAAAGTGAAAAGTGAACATTTGTTTTCATATGGCAAATTTGTTGTGGTTATGCAGTAAATCTGTCACATAAATGTTACACGTGGTGCAGATGTCATGCATTAGATTAACACAGCCCAAGACATGACATTAAGCAATCAAAATCATTCCTACACTCAAGCATTACACTGGAAGCAAGACACTGTGGAGACAATGCTCCTCTGAAGAGATGGATACAACGTTACATGTCTTTCAGATTCAGTTATTCTAATGATTGATTAAGTAAATTTTAGAATACACCAAATTTGAAATACATATACCGAAACGAAACCTATCTATAAGAACTTTAACTGTTCTACGATAATAGATATTAGTGAAATTCGTTGTGTTCCATGTACCGTGATTACATCCTGGGTTTCACTTAAACTTGCTTTAGTATAACATACATTCCATAACCGCTTATCCAGTACAGGGTTGTGGGGAGCCTAAAATATTTCTCAGAATGCACTAGACACAAGGCAGAGGTTCACCCTGGGCTGGATGCTGGTCCAATACAGGCAGCTGAGAGACACCAGTCCACCTGACCAAAACTCTGTGGACTGTGGGTGGAAACCCTACTATCCAGAGCAAACCCACACGAACATAAGGAGAAGATGCCAACTCCAAACAGAGTGCTGGGGTCAGGAAAAATAAATAAATAAACATGTGAGGCGGCAATATTAACCAATGGACCACCATGCCACCCTTCAGAAAAGTATTTCACCATAATAAATGGTGAATTAAATGAGTATTAAATTGATTTAAAACGTGTGCCCTGACTTACTTTGATTAAATGCATTACTCTACAGCTCTGAGCGAAAGACCCGGCTACACGAGTGCAAGAATCGGCGCTTTACCACCCACCATAAGCTGAAAAACACAGAAGAATAGAGACAAGAAAAATCAACTAACGGCACATATATGGCCTGTGGAATTGGACTTCAAAGTACAGCTTGTGATTTTTTTTGTCATTATATGCAACCAGTGCTTTGATCCGTACTGTTAATGTGACGCGCTGGTTCAATAAGACACAGCAGCTGGTGATAAGAGGCCACATGCAGCCACAGAGGAAGGTCCACGGGCAGCAGGGTCCTGCTTGGTGGAGCTTCTCACACGCCGGGCCGCTGTCTGCGGTCAGTTTAGCAACAACGGTTCGCCTGTTCTGCACTTCGAGTTAATTCATATTACAATCGCGGAGTTTGGCTTTTCCTGTAGCAGTGCCTTCTGTTAATATTCCCTTACTCATTACTCATAAGACATTTCAGCTGCCTGGGTACAAGGCAGAACCGTTCAGAGAATCTCCACTCTTTTCACGTTACCGAGGTCTCCCTGGCAGCCACACATTCATGATTTCACATTGGCAGGCCCGCCCCGTCTTTAATAGATGACTTAACCATGCTCGGAAGCTCGGAAGCTAATAAAAACTTGCCTCATAAATTATCTGCCTAATTTATTCATCAATTTCAATATTATTGGTGTGGTCTAAGTTATTTCAGCATTTGTTTTTTTTGGTCAAGCTATAAATTGCTTCTATATTCTGTACCTTTTAATTTTCAGTCAGAAAGTGTCTATTAAATGTAAATAATCTGTGAAACAAAAAATAAAAGAAAGTGCTGTAAATCAAGGCATCAGGTGTTAATTTCATCAAAAGGATATTTTACTGAATTTTAATAAATGTTCAGTACCAGAGAACCTAATATATTATTACATAGTTTCATAAATTATTTGTTGGTGTGTTTTTTTTTTTTAATGTAAATATATATTTTGCATTTTACATGAAAGTATAACAAAAGAAACTTCTGCGTGCAAATTTACTGTGACATTTGAATGGCTCAGTAATGGATCTGTCAGCGTAAACTACATTCCTTTCCAAAAGTTTCATATTGGAAAACAAAGCAAATTGTATGCAGACAAACCACAGCTGTGCAGTTAATAAAGCAATTATTATATCTAATATATGAATAAACAAAATATTAAAATACTTAAAGTATGTATTCCTGCTTTCTCTAACATTCGATTCGATTAACTTTTTAAGCTTAACACTAATGAGCATATAGAGATAAATCTACTAAGTACATTTATTGGTCCACAATTGTACATATAAATATTTTATAAATTGAGTAATATAGCTGATGAAATATAGGTCAGGGGATTTAAATACAACAACAGTAAAATGTGTTCACAAAGTACCTCAGTGTTACCAATATCCCCCTCATGTGATATATGGCTTCAGCTCGGTGAGTGCATTACGCATTCCTCACACTTAACACTGCTAATGGTGAGACATCACATATTTTTACTTAGAGGTTTGAAAGCACAAGCCTTCACAGCTGTAATACCTCTACAGTATAAACTGTAAGCTCTACAGTCAGCTTCACCAATTTGACCCTCACGTTTATCTCAGACCTCAGTGGTCTTGTAGTAAGCATTGATACTAAATGTTTACACTATTTTCTCTCTCAGCATCTTTACTTCTTGCCCCTTTTTTGTATTTTTTTACTTCAAGCTCAAACTGCATTCATGCAATTTTATCTCATTGTAAAAATTCCTGCATGCAGTAATCAAAATCAGAGTTACAATAGTTACATTTTTATTATTTACATTTAAAATATAATAATTTACGTTTTAAATACAGTCCAATGTGTTGATATCGACTGTATAGCAAACCTACCACGCACAATAAAATAACTCTAATAAAAATATGACTTCTGTACCACTAAAAGGTCTAACAAGAGCTGCTGTTGCTTATTTAAATATTGGACCTGGACTCCCAATAGCCGTAAGCTGCAGTCACTGGAATGTTGCACGTATACCGTTCTTCCTACACTGTTCAAATGTGACTTTCACGTTTCCATTTAAATTTTACACATACTAATAAGCATGATCAGTTTTATGCTTCAGGCTCTGTCCCCTGAAAAATAGTTTGCAACTATTAAGCATTAGTACCAGGACAAGTAGTCTGAAGATTACCTATTTGATCCAGAACTTGCAGATTCAAGTATTTATTACTATATCAACTTTCATTTAGCACTAATTACAACGTGCTGCTAATGACTGTAACACAGGAATCCTACCAGAAGATTTCAAATTGTACATACAAGACAGGATTAGATGGACTCACAGTCGATAATACATGCAATCTACACCACTGTTAACACAAATCAAATGTATGCATATCTAGACATGAGAGCATTAAATTATTTGTATAGTTTATTATTATTGTTGTTGTTAATAACAATAATAATAATAATCATCATCATCATCCTCGTCATCATAATCATTATTTGGTTCTTCTAAAAGCAAGATGAAATTGTAGTCTTTGTTTAAAAAAAACTTTCATTGCAAAATTTGAACCTAATTTACGTTTTGTTGAAAATCGTGTTTTTCATGTTTTCCGTTCCATTCCATGAGCAGGAACAATAACAGGGTATAGCAGTGTGTGTGATTAACATTCTTGACGCTTTCGAGATGCTTGTTCACTTTTATCAAATAACAAGATATATAATCGATCTTATACATAACACAAAGCAGAGCTATAACTAAACGCGCAGTACTGTGTACGAAATTCCCTTAGGAACTGTATTGCGTACGGAACTAAATCAACGGTGCGTGTGTTTTGCTGAGGCTGAAATTCAGCAGGGAAACATCCGGTTCGGGCCCGCTCGTACACGCCTTGTAGCGTGTGATTAATTTTTAAATACACATGTACGCCTTCATTATTTGTGCATTCGATATCCAATGCAGTTACCGACGAAAGCACAGAGACTGCATTTAATAATTATACAACGAATAATTATATTTTGCTCAACTGCTGAAAAAATACAAGTAAACCTGATCATGTTCTAGCTTTTTAAATAACTTACCCGCTGATCCACCGGCAATGATCTGGTGTGACGCCTCTCGTAGTAAACTTTGTTTTTGAGGATGCATTTTATTCGTATTTCAGCAACTACAAAACAAGAAGAGTTATCATGAGGAGGCCAAAGTCGAGAATAACTTCGCGATCGGCATTTCTTAAAAACTCAAGTACGACAGTTGCTTAGTGGCCGAAATTTTCTATTTCAGGGATACTGTTAATTCAAGTTACATTGTGGCTCTGTCGAAGTGGAGTATCTTTTCAGCGTATTCATATTATATTTAAATCCCGTTTTGTGACAGCGGGTATTTACCTCCGCGTTTTTCCCGTTTAACCAAGGCTACCTGTCTGTTTCGGCTGCATCTGTAATCACTTGCAAACGATGTTAGACTGATAGGTGACGGAACTTATTTTGTTGCAGCCTGGTCAGCGGTTATATATTCAGCAGCGTAACTACGGCCTGTGCTGCCGTCGTGTCTTGCGAGTCGAGGCGTTGCATCATCTGCCAGTGAACAATGTGTTTTTTACCTAGATAATAGTGGTCGGTGAAGTTTTCATACAGTCGGTATCTGCAGTGTGAAAGTGTTTCTCTAAGACCGGCCGTATAACCACACGTGTCCCGCCGTCCATTAAACACTGAAATTTACTGCTTAAAAACACCTCAAATATAAAACAGCAAATATAAAGCTAAAAACACCTCCGCTTTATCGTATCCTATAAAGTCTAGTCTTTTATTAAGACTACGTAGTCTTAATAAAATTTTGGAACAATTTACAGCAATGTTTCCTCATTCCCGTTTTGCTAAAAGCATTTTGACTTACAGTGAGTTACTGTACATCTGCAGTACTGCAATTTACAGTTTTGTACATGATTACTTTATGTGGTGGTGCAGTGGTTTGCACTGTTGCCTCACACCTTTGGGACCTGCGTTCAAGTCTCTGCCGTGGCTCCATGTGTGTGCAGTTTGCATGTTCTCCCTGTGTCATTGTGGGGTTTCCACCATAGGCGTGAATGGCAAGGGTGTACATTTGTGTACAGACAATGTGGACAAGTCCCTACCAATATTGTAGGAGTACCATGTGTGTTCAGGGGGGTCGGGGCAGATTTGGCCCCTACCAATGATGAAATCATTCCTATGGCCTTTGTGGAAGGTGTGTGTGCCCTGCACAGGGTTAGGCTGCCTTGTGCCTGTGGTTTCCGGTATACGCTATGAATAATGAGACATCAGAAAAAGCAATGCTTCAACTTAATTTTACGTGAATTATAATTTAAATACTTTGACCGAAATGCTTCATCCACTTTTCTCATTTACAGTGTATCATTTACAAAGATTACAAATCTGTTACGTTAAATTCATGTGAAAAATATAAAGCTGAAAAGGAAAGCAATGGACATAAATTATTTTTTATTACTATATTAATAATGTATATATGTGTGTACATATACACACACAGGCTATTTTTTTTTCTCCTCTGAGCAAAGTATCTCAAAGTGAAAATTAGTAATAAGTGAATTACCAAGTTTGTAATAGGTTAACAAAGTCCACAAAGGACCACTCTACGGTCTGGAGACAGGCACGACCCGTTGTCTTCTGACACTGCATTTTGTGTCCTGTCTCCTTTGACTTTTCTGTGCCTTTAACGCTGATAAGCTGTACCGGCACGACTTCCTTCTTGACGTCAGGATTCAATGCAAAAGTGTGGGTGTAAGTATGTGACAGCTCATAAAATATGAGCTGCCGTTTGCAGTCATACGTAAAAAATATATATATATATATATTAAAAAATGTTGCGGAAGAGCCAAAACTTACTAAAGTCTATTCTTTTAGCAAACGGAAATAGAATTGATAGAACTGGTTTCCTTATCCCACTGTGAAATAAGTATTTATGCTCCAGGTCTGTAGAGCGTCAAATTACACATTTTTATATATTGGTGGAAACTATAAAAATGTAGTAAAACTGGCGTTTATACTTGAGTTTTGGCAGAAAATCATCATTAGTAGATGACCTGGACTTAGACTTTAGATTTTATTTTTTTATTTTGTCAAACTGCCACAAACTTACCTAAAGTATAGAATTGCCAGATATACATATGCAATAATATTATCTTTAATGGGGCACTTGTTCACCAATGGCAGCCTAAGTCGCGTTCTTACTTGCAACACATTTTGAATACTCCTTTACATGAATGTTACAATACACTTTCATACAAATGTTAGTCCTTTGTCTGTAAGTAACAATCGTATAGCAGCTGCTTCTGGAGAGTAATTTAAATGGCCACATCTGTAGCAGCTATTTCCTAGTCAGACCACCAAGCTAGAATGCTTCATTCAATTTAAACCTAATCAGTTGTTTACTCAATGTTTACTAATTTTTTTTTAAAAAGTAAGCATGCATTCTTTTTATAATATATATTCGTATAATGTCCAAGCAATATTCAAGGGGTCTCCAACATCTCAGCTTTGTGATAATCTCCAATAAATAATAAAAATTATGTTTTGTAAGGGTGTATTTTAAGTACAGCTAGCATTACATATTTGAAAATTAAATTATTCAGGAGCAGTTCCATTGCAGGTAGCTATTTAAAAATCAGAGTAGAGAAAATAAAAACATGGACTATAAAGTGAATTTCTTCTCACACAGTCCAGGCTCCAACATTTTGACACATATTGATCAGTTTTAGTATCTCTTTTAGTTTTTTTACACAGTACTTTGAATTAACTATTCTTAAACGTGCTATATAAATATCCGGTACTTGATGTGGGTACTGTCCCATATTTCAAATGAAATTTATTTTTGTTAAATAAAGTCAATAGCCCCTGAAATGAAAATAAAAACAACAATCTTATGGAAAAAAAAAACATTTATTACAAACTGCAACAATAAACAGCTCAAATAGAAAGAAAATAACGAACAACTAAAGACAGTGGTTTGATCCAGGAAACGCTCAGGGATTTTGCCTGTTCTTGATGCCGGTACCTTTCCTTCTATAGGATGGCTTTTCCAACTCAATGAGCGTGAGGTATCAGAGAACGAGGTGTGTCGTTTTTAATCTCATCCTCATACAAGTTTTTCTTCCAAAGCCAAACAAGTTGGTACCATCATACCCCTCAAGTCAGCAACCACTTAACAAAAGGGTCAGGCATCAAGTTATTTTGGAACGTTTCAAAACAGTAAGTGAAAATAAAAGCAAAATTACATTAATCATCACCATACTAACTCTGTCATCTAGTTAAAACATGAAATGTAAAGGCATTGACTGTTTCTAGCCTGATGAAGACAAGTACCATGGTTAGACCTGTTACTCATAATATAAAATGTTTCATTTTACTGACACCGAATAAACAGTACCTAAAAAACAATGTGTTAATCAGTCACTTGAGTAAGTGCATCATTAACCATTTGCAGATTTCACAATGATTTTCTTGTAGTCCTGAAAAAATTTACCCTTCAGTTTACTTCTGTTTCATTGCTTTAATAATAATAATTTTCCGCCACTACAACTCACATAAATATGAATAGTAATTGATCCACGTTTACCGTTTTATACCTCTCAAAAGAAATCTGACAAAAATTAGTTTTCTTTACACCTGAATCCAGTCGTATAAAGGAAAGCTATTCATTTATGCATGATGACTAATTTTGATGTCAGTAGTTAGATGAAACATCGAATACATCTACATAGCTGTGCCGTGAAAAGTCTTAGAAGTTAAACAATCAACTAACAAAAGACCTGAATGAAACCACAGTTCTTTAAAGACACAATGGCACTTACACTATTTGCTTTCTAATCAACTCAAACCTCTAATGAGGCACTTCAAGCATTTGAACACAAAGAGAAATAAAGTGTCCACCTTAAATCAAAAGCACATCCGGGTGCTGTCACATTCCCAATGTGCCGCCTTGCCAGGCACAACAGCGCCTTTATAGTGACCCCCTCCCTCAGAAACCGGCAAGGCCAATTCTACCAAGGCGTGCTAACTGTAAAAAGTCAGACTAGTTTTTTACTAAACAATAAAGAAGGTATCTGGCACAGGTGAGCAGGCAGTTGAGAGAAATCCAGACCAGGCCTGGAGGTATTAATCTGCTAGTTTTGCTTATCTCTCCTGCACGTGGGCCCAAGGCCTGGTTCAAACCCCAGACCAAAAATAATTCAGCATTTTTAAATTGCCCTTTACTGTCTTCAGTTTAGAGTTTTTATGATCAGCCCCTACTGTAAGCGTCCTTCTGATGTAAGAACACGTGACATAAGACTTTGATCACAGCTATAAAAACAGCATATGCCTACTACAAAATGATCCTGTAAAATATTAATACATTTATGGGCAATCTATTTCACACCCGCTGATCATATTGAAACATATTGCAGAATATTTAAATTCACTTCTTTTCTTGTAAGAAGCTAATGCCACGAATATAAAAGCATGGCTGATTGTTTTTAATGAGAAATGATTTCACATCCTTTGTAAAACCGGGTACAGTACCTCAATGGGATTTTAAAGTCCTATTCGATCATTATAATGGCTTAAACATGTCACAGCAGTGTGGGGCTTTTGGTGGTCCGTGTCATGGAAGGGAATTGTTTGCTGTCCATATCCCACAGCTTCCTGTCTCCCTGGGGTTCATGAGAGGAGCAGTGACCTGGCAACAGGGGCGCACTGGGGGGCAGAGTGGAAGTCCAGTAGTTGATGTAGCTGGCCATCAAGAGGGTCAACTCCAAAATCTTCAGAAGGAGGTGAAAGGAAAAGAGCTTCAGCACATTGGGTCACTCGATGGCAGTGAACCAGAAAGAGCGCTCGCTTCAAGATGGCCGACCAATGAGGAGAAACACGGAGGCTTGGTAATGATACAGTATATCAGTTCCTGTGTGAATCACTGTGTGAAGAGTTTTGTGTTCTAACCCATCAGGATTGACTATGATCCAATGGACTGGCCAGATCTGGTTAATGTGTCCAATGATTTAACTCGGGCAATGTGATTGTTGGAAAGGAATTAACAAAATGAAGTTTTTGGCAATATATGCTTAAGGAACTATGCACAGAAAATAGCAGTACTTGCTAAAACCTGGTACAATCCATTTTTCCTTGTTTTATACAAGGTTAATGTTTTATTGTGCACTGTCCTTTTTTAAATAAATAAAATGGAATGAAAAACACAAATGCAATCTAATATCTTCGGATGTCTTTAGAACATAGATGAAATCTTTCTATATCTCTGTTAGCATATACTGTATCATAAGCTTATTTTTAAGTAATTTCAATATTCATTAATTTAAATAGAGTTGAGAGGTTCAAGCTGAGTATTTACAGTGTACTGTGTGCTGCTCACCTTGGGTTTGGCCATAGCAAAGACCAGCTTCTCAGCAGTCTTCTTTCCGAAATCCTGGTCACGGCTTTGATTTACTACCAACATCAAGTCGTCACGGCAGCCACCAAAGGTGATGACCGCCTGGTAGGAATATGTCAGCTTCAGGTGCTGAAGATGAGGGGGAGAGATATACAGGCACACAGATGTCTTGCGATGAAGGTCTTTCTCAAGGGGTTGGAGCTTTGACTGAAGTACCTGCTCTTATTTTGTCCTGAGACACTTGGAGTTGATGTCTAAGGAAACATCTTGTTTTCCCTCAAAACTCATGAAAGAAAGAATCAAGAGCCAAAATGAAAATGGCGCAGAAGAGAGAGCTGAGTCTCACATTGTTTATTTCTCCTTTGAGCTGTTTGGAGCATTTTGGGTAGAACAACTCAACTCTTACACGCTCCTCCAATAATTGTTACGTTGAGAAAGTCTCATGCGCATTTGGGGTCAATCTGACGCCAGGGTAGGTGTGAGGGTCAAGTCATACAGTAGCTACGTTTTCTCTTCGGTTTCTACTGTTTGAAATATTTAAACTGAAAAGTAGCTCCAGGCCAGCGTTTGGCAAATAAAAGCTTCGTAAAAAAAGAATCACGGGGCTGATTTCTTTGATACTTTGTTCAAAAAAGTGCTCGGAACTGCAGAGAACGCAGTAAGAAAATGGTATCATCTGACACTGCGACCTAAACATGCTCCGGCTGGTTCCGTTCCCATTAAACAGGCACCCGGGGCAGAGTCCGTTACACGCCTCACACTCACCATAGTGTCATACTGCAACACGTGGAGCCCGTCCTCATTGACTGCTAGCCATAGTTGGGTCTCCTCCAAGGCCGACGGGGGCACGGGCTGTTCTCAGGAAGGCAAAGGGAGGGCACCAGCCAGGTGAGTACTCTGTCACTACCAGAGATGAGTAATTCAGGTCCAGAGAGTAAAAGTCCAGACCAAGATTTTGTTACAACCAGCCAGTTGAGCAACCAGTTACAGAGTACTCAACTGGTTGGTTGAAACAAAATCCCAGTCTGGACTTTTACTCTCTAGACCTGAATTACCCAACTCTGATTATGGATGTTTTCACACTTGGTCCGTTTCTTCCTTTAAAGCGAACTCAAATCGATTAGTCAGCATTTTTTGCGTATATGTGAACACGCCAAACGAACTCGGACCCCTTTGAAACGAACCGAACTGAGACCACATCGGGAGCCAGTCTATGACTCCTTTTATATATATATATATATATATATATATATATAAATATATATATATATTCAGTCTAAGGATACAGCATTCCTGTAGCAGGCCAAAACAAACAGAGCGATCATCTCATTGAGGTTCTTTTTAGGTCCTTCTCACCTTGGCGCTGAAAAGCTTGGCACCACAGAGGGGCCACTTTCGCGCGACCGTCAGGTAGATCCGCACGCACTCAGCTGTGCTACACCCCCGTAGCACCGCCCACTTGGCCGCGAGCCTCTCTGCAAGCTCCCTGAAGGAAGTGACATCATTACCATCACCTCGATGGACTGTTTGTGCGTGCATGTGTAGATGTAAGTATGCGAGGAGAGGCAGAGCACCTTAGCTGGTCCATGCTGCAGTCCTGTTTGTACCGTTTTGGATAAAACCGTTCCAGAACCTGCATAAGGATCTGCTGGACTTTAGGCTGGAAGCAGCTGGGGCTGGAGGAGACCGGACGCTCCAGATCACCATGTTCTACCTAGGGGGGGTTGAGGTTCGGAAGGGGGAGTTGGGGTTAGTAGGTGTGTACCATTATTGATTCCAGTGCAAAACTGCATTATAAACTCACTGCGACCCTCTAAGACAAACTTCAGCTGACCTTCAAACTCAAATCCAGTCTGACCCTCTGCTACAGACTCGACCCTCAACACAAATTTACTCTCATTCATCATCACAAACAGACTCCTGCCATCAAATAAAAATCCAGCCTGTTATTCAAAGAGAAACACACGATGATCCGAAAGAAAACACAAACATTCTGTCACTCTCTCTCCTCCATCACGCCACTGCACCCATGTTGTCAATGCAGCAGGACTGGCTGGAAAAGCAGACCTGAAGCACAATGACCATATTCATGTGTGTCATTTAATCATGTGTTTTTTTTTTTACATCAGACAACATTGTGGTATTGCAAAGGCAGCCATCGCCTCACATAGGTAGCCACGATTAACAAGAGAAATAATGTTTGATTATGACCTATAACAGGCATTGGGCAGTGTTTCCCAGTCCGGTCCTCGGGGACCCTCAGACAGTCCATGTTTTTGCTCCCTCCCAGCGCCATGCTAGGCAGTCGCAGGGAGCAGAAACGTGGACAGTCTGGGGTCCCTGAGGACCGGGTTGGGAAACACTGGCACAGGGCCTAAAACGTGCTCTCAGAGTACCTGAGTCATGAGGGCTGCTAACTCCAGGGCCAGCTCCTTGTTGACGGGAAAATGACCTTGTAGCACTTCTTCATTCACCTGATACACCAGTAGGAGTCGCTCTCGCTCAGTCTCACCCTTTACCTGGCCTCTGAAACACAACCTGAAACACACATAATTAAGTTCATGTAATACATATAATGATTCCCAAGCACCTGTAAAAACACACCTGATCACAGGTGTAACATGAGACATTCAGTAAGGTTACAGATGCCTAATTAGGGAATATAATGACAACATAGTATCCAGAATGTTCAAGGCTCCTTTATTAGTACGCGCTGCCGAGTCGACGTTGACTCCTGGTGACGATATTAATAAAAATACAGAACATGATAAAGAACAAACAGTCGACCTTTCCACATCATGGAGGTTAGGGGCGCAGGGCCTCTGCGATCTGGAAAAAACGCGTAAGAATAATTTTTGGTCCCCTTGGTGAGTGAAGCAAAATGAAACAAGAAACACGACATACAGAGATCACTGTGAGATCACTGTGAGATCATTGCGAGATATCATGTGGGAGGCTGCCGTAAACACGCTTGGCGTCCTCCAAACCAGCTCTGTACATATATTTTATGCATTTTTGAGTTGCTACACTTCTGTCTGTCATCTGCTGGCCTGGTCTGCAGCTTTCGCAAAAAAAATCCCATGTAATTTCTCGTGTCAACCCCATGATATATCGAAACTGCGATGAAGAAAGTCGTAATGCAGAAGGATCGGCTGTGTACCTTGGACTATAAAAATTCTGTATTTCATTTTGGGCCACCTTAACACAGTTTCACCCATAGCAGAGAATGTTAAGCGGTACCTGTTTTTGTACGACAGGCGGACAATGCGAGTACCCTCATATTTCCCAGGATGCAATTCTTTCAGTGCTTGTTCCCACTTTGATATTACATCACAGATCTGGTTCACAGGAAAAGGAGAGCAGTCAGCCAAGTGATCACCATCTTTCTTGCATAGTTAGTTTGATAATAACCACTCGGCCTACATGCTTAGCCGCATTGTATAAATACTGTGAGCTCACAGTCCAAATGCTACAAAGGACCAAAGATACAAACAGACCACAAGACCCACACGCTCCCTTCTGCACACCTTGACGCTTGGTTGCAAGCAGTGCTCCAGGTTCTTCCCTGATGGATCATCAGTGAAGAGGGCGAACCCAGAGAGGACTGGCTTCCGCATCCCTGTCTTCTGGTTCAGTATGCTGAGGAACTCCTCCACTGTGGTGGACCCATCAAACCCAACCACCTGACAGGGAGAAGAGACGGCGTTAGTAACTGAGCAAGTTGGTGAGCAAAAGGTCACCAGTTTGAGGCCCACCTGTGGCAGAACAGTCACATCACGTCCATCGGCCCTTATAATAGTCTTCCTGATAACGTAGTGCAAGCTGAATCCTTGGGTTCCTTTAAATCAGAGCTAGATAAGATTTTAACAACTCTGAGCTGTTAGTTAAGTTCTCCCCAAGCGAGCTCGATGGGCCCAATGGCCTCCTCTGGTTTGTATAGATCTTATGTTCTAATGTTCTTATGTTCTTATGTTCTAATGTTCTTATGTTCTTATGTTCTAATTAACCACCATCTCCAGGTGCCCTGCATGTTGTCTGACCCTGTGCTGTGACCCCCCAGGCAACTGAGAGCAAGTTGAGGTGAAGAGCCCTGTACCTGTGCAAATGGCAAATAAAAGATTTATCATAATTTACAAAGCGCTGACTTTCAGACACACTGTGTTACATTAAATTTATCAGGTGCTTTTGTTCAACGTGCAACACAAGTAAGAATGACAGCGTAAGGTCAGACACTGTCTCTGAGTTTATTACAGCCAAGGATCTTTCTCAAAGGCCCAGCGGTTAAATGACTCTGCCGGCCATGGGATTTGAACCTGCAACCTTCTGATTACAGTCCTAATCCTACCGCTGCACACTGCACACACAGCAGTGGTACAACTGCACACAGGTCACTTGCCTTAATGTACCACTTCTAAATTTATGTTCATGTATTAACATAAATGAAAATACATGTAAATCCTTTCGAAATCCAACAGGATTATAACAATTAAACTTTTAAACATCCAATGCTTACTAGACAATTTAGTTTTAGAGATAATTATTTCTTCTAAAGTCAGCTAAAAGTTAAATATGAACGCTACATGTTGGGACGCTCCATCCCAAGGAAGTTCCCAAAGTTAATTCCAACAACTGATACAATTCAAGGATTCTGGAGTCTGGAAAAGCAGAAAGAGGTTTGGAGGCAGCGGTGCTTTTAGTGAAGGGCCAGCAGGGGGAGCCATAGGACAGACAATCAAACTGAAGGGTTGCCAGTTTACCTCATAAGTATTGTTCATAAAGTGCACAGGGATGCTGAACGGCAGGGAGTGGTGGTAGGGCTTCCTCAACAGGATGGACAGGATCTCCATACGAGACGGCTTGGCCTCTCTCTCGCCGTTCTGCAGCGTTCGCTCCACGGATCTCTGGCAGTACACTGCGTACTTCCCCGCCTCGTTCCTGGGACCGGAGGCGCTGCACAGTCAGGGGTTTTAGGCGGCCAGGCAGGCAGCTCAACCAAAAAAACACGCTTTGCAAACACAACTAATGTGCC
The DNA here is from genome assembly GCA_025773925.1 of Cryptomyrus ogoouensis. Taxonomy (NCBI): domain Eukaryota; kingdom Metazoa; phylum Chordata; class Actinopteri; order Osteoglossiformes; family Mormyridae; genus Cryptomyrus; species Cryptomyrus ogoouensis. The sequence continues at coordinate 12,058,248 of JAOYFF010000027.1, forward strand.
TGTTTACTGTTCCCCACTATCCAATACAATTATTTTTGGTCCTTTTGAGGTTTTAAGTTCAAATTGCAAATCGCAGTTATTAAAACTGCACCTAATTAAATGCATACCGTTAACTGATTACTCTGCAGAGTTAATCATGCATTTAATACAGTGCACTGTGCTGCTTTAGGCTGAATGGCGAGTCCCAAAATACTCAATTAGCTATTAAAAGGAACAAGTCCATTCCAAAGCTAAATGCAGGTGAAATTCAATTCGGTTTTGCACTTTTTGATCATTTTCAGAGTACGTTTGTGCGAACAATGTATAACCTCCTTGTTCAAATACAAAACTGCAGTGGCCTTCCGGAACAAGGCTCCCGGCAAATCCTGCACTTTAACACTATTCAGCACTTTAACTTCCAGTTTAAGCATGACCAGTGGCCTGTACTACGAAGCGGGGTTACTGGCTTATCGGGGTAACTTGTCGGATTTAAGGTAGTCTTGTAAGTGAACGAATATGAAGTCCATTTAAACTGTGGTGCCTTAAATCCGACAAGCTACCCCGATAAGCCAGTAACTCCGCTCCGTAGTACAGGCCACTGGTCTAGTGAAGATTAATCCTGCTTTGGTGAGATACAGGGAAGGGAACAGTGAGAGCAGACAGCAGGGGGCGCTGCTGGCACCTCGGGTCTGCATGGCGCTGTAGGTACTGCCTCAGGTACCACAGGAAATGTTGTTGGGGCAGAAACAAGGCGACACACATGGACAGCAGCTGCCAGCACTGACAGGGGCCAAGAGAAAGAAAGAGGGAAAGGGATTCATTCACAAATATGGTCTATTATAGAAAGAAACCTCACGCCATGACAGAATACTAACTATTTATACTACAATTTAAAAAGCGTAAAAGAGTACTGGTATCTCACCTGTGTCAGGGAATAGTTGTTTGGGGTGCGGCCATTGGTCTGTTTAATCAGCTGACAGTATATCTCATTCTGCAGCTCCGGGTGCGTCAGGCAGACCTGCAGTGCATTCTGGGATATCGACACGTGGTAGTCGATGGAGGGTGACTCCACCAGCACGTTGATGAACAGTTGGCAGGACTGGGTACGAAAAGATAGAATTCATTCAGAGACATGCCTCAGTATGCCACACAAAACAGAACAGGTAGCGTAAACAGTCATGCCAGGAACAGATATAATATCCTATAGTAATCTATATAGGTTACAATGTTGCAATGTATGACGTGAAATGTAACCTATGCATGGTACATTGCTTTGGATGAAAGTATCAGCTGAGCGATACAATGTCACATAATAAAACAATCCTATAAGCACCACTTTGCTTTGGTCATATTATTTATTTTTTTATTTTTTACTAGGGGAAGCACACATGTAAATCCAAAAAAGGGTCTCTCGTTATTCATAGAACAGGTTTACAGGAGTAAAGTTACATTTTACAGGAAAAAATGAAAAAAAAAAACAACAACACAACAATACCACCATTCCACCAGTAGATGGCAGCACAAGCTCACTGATGTATGTTCGTATGTTCTGACCTACACACCCAAGGCCATAATTATAATATATATTGGGGGGGCACCCAGGCACCCCTCCCCCCAATATTCAGATGTGCTCACAATGCCCCCCCCCCAGTATATATTATAATTACATCTTTGATACCCCTGATGTTGAGTCCATGGCTACGGCCTTGTGCATACCAGCACTCACTGCCATTGGCTGTGTCAGTCATACATGAGCGATGCAGGATGTGGATCTAAATTCCCGAGTCAGAGCTTAATCACTAAGCTCAACTGCTACATTTCCCTTAATATTCCAGTATTTCACCTTTCAACTTGGTGTAAAATTAAACAGAGCTGTGGGGTCGGTTCAGATAGTTCGGTCAGGTCAAGCGCCCTGGAAACTGGGAGGAGTGGGAAGGAGGAGTGGCGATATGGGGGCTGACCACAGTACAGACATCATAGGGCGGGAATGCCATCCTCTCCCTGGGACAAAGACAAGGTCTGCCCCCCCCCCCCCCCCCCCCCCCCCCCCCCCCCGCCCCCCCCCCCCCCCCCCCCCCCCGGATACGCCCCTCTCTCTCCCCCTTTTCTTCTCTTTTCTTCTCCAATACAAAAAAAAAA
>JAOYFF010000027.1:12060375-12071997 GCA_025773925.1 Cryptomyrus ogoouensis
CCCCCAGGAAGCCGGCCGTCGGGGGGGGGAGGGCGGGGTGACTGGCGGGTCACCCCATATCAGATAGGCAGCGGGGGGAGTGACCGCCACCCCCTAGGACAAAGCGAAAGTGTGCCCCCCCCCCCCCCCCCCAGTGAGATCCCACTAGGGCCACATTCCTGTCAGACCGTGTCAGAATACATCTCTCTTTTCCCGCTATTTCTCATTTTGCCAGGAAAACGATAAAAAAAAGAAATCACGACTGTTCAGCCTTAAGTAATCGTGATCCTGGGACTGACTGGTAGAATTAATCTTTGGCGCACGCTAATGAGCTGGGAGCTAATGAGAGCGGCGTTTATCTCCTCACGGGAGGTACACAAGGAGAAGCAGTGAGTCTCTACGGCTGGGTTCCCGAAGTGGCAGCCCGCGGGGCAAATGCGGCCCGTGAGAATCGCGCCATGGGTACCAGTGCATTTTAGCTGAAGTTACTGTCAGGCAAAAGTAGGGGAAAACGGAGCAATCGATCCGGCGTCCCATCCGCCGCTCGGCAAAACTTACTGTTAGTGCCCCCCTCCCCAAACACACGCTTGGTAAATTATATCATCTGCAAGGGTATCTGTATATAAAGTGACTTAAACTGCCACAACAGTGGCTGTGAGTTGTGGATAAATAATTGGGGAACTCTGTACTATGGCCTTGATGCCTTCCCAGGCAAGACACCCTTAGTTTTTCAGAGTGGGGGGCAAGAAGGTGGTTAGAAGGAGCCCCCACAAGTCAAGCAAAGTCAAGTTGCATTGACAGAGGGAGGGTTTATATGGTGCTTTAAGTGCAAAACACAGGACGGAGCAAAATAAAAGGGCTGGACACAGGGGTTTGTATACATTGCATAATGTGTGTCTGTATGTAAACAAAGGAAGCAGCATGACAGGGTGGAAGGTCACCTTGAACAGCTTGAGCGCCTCTGTCTGCAGGGCTTCTGAGGGTAAGGTGGTGAGGGGGGACCGCAGGCCGTCCCGGCTGAAGCGCAGGCCAGCGAGGCTCCACAGCTCCGAGTCTTGGGGCACGTGACAGACAGCGGGGCGGGACGGGGTGCGGAGATGCACACAGGTGGTCACAGATGCATGCGGGACATCCGCAGACGTCCACAGACGTGCGCAGACGGATGGGGGGAAAACAAAAACAGAGACGGCAGCATCAGCGCAGACGCAGACGGAGCGGGGACACGTAAACAGATCGGCGGAGACGGGGATCACGTCGCTAAGCGCTACAGCAGACCCGACCACACAAGAGCAGGCAAGAGATGTCTGCTGATTGGCTGGTGGCGCGTTAGGGCCTGAGTGGGAGGGAGGCAGCGGCGGAACGTGCAGGCTAGCCGGGTCCCGCTCCAGAGTGGAAGCGGGAACGGAGCTTTTATATCTTAATAAGCATTTAGCCGTTTCCCTGCATGTTAATAGCACAGCCTGGCAGATCAAATTTCCCCGTCGGAGGGGCGGCCAAAATCTGGGAGGAATGTAACTTGTTTTTATTTTTCTCCTTGTAAAGGAGCAGAAGCGAAGCATTTCCTGAAGCAAAGCAGCTTCTTTCATGGCATTCATCTGCTTCGTTTTAGCACAAATCCTATAAATTTCACCATGCTAGTGATTAGTGGGCGGAATAGCAAATCACATTTGGAGGCGGTATGGGTCTAACACGGATGCAGCCTCGTCTGTACAGTGTAGATCATAGTAGCGGCTTCACCTGGATCTCCATCCACGTCTAGCAGTTTGCCGATGAGCAGCTCGTACTCGGTGCCCACCTTTAGGCTGGCACTGCTGCCCGCTGCAACGGTTAAGTGGTACAGCCAGGTATCCTGCGATGAGAAAGGGTTAACGCTCAAGGTTATTCATATGCCACCATAATATCTTTAATCAGCTTCATCCATGGTCTTCCTTTTGACTCAACTTCAGCTTCCTTCATATCTAACAGAAGCATCTTTTCAAAGGCATACTGAGGATTTCGTTCTATTTGGGACACTCCAGGTGTGCTAATTGCCTACCTTCTCTTGCTTGGTCCTGATAAGCAGGTAGGTCGGACTCTGATCCTTGGGGTACACCACAAGGGTACAGTGCGAGGAGAGGAAGCCCCGCCCTCCTGCCTCGTAGTCCTCATCGGAGTCACATGACCTGTCCACTTCCTCCACCCCTGCTCCCCGCATGCACAGTTGTCCGAGCGGAAACTGTTGCAAGTCACCACAAGCAATAGACTTCTATATAAAAATGTACTTAAATGTCCAGGATAAAACACCAGATCTGATACTTTTATAATTGCTTAATTATAGTTAACCAGGAAGTTCGTACGTGGACTTTGACTGATTAATACAGTTACCGGATTATCCACGTCAGGGAGGACACTTTGGGTTAGGACAGGATTTGTAAACTACCATTTCTATTAAAAGGACTTGGATTTCACTTAAGCACTGAGCTCTTGCTGTATGCTGATTGGTCAGTCTCCTACACAGGGGTGGAAAGTTTAGGCTCAGAAAGTACAAATCCAGACCAAGGTTTTGTTTCATCCAACCAGTTGAATATAAAAAGTCACAGTCACAGAGTACTCAACTGATTGGTTGTTACAAAATCTTGGTCTGGATTTTTACTTTCTGGGCCTGAACTTTCCACCTCAGGTCCTATAATCATGTATGTGTCACTAATGTTAATGTAGCTGGATGATTCAAGGCAGCTTGTAAAACCTGAAGTGGCTCAAAGTGTCCCATCTGACACGGATTATCTGGTCATCCTACTGATCAAGGACTACTAAGTGAGATTGTAATATGTTTGCGGTCATGCATTAATAGGACTTCTTACCTTGTCGTCCTGGTTACGGTAATAGTAAAACACCTTGCCAATCAGAACGCACCACACCAGCTTGGAGTGTCCGTGCTTCACCTGTCTTGAGGGATGCAACGATTATTGGGGGGGCGGGGTTAGGGTTAGGGTTATCATTCTTTCAGGATGAGTTCATTGTGTCGAGACAGAAACAGAAGATAAGTTAATACCACAGCTTATCTTCAGCGGCATATTGTATGCTGCCGTCAGTCAGCGCTCAGGTGTCTTTCAGAGAAACATCTCTGACGCCTGCCTAGTGTTCAGTGGTTCATTTCTGTCCCTACGATCACTGACCGTCACAGCGACCTTATACTAAAGGACTCGCAGACTTCTATTCCAAATTCCACTGGTCTTGAACCCCAACCCTGAAACGGCTACCTTGGAATCCGCTAATCCCGCCCTCCCCATTCTTCAAAGAAAGAACCCCTTTCATCTTCCCAAGTGCCTCCTTTGTCAGGAACCTCGGTTTCATCCAGTTACACTTCAGTATGTCTGTGCTGCCAGCATTTTGTTTTCGGGTTGCAGACAGCGGACAGTAAAAGTCACTTTGTATTCTGCTCTCAGTCCCACATCACTCTGTGTTTTAAAAGGTTCCTGTAGGATAATTAGCTGCTCTCTAAATGCCACGCTGCACTAACGGCAAACCATTAGCTCTGACCTTAGTCAGCCAGCCCCGCACTGCGGGTTTGGCGGCGGTCTCCACGGCGATGGGACTAAGAGCTTGGACCTTGAGCACATTCTGTAGCACCCGGATCCATTCTTCAAGAATACTGGGGGAGTCCGCAGTCAGGAAGATGGTTTTCTTCTCTGTTATCAACTGGAAAAAAGGTTATTGCATTGTAATTTTTTACGGCTCATGAGTCAAAGTATATTATTTCTATTATTTACAGAATTTCACATATGAAAAGCAAGTTTCCAAAACTCACTCATTGAGATGAGACCCAATACTGACCCAAAGTCAGGCTTCCTCATCAAATGTCACAGTATTGGGGAACAATAACTCACTCAGTCCGAAAATAATCCAACAAAGATAATTCAATATTTTTCCAAAATTCACAGATGTCCACAGAAATTTGCTCTTCATATTAAAAAATATTTCCCGTAATGATACAATCTACACGTGATACAAGCTACACATATACCACTTATATTTTATAAACGCACCAACATATACCTTAACATCATGCACAAAGTCCTTCTAACATTGACTATAATATAAACTGTGCAAAACAGTGGAAAAATTATTCAAAATGTTACTAAAACTTTATGTATAGATGCAGTTTGTATGCATATAAATAAAAGCAGTCACTGCAGATTTGTGTCTTTAAGTATAACGTTCAACAGCCAAACTACGGCAAAATGTATTCTGGTTATCACGTCAGGTTATATGCGTCTCCTTGGTAACGAACCGGGCAGACCACCCACCTGGAACGTCTGTGTCCCCTCCCCACGGACAATCCTGCAGGAAGGGTTCAGCTCAGTCTGCCCCTGCGGCTTCCTGATGACATCATTCTGAAAACAAAATTTATTTCAAGCGTTTTTTTTTATATGTCAAAATCCTTTCTCAAAAAAATCTGTATGTACAATAAGGGATTGAACCAAGAGACACTGAGCACATAATCAGTAAGTGCAGTTAATCCTGTTTTTGCTTGTGCAAAATACAGCACCAGTTAAAAGGTACGCCGCCTATAAAGGAGAGTGACAGCATGTCGCATCACATGACCTGGTCACCTGACCTAAACACGGTAGAGATGGTTTTGGAGGAGTTTGACCAGAGAGTGAAGGAAAAAGCAGCCAATGAGAGCTCAGCATATATGTGGGACCTCCTTCAGGACAGCTGGGAAAGCATCCCAGGAGGCCACCTCATGTAACTGGCGTAGAGGAGAGAGTAGGGTCAGCCAGTGCCTGGAGCAACTGGGGTTAAGGGCCTTGCTCAAGGGCGGGATCACTCTGCCAAATCCGGGATTTGAACCGGCAACCTACAGCCCACTGAGCTGCCCCCACCAACCAACAAATTAATTTTCTTTGTTTAATACTTTTTTGGTCAGTGCATAATTCCATATAAGTTATTTAATAGTTCTGATATCTTTATAATTATTGTAAAATGTGGAGAATTGTATAAATAAACCTCTCTATGAATAGGTGTGTCCAAACTTTTGACTGGTACTATATTAAGTGGACATAGAATCTTAATTTTAAAATACAGAAGACAGCAGATTCCATTATTATTTTTAGTATAAGATGCATAAATAATCATTTGCAAGATCAGTGTCACGATATTGTTGGTAGCAGTGCAAACACACTCACTGGACATTTGTAATAAAGCATCTCGTTGTTCTTCAGAACAAACCATCGTCGCTTCCACGCTTTCACCCGGCTCCCCATTTTCAACAAGTACCCGCTCTTCTCCAGGGGCTCCTGCAGAGAGACAGATGAAGCGACCCTAAGGAGGTCTGTGGCCAGCTGACGCTTGAGAGACCACGGGAGTATTTCAGAGAGCAGGATTTCCTAGTTAGCTGGATAACTTAAGCCAAATGTGGAAACTGTCCAATAGGAAGAGAGGTAAGTGACTTTCCTATTGGACAATCCTTACATTTGGTTTAAGTTATCTGACTAATTATGAAATCTTGCTTTGTGGAATACCCCTCAGGGTAAGAACTTATTGGTCTAAGGGGTGACTGGTCTAAATTGCTCCGGCCAATGAAAAGCCAGCAAGGCCAAGGCTGACTCACGGGGGCGGCGTTCTCGCAGGAGTAGGAGGAGGTGCGCTGCACTTTGTGCTCTGGCTCTGAGTAATCACTGTCCAAGGAGTAGGCATCCGGCGGGATGGCGTAGTCGCTCTCTGAGCTGACCGAGGAAACAGACACACCTGCCACAGGCACAGAGAATGATGTCACCGCATGCGGGAAGTTAAAGCATTGCTATTTTTGAATCTCATTATTCATTCATACATTCATTCACCTCCTATATTGCTTGTCCTATTCAGGGTCACGGGGGTCCAGACCCTATGGGTGCAATACAGGGAACAACCCAAGATTTGGACGCAAACCCATCGCAGGGCACATTCACACACGCACACCTACGGGCAGTTTGATAACTCCAATTAACGCCAGCATGTTTTTGGACTGTGGGGGCAGACCGGAGTACCTGCAGGAAACCCCACAGTGACACAAGGGGGACAAATGGGGAGAGAAACTCGACACACAGAGTCCAAGCGATCTGGTTACTCAGTAATTAAGAAAGCCTTCAGATGTGAGAATCCACCGTAACCCACAAAGTGTAGGAAGAACGTGGGCGAAGATGAGAGCAGCAGTGCCCCCTAGTGAGCCATCATGCCAGGCTCTTATATAAAAAGTGTTATAAATGGCTACTGGGGCCATATCTATCTGAGCAACACCCACAGTCTGACAGCCCCACCCCTCTGTCTCCCCAAAAGCGGCCCCTCACCCCTCTTGATTGCTCTGGGGCTCCCTGGGATGCTGCCCTTTCTCCCCTCCTGTCCCAGTGTGGAGGTGCGGAGGCTGGCGAGTGAGCTGCTGTCATCCTCGGAGCTGGACTCCTCGTCGGGGAGGGGGACGCTGCTGATCTGGGTGGCTTTCTGACACGATGGAAGAGGTGGCGGCTCGATTAGGTCAGACCTGACGGAACTCTGACGACCTCCAGGGAAAATCCTTGCGCACAGAGCAGCGGGGTACGTAGAACGCCGACGAACTCACATTTACACGTAGTGAGAATGAGTAAATGTAGCGCAAACAAAATGAAATGCACCTAGTACACAAACTGAGGAACAAAATATAATGGAAAAGTATGAAAAACCAAAACGAAATAATAATAAGGCTATTTTAGCTGACAGTGTATGTGCAATTAAAAACACAGATTGTACCGCACTTTTACTATCGTAAAGCAGGGATTACTAACGGCGTATTCATATCGCTATCCCTCCCCGGCTATCCAAGTCCACTTTGCACCCACTATCCCAAATGTCATGGTAGATGTTGTAGCGAAGATCCCAAGGATAACAACACTCTTCAATACGACATGTACCTGTTTTCCAGTATACTTACTCCTTTGATAGTGGTGTAGACTGGGACACTGATATTTCTGTAAATCAGGTGTGTGAATGGGCCTGCAGCTGGGTACTGGGGTAAGCTGGACCCTACAGTGAATAAAAAACAACAGAACACACTCAAAAACAGAAAAACGGCGCAGTTCCAGCTCGCATTGGTTTTCCACTGCAGGAGGCTGGGCCCTGTAAAGGCAGTGCCGAGTTTGGAGAGCGACAGTGACGTAAAACCAAAGAGATGCTTATTCACTGGTCACACGGCGCACATCATGATTTACTATGTACAATTACTATGTACAATTATTATTAATTTTTTTTTAACTGTGTGCTAATTTCCGCTAGCACGTCTGTGAGAATTGTTGCGTTATACACTAGCGGATTTAGCATGTGCTTGCGTAAATGCGCATTACGTGTCCATTCCATATAGTGTATGACTATGTGTATGTAACAGACAGGCAAAAAATATTATCTCTGGATATTTGGATTGCCAACTTAATGATTAATGTCTGAGCAGATCTATGTCATACCTGGCAGAATCACTGAACACTCCAGACATCTGCAAAGCACTGCTTTTGAATTTTTTCTACATGCATTCTTTAGCTATTATGTCATAATCGAGACCGGAAATTAAACTAGTGTGTATATCACCATCTTTTATATGACCCCAAGTCTTAAGTCACTTTGCATCTCTTATGTTTTGTTAGTATATTCCAGGGACTATTTTGCATTTAACATGTCCTACAATATTCTCGGTATTTTCCTAATATAACACAGCAACATGCTTTCCATGAATTTAATCATAAAATACTTGCAAAATTTTCTAATTACAGAATAAACTGACTGATGTAGCACAGAAGGTGATCACGCACGTATCTAATCCCTCTTCCTTTCTTTTTGCCCTCATCTGAGTGACTGACTGTGATTGGTAGAAAATATTCTGTTCCGTAATAATTACACACTGGGACCATCGTTTCATCACGGCAAATTAAAGAGCAGAGCAGGTATTCCCAGCCCCCCCCCCCCTCGTGTTTTAGATCTCTTAAAGACGCCTTAAAGGTTTCCCAGAGCCAGGGTCTCATCTGCCCAGGTGTGTGCCCTCCGGGTGAAAGGAAGTGACATCAAAGAGCCCCACCCACCAAGGCGGCCTGCTCAGGGGGGAGGGCACTGACAGAAACAAAAGCTCGCGGCTGGCGAAAATCCCTGCTGCACACCAGACCTCCCAGTATGGTGGCAGGAGTCTTAACCAACACAAACCACCCCCCCCACCTTTAATACTACGTGGGTGTTCTGTACATGATGCACCTATATACTGCTTTTCCAAGCCCCCGGTACGCAGCGTACAGCAAAAAAACTTACAAGCAGAATATGTTAACGCCCTGTGGTTAAGTCCATGTGCATTGTATATAAATGGTATTTAATAACCAAGTCTGCCGAAGAATCCCTATAGCTGAGCGGAACTCAGACTGTGCTGGGAGTCCACTGAGCCCTACCTCTGTTTGGGGCGGGGGTCACAGCAGTCGCCTCGGAAACCCTCATTCCAGACTTCGCCAGTGCGTAGATGCGGCTCTCCTGAAAGGCAGGGCAAAACTGCTGAGCATGTCGGAGTCTCCCCATTGCTTCCGGCAACAGTGAATGCTTTGGCTCATTTACACTTTCATTAAAGAACATTTTGAGGTCTTTGGAGTTACTGTGATACCGTGGGAACTGATATTAGGGGTAGTCTGCTGTAAAGTCTGAGTAAAGTCCTCTCACCCATGACGGAAAGCGGTGTAGGGGAGGGGTGGGAGGTTTCCGGATGTCGGGGTTCAGGAACTCAAGCTCTTCGGGAAGCTCAATGAAAGAGACTCTGTGGGACGTACCGGCTCCATCCGAGCCCTCCACAACCATGTCCATGCTGTCAGGGACCTCGTCAATGTCCGTCTCCTCCACCAGGGGGGGCTGATGTGAGCCGGGCAGCAGGCGAGGCTGGGGCGGAGCTGTCGGGCAGCCGACGTCGATGTTGACGCTGACGTGGTGCAGCCTCTCGAGGCCCGGCTGCGGCTGGCTGTGGTGCTTCTTGACCAGCTGGATGCTGTCACGAGGGATGAGAGGTGTCCGTACTTTGGGCAGAGTCATGCTGGCGCCACAGGGCAGGCTTGGCGTAAGCTGGGCCCGGGGCGGGCCGTTAGGCGCGAAGGCGGGCGTGCCACATGGGGTGGAGGAGGAGGCGTCATTGGATGAGGAGGAAGAGCTTGGGTGATGGGAGCGCAGCACGCCATTAAGGTCATCGCCGTGCTCCCATTCAGAGATCTCCGCCACACTCACCTCCTGCCCAGTCTTCCCCACTTCGCACTGCAGTTTAGAGGACATCTGCTCTCCTGTGCCCTCGGGTCCACAGCCTGGCTTACTCATCCCTGCTCCTCTGACTACATGGATGCTTGGATGCCCTGAGATGATTCCAGGAACATGAGCTTCCAGCCCTGACATTAAAGTCCCAGTGTCCTTATCAAGAGCCGGCTTGTCAGAGCTGGAGTTCAGACCGAAGTCCATCCTCTCACGGGATGGAAGATTACGTGATGAAGAGTCGACGCTCTCCAGCCCACTGTTCTTCAGGTCTGTAACAGCAGAAGATGTGGAGAGTCAATACAATAGGCAAAGTTTTAGAACTGCAGAGAAATTGAGGTTCTGTAGCATCAAAGACTGAACACTGTAGCAGGGTGCATCATGGGTAGAAACGGGGAAAAGGAGGTTGACAGAGCAGACCTGGGGAGCCAACAGCTGGGGAGGAAGGCAGGCACGGTCCAGTCTGCAACCAGTTGTCATGGAAGGTTGACGGGGTGTCGGGGCGACTCGGGGGGTAAAGAGAGTTAGGGTTAGGGTTAGGGGGGACGAGGTGACAGTCTGAGGGGGCAGGAAAAGCCGGGCTTTCCGAAACAGCTGCGAATAAGAAAAAACAAAAAGGTGACAAGCTGTGCAGAACAGGTCAAGCAGGAGACGCGTCAGTCAAGCCAACTCTGTGCCGGCTCATACCAATAAAACAGAAATGCAAATAGCAATGGAAATCATTTCTTTAAGTCAAGGGTGAGCAATCGTACCCACAAAGGGCCGGTGTCTGTGCAGGTTTTTGGGATAACCTGTAGGTCAGCTGTTTAAGTGCTAATAAACATCGAGATTTCAAATGTCCTCAGGGTCCCAGGACAGCCAGAGGAAGAACCTGGACAATATGCTCTCTGAATCATAAGAAAAAGGCTAAATATACTCTGAAATAACAGGGAAGATACAATGTGAAATACCTTCCTTAAAACAGTGTTAAAAGGAGTGCTTACTTCTGAGTGCTTATCTCAAGTGCTATAATGTATTTTTGCTTGTGCTCGCATTGTGTGCAGTATGCATTATATATTATGTACAGCAGTGTTTCAATGCCAAGCTTAAGAGTACCTGCTTAAGAGTTATTACCAAATTTCTCGTTCAGAATTTACAAATTCTTAAATTCTTAAATTGAGACACATGATGAATGTTGCAGTGATTGTTAAACTGTTCTGCTGACCTTGCAGTTTCTCCTGCAGCTCGTGAATCTGCTCGGCCTGTTTCAGGTTAGCCATCTTCAATCGACTGCTCTCTACCTCCATCTGAAACCACAGGAGGACAGCGGAGGTGTGCAGGGACTCCGTGTAAGAGAGCACTTTCAAGGCAGTGTGTCTCAGTCCGGTGCTCTGGGAACCCCAGACAGTCCACGTTTTTGCTCCCACCCAGACAGTCCACGTTTTTGCTCCCACCCAGACAGTCCACATTAGTGTGCTGGGAGGGAGCAAAAACACGCACTGCCTGGGAGAGAAACACTGCTCTAAAGCATCAATTAAGGCTCCCAAATAATCACTAACACCATAATGTGAAATAAGAAGGAAAATGCTATCTTCTTTGAGGCCTTATCTTATAGGGATTTACCGTGGAAAATGAAACTACTAATTACAGTTGCGGGAAGCTAAGATTAAAAATGTGAAGTCTTATTCAAAGGATTAATTTTAAGAAATAATTTATTTTTATCACTCAAAGTATGTGCTCTTCAGTGCAGGGTTTGCAGCAATGAGTCAAATGTGGGAAGGTTCCTTTGCCTTTGTAACAGTACCTCCCTCAACTTGAAGGTGACCCATTCCTTAATCTTGGCAGCTTTTTCTTCAATGTTCTTTGCCTCCTGGGCTCTGATCATATTCTGAAGACATTAGGGATGAAGTCATGGTATTAAGGTTATAAAAAAAACTCCTGGAATCTATGACAAGAAACCCAATTTCATTTCAATCATTACCTGTTTCTCCAACTGCAGTTCCAACCTCTTTATCGTCATGTCTTTTTCTTGCACTTGATTGGTTACTTCTTGATACCTTCTGTATAAGGCATTTTCTGATTCGCTAGGCTGCACATTGGCTGATTTGAGCTTCTCCTCCATTACTCGGACCTGCAATGTGCCACCATTGTTACTAAAAGGGGATTACTCAAGTGTGACTCAAATACACAAACTTCTGAAACCGTTATTACATCATAACACAATAACACTTGTTTTACATATTTCCCACAAAACATTGCAACTGATTTCTTAAATCAGACAGAGGTAACTGAACCGGAATTAAAGTGGAGTATTACAGGCTGTTGTTCTAATAGGATGTTAGGTTATATCTCTAGGTGTGTGGAGTTTAAGTCAAGGGAGGTGATGTTACATTTATATAATTCCTTGGTAAGACCCCA
>JAOYFF010000027.1:12079217-12091114 GCA_025773925.1 Cryptomyrus ogoouensis
CTTTGGGTGGGGATGCTGTAAGGCGCTTTGAGACGATGTAATGTTGTGATAATGCGCTATACAAAAATAAATTTGTTGTTGTTGGTGTTGTTGATGTTGAGACTATGAGGTAAAGTGACTGGGCAAACAAGAGAAATAGCGAATACAGACAGCGTCCTCCATGCTGGACAAGCAGGACTTTTTTTTCTGCCAGTTCTGTTCATTCAGCATCATTCTGATGAAGCTACAAAGCACTGAATGAATTAAGAAACCCCCCCCCCCCACCAGCGTTTCTGCACAAACTGCGACGGCTCTATTTTGGTCATATACTCTACACTGAAAAGCAATTCAAAAGACAGAATGGGATACAGATCAACTTAAACGTTAAACGATTTCCCATAAAAAGTGAGTTTTTCTAGTTTTGCTAACACAAACAAGCTTATTTTGGCAGTTTAAAAATAAATTCCAATATTTCCATAAAATGTCTGAAATAAAAGTTCAAGGATCATCTGTAATTCACTCAAGAATGTTTAAGTCCGTGCTTACAAAATATCACATAAAAACCACTTAATGGCCCGTTAGGTCCTTGCAGAGTTCTAAAATAAAGGATATACCCAATAAAACTTGTTACTGGAAATTATCAACAGAACCACTGTGGGCAATTCTATGGTAAGCTTTTACATCACTGCTTCTTTTTATTAAGCTAACATTTTTAAATGTAAAGTTCTTAATTGCAGGACTGCAATGCTTTTACAAAGCTATGCATTTATTTATTTTGGAGAGAGTAGCTATTAAACAGACATAGTAAAATGTACTTAAACTTTCAGTTATGCAATGCAATAAAGTGCATAAATAAATTCTGGTCATAGTCGTGGCCTTCTAACATACTCCTTTAATGGCTATAGATCACAGAAGCTCGAAAACAGTGTATTTTGTTTTCCTTTCATATGTTCAGTCACAGTCACATGGATGCAGATCTGGAGCTTCTCTCCTGTCGTGATTCAGATCAACAAACGCATAAACAACGGTTCTGTGTTCACCCCTAAAGACACACACAGGCAATTCTGCAGTTCCTCAGTACAGCACTCCTTCCCCTGTTTTTAACGATATACTGCAGAAGTCACGTAAAATAGATGGATGGATGATGGATGATATGAGGGCGCCTACTAAATCACAAGCATGTCATTGCACCTTAATCAACTGCCCTGCTCCTCAGGGGGCTCCTGGTTTGTGTTCACTCAATTGAAATTAATGAATGTGGTTAATTATTACTCTAAACCAATGCAGGTGCTAATGTATCAGAAGTGTAGGGGGGGGGCATTGGGAATCCCAGGGCAGGCCAAAGTCAGGTTATCAATCCATTCCTTCACTTCTCCCAGGCTTTATCACCAATTATATTAGTCTCAATTCTGAAAAAAATGTAGCAAGACCTCGACACAAAGCCGACAGCAAACTGTAGACCTTCGAAAGACCCGAAGGCCATTTTGTGTTCTTGTACGTTTCCCTGGTGTTAAAATGGTTCTTTTTTGTTTCGCTAAGTCCATCTCCACTCCTGTGCACACATTTAATTCCCATTCCTTCCTACCGTCTGTGTCACCCCAGCATACCTCAAATAAGAATAATTACTTTGGTAACATATCTGCGGGTAGGCTTGCATGGTATTTGGGTAATACGGGATTCTGGATAAATCATGGTATTTTGAATTTTTTTGATTTTATAATTTTTTCAATGGGGACTTGCCGTACCCCCCAGTGAATTTTTTTGGCAAGATATCAGATCACTGGAATTGTGTCGCTTTTAAAAATGAAATACCGTCCACAGTATAATGCCTGGATGGTATGAACAATTTGATACCACCCAAGCCTACCTATAGAAAAACTTTAAGGATCAGAACTGCCCATTAATGTAAAACCAGAAATAGGAGCCAGTCCAGATACATCCACACAGCCTTACCTTCTCAGTCCAGATACATCCACACAGCCTTACCTTCTCAGCCAGTAGCTCTCGGATCTTCACGGCCTGCAGTCGGAACTTTAGGAGCTGCATCTCCAATGCAACGCATCTCTTCTGCCAGTCTGTGCCATCTGTGCCCACAGGGCCAGCACAGCCACCCTCCACGATCTCAGCCATCGGCTTCCTCCTTGCTGCCTCCACCAGTGGGCCTGTGATGGGGATACGGGGGCCGTTGGTCTGCCTTTGCCAAAACTCAGAGGCAAATTTACCCAACAAGCAGCTCTGACAATCTGACATGCAACCCCTCTGTATCCCAACGCTGCACAGAAAAGAGGAAAAGTATCTGGAGCTCAAGAAGGTCAGAGACTCAAAACACCAAAGAGCAACAGCCAATGGCAATACTCTTTTACTTCAAAAGCAGACACTTTGAACATGACAATTAAGGTTTCTGTTTCCATTCCTGTAAAACCATTTAAGCTAACAAAAAAGTTTCCCAAGACTGAAATAAACAAAACAGGCTGTTGACTCTAACAACACACAAGTTCTGTCTAAAGAAAGACATACAAATGTCCTTCTTTGGATTTTAGAAATTAGCGCCAAGAGCAGCTGTTTATTTCATTCTTTTTTTTCTCTTGATGAGAAGACTTCATATGGTTTACCGAGAAAACAGCTGACGATTAAGTTTGCCATTATGAGCTCATGATAACACTATTAAACAAAGGCTTCCTGTTCGACCGTGAAACTCTGGGGAGGACCGAACAGGACAGAGCAGCTTGAAGGTCATGGAGACCA
Organism: Cryptomyrus ogoouensis; assembly: GCA_025773925.1. Taxonomy (NCBI): domain Eukaryota; kingdom Metazoa; phylum Chordata; class Actinopteri; order Osteoglossiformes; family Mormyridae; genus Cryptomyrus; species Cryptomyrus ogoouensis. Next base: position 12,081,942 of record JAOYFF010000027.1, read on the forward strand.
AGGGCTTCTTCTCATCAGCTGTTAGAGTGGCCTTTGGAGCCTCCACCTTCAACACCCCCCCACCCCCCGCATTACAATTACCTTCCAGGGGTTATCACAGAGATGGTGAACAGTTTGGGCTATCACAGAGATGGTGAACAGTCTAGGCTATCACAGAGATGGGGAACAGTCTGGGCTATCACAGAGATGGTGAACAGTCTAGGCTATCACAGAGATGGGGAACAGTCTAGGCTATCACAGAGATGGTGAAAAGTCTGGGCTATCACAGAGATGGTGAACAGTCTGGGCTATCACAGAGATGGTGAACAGTCTGGGCTATCACAGACATGATGCACTGGCTGCTCTACAGGGGAAGATGAGCAATATGCAGGGAGCCAGATGTGGGGATACAGGGGTTTAGATTATCTTTACCTGAGACAGAAAACAGGAAGCAGCTGTTTCACACACCACATGCTTTCACACTCTTGCCTTGCTGATAAAGCCTCGTGTCACATGCGTGAATATTCACACCAAAAAGACTTGCCCCAGATTCTGGTTTTTAAGTGACTGTAATATGATAGACATAGAATCTGTCAAAAGATTTTAAAAAACGCACTTAACACGTTAGCTGTTTCTACACCCTTTCTGATAGCACTAGATGTCTTAAGTTTTAAGTAATTTTTACCATCCATCCATCCATCCATCCATCAATCTATCTGCTACAGGGACCAACTTTTTCCACTAGTAACACTTGTGCTCCTTGCTGAAAGTTTTAGGAGCACCAGCAGAAAATTTAGGCACATCACTTAAACCGACATGCAACACAACACATTCATATTTTTCCATCTTAACCGTATTACTGATAAATGCTTGGGTAATAAATATAAACATAAATATTAATTTGTTGTTTTATTTTAATCAATGTATACTAAACAAAATAGTTAACGCGTATTTACAAGAAGTGCCGCATACCTAGAACTGCAAATGTTAAAACCTAAAATGATGAAAACTATAGTAGAATTTAGTTTCACATTTCACTAATGTGAAAAGTCACTTGGAAAATTCCACATGAAATAGCTTGTTTAAGATTAGTTCATACATGACATTTCTGTTAGAAATTTGGTATTTAATGAATGCACTGTATGGAAAGATACTTTTTGTACATTTGTGTTATATCGCTTGAGATTGTATCTTTGTATTTGTTTATATAGCAGTGAAATCCAACCTGGTCGGATTTCACAGGTGAGTGTTTTTTAATCAGTGTAATGTAATACTGTTCCATTTATTAAATTTCCAAATATTGCAATGTTAGGGAAAGGTCAGTGGATTGTGGGAACGGCCGTCGCTAAGACAAGCAAAGGGGAAGCACTGTGCATTACTGAGGACTTCAACCTCCAATGATTTAGCCAAATCATTTTAAGGCTCAGTTAATACTTTTGACACAACAGGGTAATGAGTTATTAGCAGTCAATAGCATTGTACTTGTTTTTGTAAAATCAAAAGATAGAAGCTCAAATCATGGGAGTCACACAACAGTAAGAAGCAGTTTTATTAACTTAAATCCTAAACTGACAGCAAATGCCATAAACTAAACTTATTAAAGATGATCTTTTAAATCCTCAGTTATCTAAGCAACCACAACAAAACAGAATGATAACCCTATGCTTGAAATCATTTACAAAAAAAGCATACAAAGTACTGGTAAATGTTGAAACAGGTATATTAATAAAATTATAATGCTGCAAAAGGACACTGAATGTAACTACAGTATGATGCAATTAAAACTTTAAAGGCTTCAAAGTGGAGGGTAAGGTAAAGCTAATAAAAATTTGGTTTAATGGTTTCATTTTAATGTGGGCAAAAGGAACTTACATTGTATGTGCGCGTGGAAGAGATAAAAAACACAACAAAACTGAACCACAAGACGACAGAAAAACTGAAAGTCCACCTCTTACAAGAACAAACCAATTGCTGGTTAAACACATTCCAGATCTATGGACACCCCTTCGAGGGCAGGTCCAATGGTCTTCACCCACACATCAGTGTCTGAATGAGGCAGCAGTGTGGGCTGGGTTTTGTGTTGGGGTGAGGTCCTTCTATACCCATGGTAATCAGGGTGCACTGGGCTTAGAACTGTCTATCATTCAAAATAAAGAGAAAACACGTGTGGTCATTGGGTCCTTCCAATAGGATGAATCACGTACAGGAAACCCAGTGTATGACGCAGGCAGTGTTCCTGGATTAATCTTAATGCATGAATGTATTTTTTAGCCATTATCTTGTTGCCCCGTTTTCTGGATTATTGTAACAGGTGTAAAAGAAACAAATATCTTCAGTGCTTCCAGAATATTGTTCTGCAATATGGTCCACGTAGCACCAGAAGAGGTCTGACCAACACAGATGTTCACAGTGGAATATAGTCGCTGCAGGAGATGAAAAGGAATAGAGGTTCTTGGAAAACTCTGAGATAGCAAATATGGTCTGGCAGGCTTCAAGTCCAACAAGGATTACGTTGACTTTTCTGCTGCATTTGCCAACAAAACCACCAGACAACATCTGTCACAATAGCTGATGGAGGATTATTCACGCTGCCCAAGTTTGAGAGAATCCTGGGGTCTTAACTTCATTTGTCGTTAAGAATCAAACCACAGGATGCTGGCTGAACGAGTTCCATTCATTAAGAACAGCTACAATAGGGGAACATTAATGATGCAAAGATAGCTCAGCATGCAAGAGATGATGTGTTAACAGGATAATTATGCCAAAATGGATTAATATGACAGTTTAAAAACCAAATCAGGTTTTCCAGAATAGGTATAATATGGAAAATAGCCTTTTCCAAAGAAGTACTTAAAATCTGATAAATTTTATACATTTTCACTGGCTGATCTGAAACATCCAAATCTAGCAGGTTCAAAGAAACTATTTCATATACAGAAATCATCCAGTTTATCAGGTGAAAGCATCACAATGCAGGGATAGTCCTGGTTATTTGGAATTTGAGGAAGAGCAGAATCTTTGGGGTCAAACACAGAGACCCTGTAGTATCACACATACAGGTTTTTCATCTCACCCTCCCAACCAGACCCATACGCACACTCAGACACACACACACACACTCAAACACACACACACACACACACACACTTCCCTTTCACCCCTCTTTTCACTGCGCTTTTCAACATCAAGCTGTGGTGATGTAACCTATTAGGTGATCCAATGATGTCATTTCTCCAGACCTTTCAAATCTCAGTTAATGTTGCCCATTCTGTTCTCTACTGTCATTGTGAAAGCCGAGCTAATTTGCTTTTATTCCAGGGAAGGGGAATCCACAGGAACAGCTTATGTATTTTAATCTTCCCTGGCCTTTGTCAGCTGGTGTAATTACCAAGGACAAACAGGGGCCAGTTCTGTACACTCAGGACCCTTTACACACTCCTGTTTAATTTTGGCCACGTAGGACTGACTTCATGATGACATTTCTGTCCTTGCATTTGGTTTCCATACATGCGCTCTTTCTCAGAGAACACAGGCCGCCTTCTGCATGGCATGACAGCCCGCTGTCCTTTGCCTGGTACGATAAATAACTGCACATTTCCTTGCATGGCACTTTACCTTTGGCCGACCAGCTTCAACCTGCTACCCTGATGACACAAGGTGACCACAGAAGCTTCAGGCCTGGATGAGTTTCCCTCATGATGGGTGCAGAACATGTGGCCAGTTCCTGTTTGTGTTATTCCAATGGAAACACGTGCACTTTGCCGTCAGCGACATCTAATTGAGAGAATGTCAACAAAGCCTGCCACAGTGACTGACACTGGCTGCGGAAATGGCAACCCATGGATGATATCAATGCAGCGAAGCAGCAACATGTGACAGGCAAACTCGAGTCTCGTGTTGTTGCCTCCAAGGCGTCAGCACAAAATCGCACAACTTACAGATTCCCTAAAACTGTGAGCAGAACCGTGAAAATAAGATCCAGTAAATAAATCAACAAATCATAATCAGTCTGTCCTCTCCATCTACCCCAATCCAACCCACTTTGAGTGCACATACTGTCAAACACACGATGAGTCACCAGACAGCAATGGATTGGGCTCAATACAAACTGGGAATGATACAGATAAATTACAAATTAGAGGGAAAACCGATGAGATATCAAAAATGTAAGATGTACTAAAGATTTTAACTGTTGCGCTATTTCTTCCTAAATGGGATTTTTTTTTTGTTTAATTTCAAAACATTATCAGCACGAATATTGAGAGAAATATCAACCTCTACTGACATTTACTTAAACGGCCATGAAAATCATATTTACAAGGTGATAAATGTAATTTCCTGCTAGCTATACCCGTGGGAACAGCAGGACTGGGTGATCTATGGTGAGGTTGACTGTTACAGGCACAGCACCCAAAGCCTCAGTGTGACTGAAAGATATAACACAACCCTGCTTACTGTCCTGCTGTCAAATATTTGCAAATCCTGTGTAGGGCAGAAATGCTTCTATGCCCTAGGAAAGGTAGAATATAATTTAAAGTTGCATATCCACCACTTAAAGAAACTAACGCAATGAATGACGCTCGATTCTACAGGTCAGTTGTGTCTAAGTCTTCAAAAAACTACTAAAATTATCACAATTTTACATGTAATCTATCAGTACTTCCAGCAAGCAGTAATGTCCGACTGCTTAAGGACACAACTCTGGAGGCGACGGCACATTTGGTCACATTTGTGAGCCGCTGAAAGAGACGTTTCCATCACTGCACTTAATATTCAGTGTTAAAATTACGTGTAGCTCCTGTATTCCGAATGGTGGATACTGGTAATTTGCAATGCACAGGTGTCAGACAGCTAGATCCTGTGCTAGTCCAGCAAACTCTTTCATTACAACTTTGGCCCGACCCACTCACTCATCTGTGCACAGACCCTCTGCTAGCCCGTAGTAGTTTTTTACTTAAATGCAACACAACGACGAAAAGTTTATTGCATCCTGATTTCCAGAAGGACACCGGCGGTAGGACGCAGTCGACCGTATGGCTATTAAAATCCAATTTTATTTTGTTCCATCCGTTTTTCCCTTATATCGCATGTGAATTACCTTGTGACTTTCAGTGCGCTTCCTCTCCGTCCACTTGCGTTTACACCATCAACCCCTCCACGAAAACCACATGGTGGTGTTCCGATCACTCAGTATTTAGATAAATGTCCCCAGACCTCGACACCAGGTTTTCATACTGCCTCGACCTTCCCTCCCTGCTGTCCCGAGTATGAGGCATCCAGCGGCCACTTGCCCCCATTCACCGGGATCATCCCCTATTCCTTTAAAAGGGCGACGTGTAGGGTCGGGTTACAGTGGAAGCCAAGCCCCCCCTGTATATAACTGCACAGGATATTGCATCAGAGCTCCGCTTACCTAGTATTCTAATGCCTTATAAAACAGACTATATACTTGTATATAGTACCAGAGTATATCGCCGGATATAAACATTTTATGTTTAAAAACATATTTCATCAAGATGCTGCAATTAAAAGATGAACAAGACATAAAGAAATGTCAGTAATGTTATTTTTAATAATGAAAATGTACACATTATGTATTAAATAATTAAACACTCCAATGTGCACTAAAACTAGTGCAACTTACTCAAAGGTAAGACCCAGTGTGCAGTCAGTGCACTGCGGATATCGCCGTAAGTTTCTCTGCAGTGTGGAAACTTTAGTTAACCTTTTCAGCACCGCTATTTCAAATGAAGGAATGTTAAAAGTTTGCACAAATATTTTTAAACTGTTACAATTTGATTTGAGGGTTGTAAAAAAATCAAACAGCCATTACTAAAGCAATAAAACTGCTGTGGGAGGCAATTAATGGGGCTTTCGAGACATCGCTTCACTACCGCCAACATAGAGGAGTATTGAGCTACTCCTTCAGTTACATATGTCTCGCTTTCCAGCTAAACAGAAATAATGTAGAAACTGTAAATGTGTTTCACTTACAGTAGCCATGTGTAGCAGTGCAGCTTATAATCCCTTTATACGGTGCTACTATGTTGCTGTTCTCTAGTCTTTATTTATTTATTACACTATATCTTTCCTTATTTATGCCATATGTACTATTTTGTTTCTTTTAATGTCTTTATTTTCCATTTACTATTCATTATGACGGAGTTGACCGCCTTGCATTTCACTATGCGACAAAACTCAAGAATCCCTGGATCCTTGAACATATAGAACCTTCTTCCATCCTGTTGCTGAGAGTTTTTATTGCACTCTGACCTCACCGTGCAAATTTGCTCCGTAAGATTTATGCTGGAGTAACTGCGGAGCGCGAACGGTGCCACTGGGTGCATTTGGGAAAGTTTGACGTTGTAGCATGAAGCATTAAGCGCAGGCCCAGCGAGCGTGGATGTGGTACGGCGCCTCAACCCCCCCCCCTCCCACATGTGGAGCAGTTTGGGCAAGCTGCAGCTTAACTGTGCAATCGCGTGGGCCTGCAATCACTCAAGCAGCCTTAACTCCCCAGCCAGGAGGATGATAAGATGGAAAAACAGCGTCGCAAACGTCATGTTCGCAGATGGCTGGATTTGTTTTTATATGCAACACACGAGTGACCATCTGCAAAAGTGAGGGACTAGCCGAAAATAATAATCATAGTCACGACACACATTTCAGTGCTTTCCACTGTGTAACACCCAGGACCCGTTATCTGTGATGTATATGTAGATGTGTGGCACTTTGCATACCAGCTTGAGATGAGTGTGTTTATTTTAGGTATGTATTATGAATATTTCCTTGGTTCACTCTGCATGTATCTTTATGCTCCTTGAAGAGGTGACTGTTCAACTTGCATTAATAATGTTTTTTTTGTCTTTAGTACATCACTGTTTTTCTTGTACATGTGTTAATACAATTTTGGGTCTTCAAACCCAGTGATTAGTCTGGGTCTTTCAAACGGGTCTTTTTACAGAATGATCCAATGCCCTCAGTGTAAACAACTGCATTAATGCTTTGCTGTATTGACATGCTTAGTTCACTAATGCATGCTTGATCTTTATGGTTGGCTGAGGGGGATTAGTGCACCAGAGTAAGCATTGCAAGTATAGATTTCATAATGTCAACTCATATACTGAACTACTGAAACCCCTGTGGTAACAAGCATGGCAGTATATCTATCGGACCCACAAAACCACTGTACACATACTTCATTTCTGATAAAAGAATCATGGGATGCCAATTAAAATTTTTATCTTTACTCTTTTGCATGTGAACCTAATAATACTGGTGTATCAAAGCTGAATACAGTTCTTACTTTTCATCCTTCTATGATGTCATTTTTAACTGTTACAGCGAGCACCCTGAGACTTTTCACTCAGTTTAATTACGTTTGAGCAGGAGTGGTCGTCTTGATGTTTGATCTCCCGTAACGTTGTTTTTAGCTATAATATGAAATTCTTCTTGTCTGTATTGTCCCCATATAGTCTTGATAGTTGCAATTTCTATTTGAAATGCCATGCATTTATCCAGTGTTTGTAAACTAAAGTGTACGTGACAGGTTTTGAGTGAAATTTTGTCTTTATTTGCGTGGGGAAGGTTTTACGTCAGATATTCTGTTATCTACACTACTGTTTTGATAAGTTATTGTGGAAAAAACCTCAGGGGTAGTGGTTTGGTTTGTCTCATCCTATCCTTAACAGCTGTCCTTCTCTGTGTTTAAGTAAGATTCAGGAGAGAATAGAACCTCAGGTATATTTCCAAGTAAAACAATCACCTTTGGTCACAGATGGCTGGAGTGCAGCAAACTGAAGATCTTTAAATCATAGGTTCAAGCTAAAGGTTGTTTAGTTTTCTCACAACTATTCATTACGGAATAGTCCTCTACATTTTAGAAGGTTATGTTATTGTCTCTCCCATGTGTTGTCTGTCTCTTGACCTTGCTGCCTTTGGAAAGATGTTCGTTTGATGATGAACCAGCTTTGGACGTGGCCATGCCGCCTGCACCTTCTGGATCTCCAACATTTAAAGTTGTGGGAGGTGTCTCAGTCAGAAACCCAATATTTATGGCTGATTGATTGGTCAGCTGCTGTTTCGAAACTTGCATTTCATAGCTGATTGATGGACTGTGGCCTGTAATTATTGATGTCTACAGATTGTTGACTGAGCAAAACAGAGAAACCACCATATTTAATAGGGATTGTCGGAGACCAGTATTGAAGTTGGCTGCAGCCTGTCTACCACAGGACTTCAGTGGCACTTTGCTTTGTATTGAAATGAGCTGAAGATCAGGGATGGTCCTTCACAGATGAGCAGAATGGTACATACCCTTTGGTCTAGTTGGACAATCTTTTGGGAAGATTTTTTTGGGCATGCTTTGCAAACGTTTCCTATAGACACAACACAGACCTCCAGCACCCGTTTTGTGGACAGAACAATTTTGTACACATGTCTCTTTGTTTATGTGGAGATGTACCACAGGGAAATGAGTAGGGGCATGTGGAAGGAGCAGCGCAGGGGCGTGAGCAGAAGGCAGGCATCAAAGTCAGCTGAAGGGCAGAGGTGGAACTCATGCCTTTTACAAGTTGTGTAACAGCCCTAAACTTTGGCCCTGCAAACATTCAAGGCACTCTGCAACACAACCCCTCATTTTTGAGAATTCAGTCACAAAATTATCACCTAACTCTTGGAAACTTTTGGGAAAAGTATTTTTTTTAAATTTGATTGTCATTCTTTAGTCTCATATTTTTAGATTTTTTGATTCAGTCTTACAGTTTTAATGCTGCTGTATTGATTCCGTGTGACATACATGCAGTTTCACCTCCAAGGTTGTTGGCTTTTGGTCTTTGGAGTTTGCAGGTTTTCCCCATTTTAACGCAGATATTCCAGTTTCCCCCCAAAATACACAAGCATGCTGTTTATGCCTGTTAATTGCACGTCATTGCGTGTGAATATGTGTCCGGCTCTGGTTACCACTTGCCATCTGCCCTATTGCCCTATGCTTCCTCGTTTAGGCTCCAGACTCACAGCAACCCTACAGAATAAGTGACAAAGGAAAATGGATGGATTGAATACATGCATTATCTGTAGAAGCCTAGGTTATACTCGTACTCACCTGAATGTTTTATGTACCAGAGGTGGAGATTTCAGGTCCAGAGAGTACAAATCCAGACCAAGATTTTGTTTCAACCAACCAGTTGAGTACT
>JAOYFF010000027.1:12095450-12130826 GCA_025773925.1 Cryptomyrus ogoouensis
GGGGGGGGGGCGGGGGGGGGGGGCGTCCGACTGGGATAGGGGCAGTGGGATGAGAGGTTGCTTTTGAGTCGTTATGACCATGCAGGGAGCCCAGCTGTAAAAACATCCCCGTGACATAGGGAGCTGAACAAGGCTGGACTTCACTAGGGACCAAGACCTAAGATATGGGGACACAGACCAGCTTTCTTTCCTCCTAACATTTGCCCCAGGTCACTTTGAAGAGCCAGGACTGACCCACGGTAGTTAGCTGGCCTCCTACTCCTGGCTAGTTTGGGAACACAGGGCTATTGTGTTGGCATACCCCTGAGCCCCGAGCGCGCCCCACTTCCCGTCACGTCCCTCCCATCCTCTCCATGAATTTTAAAAGAACTACATTAGAGTCACAAAAAATATACAGTACATTGTTGGCAACTGATGATGTCACCACATCGCTGCTCACTGGTAATGTTGAATTGCCATGTGTAAAAAAATTCATAGAAATGCGCAAGAAAAAAATATATCTATATACACACACACAAGGAAGATGGATGGATGGAGATACACATTTATATGAAATGGTTTTCTTATAACAATTTGCACTTGGACTATTGCATTATGACATTTTAATTTAAAGCTGAAACTGTTGATGAGCCATGCTAACTCATTGTTGGCGGATGAAAGAATGCAGCCTTGACTACAGGGACCTGGTCTCGGTAAGACAGGAAAAATCACGGCAACAGAAAAACCACAAGCATTTCAAAATTTGCTTCAGTTTACAGCCATGTCATCCATCCGATTATGCAAACATTTTTTAGAAACTAAATGATAAAATATTTTGAAGAGTTCACCTTAGTTGTGGTGACATCCAGGAGAGTCTGTGAATACCCCACTATTCAAACATTGTCCTGACCCACTATCCCGTTAAGAGGAATTGTTCTGAGAACAGGGTCTGTCAGAATGTGGATGTTTTCAGATGTGTCTCATGTTCCTGTAATATCTAAGAGGGGGACGTTTGCAGATTATTGTGGATCGTTCTTTATTTCTAATCTTTTCTTCTTACAAACTTTCTTCTCCCTGTTCCTCATCTTCACTCTCCCACTCCCCTTCTTCCTCTGGCTTCACACCCAGTGGATACTGGGTTCAAGTCCCTCCAAAGCCAGGGTCAATGAAGCAATTAGGTCACACCCCTTATATTGTTTACCCAGCCCAGATGCAGGTGTGCCTGTGTGCTAAACTCTCCCAGTTCATCCCACAAGTAAGAATGGCTTGAATATCACAAATCTTGCTTGAGGGCCTTAATGACAAAATGACAGCAGTTTAAGTTTAACTTAAATTGATGTTATTCCATCCTTCCATTCATTTTCACATGATCCATCACCGGGTTGCCGTCAGCCTGGAGCTTATCCCAGACAACACAAGACACAAGACCAAAGACACAATGTCGGTCCATAACTGGGCACACGCTGACACACATAATCACATACTAAGGGCAATTTAGAGACACTAATTTAACAAACCACATGTTTTAGAACTGCTGGAGTAGGCCCACGCAAAAGGCACACACACAGAGCTGCGGGGGTTACTCGAACCCACAGCCATGTAGGTGCAAGGTCACAGCCCTACCCAATGAGAGACCCCAATATGGTTATTATTCATTTAGCATAATGATTACTGTTTCAGCATCCTGTCTAAGTTAAACAATAGTCTAGCACCATGTGTTAAGGTCTGGGTCCCCTGACCAGGATAAGCATTTAGTAGATGGTGAGATGGATGAACGGGGATCACTATTTTAGCAGATACTCTTTGCCCTGCAGCTATTGGTCCACATGCATATAACAAACCTGCTAACTTCCTCTGCTGTTCTCTCCTTTTTTTTCTCAAACCTCTGAATTTCCAGGACTCTGTAGCAATTCTCCTCACTCGTTTTTCATATTCTTATAGAGCATGTCCATCTCCTGCAGCCAAACATGACCCAGTCCAACGTGGGATTGCTCCTTAACAACCCACATTGATCTTTTAGAAAACGTTGAATATGATGCTGGCATGAACTTTCATGAGGCAGATCAATGTGTCCAAAACACATTTTAGCTGGATGGGCTGCCAGTCACAGGATATACACCCATTCATGCATGCAATCACACACTATTTCAAAATTTAATTTACCTTGTCGTGTATTAATATCCAACTGCTTTTAATTCATTCAACATCTGACTTTATGGCTCAAAGCTAAAATAATCATTGGTGTTTTTGATCGCGGTTGGAAAAGAATTACAGTAAAAGTCTTTTTTTTTTTTTATTCCGGAGGAGGTTTAAATATGCCTTGTGCTGTGTTTAAACCTTGTCAACTCGTCTGTTTTGACACTACATGAGCCGCGAAATTTGAGAGCCATGTTGCTAGACTGCGAAAAGCTAGGCGCTGGTTTGGTGGTTATCGGTCTCTCCAAGGGGTCACACCACATCTGCTGATGGGTGTCGGGGATGGGAGTTTAATGAGATCCATCGATGCAGCACACTTGGGTCTCACCGGCGGCCCATCTGCATTACGCTCTGTTCAGTGTCAACAGCACAGTGAGAGAGCTTCTCCGAGGGAGGTCCTGAGAGCAGGCCATGTCGCTCGCCCAGCCTTCAGAGCTGCCGTGTGGCCTGACCAGGCCCAGTGCTGTGTATCCGTCAAGTATGCAAGCGGTGGCACTGGGCCACACACAAAGCAATACCTTTGCAATGGGGGGTGGCGAGTGGCTCTGCGGGCTAAGTCTCTATGCCCGTGATCAGAAGATCACCAGTTTGAGTCCCAGCCTCAACAGAACAGTAACATATCCATGGGCCTTGAGCAAGGCCTCCAGCCTTAACCCCCATCTCCAGGGCACCATACGGTGGTTGACCCTGTACCCTAACCCCCCAAGCTATGAAGAGTAAGGTGGGGCAGGTGAAGAGATGAACACCTATGTAGCTGTACTTATACATCTGCAATGGCCAATCAAGCTTTATTATGTTACAAAACTTATTACAAAGGCCTGGGTGACCAGATGAGTAAAATCGGGCTACATGTGGCACTATATGGTGGGAAGGGGAGGGGGCGTGGTCGTCCAGCCAAAAAGAGCACTTGTTTTCTCCAGATTGTATGAAACGCCATTCATTTCACTTACAAAGATCTGCCGAGTACCCTCTGCTCTTTGCTCTCCTGCTCACCAGCGCAGTCTGCCCCCCCCATTCTCCGTCAGCCTTTAAATCCACCGGCTCTTCCAGAGACCCACCTTTTTTTTTTTTTTTTCCTGCAGCGTTAAAGTTTGCACCAGCGCCATGGTGGAAACAAAAGAGAAAGGAGGGGAAAACGGAGAGAAAAGAACGTTAGAGGAGTTTTACAACTTGGGACATAGTTTTGGCTTTGAGCCAAGCAGCAGACAATAATAGACTATGCGAGCCGTAGAAGCTCTCTATGGCGGCTCAGTGGAGCGTCAGGCGATTGGGAGGACTGGGGAGAGAGAGGTTGGTATAGAGCAGCTGGAGGCCAAAGTGTTTCACATCTTTGGACAAAGGAGGGTGGGAGGGCTAGGGGGTGTTTTTGGACTGTAATTATGTTTGAGCCAAGACCCATTGAAGCTATGAGCCTGTCATGCCTGACTTGCCAATGGCCGCGATCGCCAAAGCGCAGCGTCTGAGGCGCAGGCTTGCATCGCCACCTCGCCCGCCGCTGCCCCGTCTGCAGACGTCCGCATTCCGCCCCGTCCTGCCAACCTAGTGGGCTCTTCCTGGCAGCAGCCCGTCGCTGAGTCTTGGAAAACCCTCCGAGCAAACAAACAAATGAAAAAAATATGCTGACTGATGAGCTGTTTGCGTTGCCCTGTTGCAATCGGTAAAAGAAAAAGAAATGCCCTGCACCTCATCGATGTCAGCTTCCTGTTTGTGCTTTTCTGCAGAACTTTCATGGGTCGAAACTTTTCTCTACAAAGCAGTAAAAGAGAGACAGGGGAGGGGGCCAATGAGGTTGTGGGCTTAAAGTAAAGAAGGGAGGGTATGTGAGGGGTAAAATAGAGTGGTCCCGCTTTCTCAGATCAAAGGTTCCAGTCCATTGTGAACAAAAGACAATACTTAACTGTTGCTAGGAGCAGTGGGATGGGGTGTTTGAGGTTGCTTGAGGGGGGGGGGGGCGGGGGTGGAGAGCTCTGTGTGTGTGTGTGTGTGTGGGTCTGTGTGTGTGTCTGTGTCTTTTTAGGTTGCATGTGTGTGAATGCAATCAAACAAGTAAAAATGCCAAAAGTCTCATATTTAATTTGGTCACTTATGGTTAAGGTTTGGACTGGGTAGGGGTTAAGGTCGCCATGTTGGGATTAGAGTTTTGACAATGGAAATAAATGGAGAGTCCCCACAAAGACATAATTACAAACCTCTGTGTGTGTGTGTGTGTGTGTGTGTTTTGGAGGGGGGGGGATTGCAGAGACCGTTGCCCCCCCGCTGCCTGGCTGACAGCCCCACAGGGGTAGTTATGTGTGATTCATTAGAAAGATGATGGAAAGACCCTGGCAGCGGCTGCAGAGGTTAGACTGCAGCCTCCCCCCCGAGCAAGACTGTTATGATTCGCAAATGTTCAGAGCTAATTTTGAGACATTTCATTTTTTCATCATATTGCAGTCGACTGTGTAGCTCAGTTCTCTCTCGGCCACTTCCATTATCCCCATGAAAATGAGTAACGCACCACATGAATTGCAAGTGAAACTGAAGTATTACTCACCAGATCAGGCCATACGATCCTGCCTAGTGGTGCAAATGCATTAATGCTTCTTCCCGCCACCAGAGAACTGCAGCTCCGAGCATTTGTGCTTCACGATGAGCTCAGCTGGTCGTATTATATAAATCCCCTTTCCTGAGGCTCGTCTTTAAACTTTGTGGGGTGTATTTCCACATGATAGGGTCAATGTGTCTCATCAAGCCTTAAAGTTGAATATCCCAAGGGCTTCTCAACTTCGGCCTCCTAAATGGGAAATGGTTACATAAAGGCCATCTGGTTCGGGGAGGTGTGGTCGAGAATTAGACACCATCCATCCACCATCATACTGAAGAAAACAATCTGTTCCAGCACTGTAGTTGAGTCACATCATATTTTCTGATTCATGAAGGTGTCTGACTCTCGCTCCCTTCCCCCAACATGCCCGAGGATGCATCCCAATACCATGCTGGCAAGTTAATGTTGGTGTCCAGTTCTGGAAAATCCCAAAATGCCATTTAGAGGGGCTGAATGGCGGGGGGGGGGGGGGGGGACCCATTTCTGCGTCTTCCAAGACACCCAGATAGATCCGATACCAAAAGAATTTGATTTCAGAAGTATCCAAAAAAGGGGGAAGCCCATTGCGCTTTATGCGTCGTGTGAAACACAACAGAATATAATTCAAGACATCAGGAAATGTGCTGGCAGTGAAACTGGCAGGAAGCATGATAAAGTCCACAGTATTTTATTAATTCTTCTTTTTCTTCCCTTCTTTATGTACTTCTTGCATGACTGAAGACACGCATGCAAGTCAAGGAAAGAGAGAGGGCCGGTACTTTTAAGCCTGAATTGGGAACAATCAGTACCCACTGCCCCTAACCTCCTCCTGCTTGGTTCAATATTAATCTGCTGTGACAGGACCACTGTTTACCAAATCCACACAGGATCCTGTCAGATGAATGGGCCGCACTGTGCTCTTCCATTAACCTTTGACCCCTGACCCCAACTGGCTAGGCGCGCCCAGCAGCTTGACAGACCAGTCCTGACAAGACCCTGATGGACAGAATACACGCTAAGTGTGGCTCTACATGTATCCTTCCAAATACAAATCCTGGCCCCAAAATCTACACATCTCTTCCCCATTGGACCCCGTTACATGTCGGCCCCCACCCTTATGTTCTCTGACATTTAACAGCTAGGGCAGCCTAGCGATTCTGCTGGACACTTTTCAGTAAAAACTAAAGCCTTAGCATTAGCAAAAACGAATAAAAGGTCACAGAGGTGCAGCACAGCACAAACTAAACAGGAAAACTAAATGTTAATATGCAAGTACTGCAAGAAGACATGCTTAAAATATGGAATCACAAACAAAACAATGAATAAAGACCAAACAAAAAAAAAAACATAAAATGGAGAACACATTTACAAAAGAACCAACCACAAAATCATTGTATTTCTGGACTACTTCAACTGCTGCATGTTTACAGACCTATGTAAGTACCCACTTCAATTAGGAACGATCCCACATTTGTAACAGAAATCATTCGAGGTAAAGTCAAGTTAAGTTTTGCACCCAGTAAACATATTCCCTCTTGTTTTTGTGTTCTCACTTTTGCTTAAACAAATTTCTATTTATGTTGCTCTATAGCACAGACTCACCTTAATTACTCTTTGTTTGTGATAAAAAAAGTGGGCAGTCGCATTCATATTCACCCAGTGTGTTTAAATGTGAGGGCAAATTACAGTACCGCACTTCCACCAGCAGTTGGCAGACTCAACTGCTCCTTTCTTTGAGTTGTGCAGACTGATGAAAGTCAATGCATGGCAAATGGCTGCAGAGACATCAGCATATTACAAAAAACAACAAAAAAATACACTGTGGAGCAGAGACAGGTGAATTACTAAAGAACCACTTTATTTATTGGAATCTGTGGCCAGACTTCAATCTTTGTTCTGTTTTCTCATGCTTCATTGTATAAGCTAGTGATCGGAGACAACAGGCCTCAAAACCCATAGTTGATGGAGTCAATCACCATCTGTTGACACCCAATAGTACTCAATAAAGTAACCAATTGGGAGTGATTTACAATGCACTATATTGTCACTTCACTATATTGCCATTGTTTGCATCAAAGCCTCGTATCATGCTATCACTATTACTAATCACAAACATTTGCTCACTGAAATTTGAACACTGTGTGATATATCAGTATAAATTATTAGGCAGCGATAGGTTGTAATGAGGTCCAGCTGTTATATTATTGTGTGCAATTGTGTAGAGTAAAAAATAAATATCCAGGGGCATAAACGGTTAAAAATGCATTTTGGAAGAGATGTTAATAAACAGCTAGATGTTATGCAAAGGAAAAAAAAAAGATGCAATCAGATTTAATGGTAACAGGAGACATGATAATGTCAAGAGCAGACAAGAGCAGACAGGGCAAGTGATACACTGTCTCTGTGTTTGGAACACGTATATTTTGTTGATATAAAAGGGGTGATGAAGGTTTTAGGGAGGACTCAGTTGCTGGAGAGGCAGTCAGGCAAGAATGAAGACGAAGCACAGAATGAAGACCCGTGGCTAGCAAAGTAAAAGGCTCTGTGTTATTGGACCACAAGGCTAGATTAAACACTCACAACCTTGGAAAAAAGTAACTTACTAACACTGAAACTGTGCTCTGTCAATAACCCCTTTCTGGATAATAACCCTAACCCCTCATCAGTTGCCCTCCTTCCCATTCCTCAGGCGCAGGCCTGACAGCTCCAGTCCTCCTAACTCCAACAACAGCACTGGACACAAACATTCAGTCACCGCGGTCTGTCCCTGCTGCAACCTCGTCAACCTCTGACCCTGCTAAAGAGCATATTGTCGTAAAACTAACTTTTGGTCTGTGTAAACTGAGAGGGTCAAGAACCTTGGGTCGATTGAGATGGTACAGATTTAATGGTCTGCATGCTAGAGAGTGGGAGAGAGCAGTGTTTCCCAATCCAGTCCTTGGGGACCCACAGTCAGTCCAAGTTTTTGCTCCCCCCGAAGCTCCCGGTACAAAAATGTGCGCAGTCTGGCAGGGAGCTAGGCGGGAGCCAAAATGTAGACCATCTGTGGGTCCCTGGGTGGGAGCAAAAACGTAGACCATCTGTGGGTCCCTGGGTGGGAGCAAAAATGTAGACTGTCTCTGGGTCCCTGGGTGGGAGCAAAAATGTAGACTGTCTCTGGGTCCCCAAGGACTGGATTAGGAAACGCTGGTCTAGAGAATTTTACGCACATAAGGTCAAATCCCCTTGCATGAAAGCACAAGCAGATAAAGTAGCGGCACTAGGGTGTGGTAAAGTTATACGTAGTTGCAACGCTTGTCATTGTCTGAGTGTGTTTGCTTTGTGAAAATGTTCCAATTTACCATGGTAAATGGTTCAAATTTGCTGTTCCCCAAGAGAGCTGGGCCACATTTCCATCTTGCACATGCTGTGTGGGGTTTGGGGAGGAGACTGACAAGATGAGAATCAGCCTCCTCCACAGCTTGTTCCTCTTATTGGAAACAAACCTCTTCCCTTCAACAAGAGCAAGGGCTCGTAGACGATCTATACTTCATCACAACAAACACCACTCACTACCTCCGCAAAGTCATAAGGCAGAGCTCAAGACGGACAGTCACAACTCAAGTGCAGTTGTGATGGCTAAAGTTCAATGAAAATTCTCTATTTATCTGCTAGTTCTTTCAGTCCTGAGGTTCTTGACAGGAAGCCACACACAAAAGACAAAAAAAACTGAGGAATGACCAGTCCATCTGAGTTCCACCATCCTGCTTCCCTCTACACAGCTTTCCTGTGGAGATGATGAAAACCAGTTGCACCATCTCTAATAGCAGTAGCAAACTCCTAATATCATATTTTCCTCCATCCCCATACAATTCATGTTTCACGTCCACTCGCCCAGCTATATAAACTTTGCCGAATTCTCAAAAAGTGGAGAGAGAGGGACGGACAGACAATCTGCTGCTTAAGGAGAAATATTTACCTCAGACGATGACGCAAGTGGTGCCCTGTGTTTGACCCAATCTCAGCTATATATAGCGGTTCCTCATTGCAAGGCTACAGTTTTAGTCTTTCACTGCATGTGGGTCCCATACACTCCCAAACAAAAACCTCCACATCCACGACACAATGTCACACACGTACACCAAGATATTCCTTAAACTACACACACTCATTTTCACACTCATTCCTATATCCTACAAGCAGAAGCGCAGTAAAACGGGGGGAGAACAATTTCCTGGGCCCCCGGGAGACAGGGACCCTAAAAAAATTTGGAATTTAATTGGATTGATCTGGGTTGGCAATCCAGTAAGATATGCGTCCATGGGGCCTAGAATCACTAGCTGTGCTGCTGCATGTAAATATAGTCTGATGGGTACCAATATGGATTTTATATACACTTATTTACTTAGCCAAAGCTAGTATCCAAAGTGAAATGCAATATGTATTTTGAGAAAGCTGGGTCCGAAAATCTCTGGAGCAACTTAAGGTTTGAGGCTTTGCTCGTGGGCCTGCCTGGGAAATCGATCTCCTGGTGCTGTGATTTGAACAGCAACATTCTGATCAGTGGCAGAGTATCCAAACCTACGGAGCCACTCACACACACCTCGCCCAAATTTTGGTATAAAACTCCATGAGTTTTATACCAAAAAAGAGGCCTTAAAACAAGGAAATGTATCTTACCTCATCCAAGCACCACGACTTAAACCTATTACACATCCCTTTGACAGACACAGAGACACACGCAAACAAACATGCAAACACATAAACATGCAAGCCTCCCTTCCTCTCCCATTACTGTCCCATCACAGCCCGCTTTCCACAAATCATACGCAAATGTTTATGGCTTTTTCCACAAGCGAAACACAAAACGGGTGAGAAGAAAGATGTCTGGATGCGCGACAAGTTAGCCAGCTGGGCCAGTAAACAGCCCTTACTGCTTGTATTATAAATTCCAAGACAGCTGGAGTGCATTGACTGGAGCAGAAAAATCAGGGATCAGGAAGAAAGCCTAAATATCCCTAACATAGCCAACATATTTAATTCACTGTGCATAAGAACACAGGACTTATTCATAGTCGCATTAAAAGTACCATCTTATATTATATAACACGGAGTCTGCTAGAAGCAAGCTATCACTGAGTATATGGAATGGTTGCTAAGTTACAGTCTGCTGAAGTTTGACAACATTCTGCACTTAGTGTTGATGAACACTATAGCATGAATGAAACTGAGGGATACAGTAGTCCTTAAATTTTACCATGTTTTACCATGGTACATTTTAATAGGATAACATTGCTGTCTGTGGTATAAACCATACCAAGATGGAAATTCACAGAGGATTTAACAAAAGAGAGTGGGAACCAGAGGTGGAAAGTTCAGGTCCAGAAAGTACAAATCCAGACCAGGATTTTGTTTCAACCAACCAGTGGAGTACTCTGTGACTGTGACTCTTTATGCACAACTGGTTGGTTGAAACTAAATCACGGTCTGGATTTGTACTTTCTGGACCTGAACTTTCCATCTCTGGTAGGATCTGTGTATAGGATGTGGACTAGCTGTTCCAAAATCACACGGTACGTGATATGGTATAACATGGGAATTCTTCTGCAGGGGACAGGAACAGGAGTAACCTTTGATGCATCAGAAGGCCTGCTCACAGTTAAGTGAAAACAATAACTCGAGTTAACTCCTGCTCAGAGGTGAGTGCAAAAGCAGATGCCAACATTAAACATTGCTGTCATCTGTTTCCCTTTGAAATACCTCAGAGCTGTGCGGTGGGACTCGCTGAAGGGCCGTCGTCACTCTGACTTCTGCTTTTGACCTCTGCCCCTCCCGTCTTGCATGTTAACGCATCAGCTTGCTAGAAGCTCGTGCTCTTTCACGGAGCTGGTCGACGAAGGCTCCCTCAGACAGGAAAACAAAAAGTGAGAGGCCACAGTAGTGACAGCCTGATGATGGTGTGGTGGAGGTTTAGTAAGACTGACTGCTCCTGGCCAAAGAAGTTCAGTCTCTCCATTTGTGTCCTTCAAACAGACTGGCTCCTCCCCATCTACACCCATAATCTACCATGTTTTTCTGTGTGTGGCCTTTTCTGCTTGGGGTCTTGTATTCTGGCCTTTAACTTCGTCTCCATCTCCAAACTGTTTGGAATGTTTCCCTCTAGAACTAATTAAGTTATACTGGTTTTTTTGACCTTTGTTTTGATTCTGGACTTTGTATTTTATTTATGACTCTGCGGTCTCTGCTTCACAATTGTTGGTACATTGGTTGGTTTTATTCAAAGAAGTTTAAATCACAAGTCTAGTTTACTACATCTGAGCTACGCGTCCTCTGTCTCCCAGCCTCTGTACCACTCAATGGTCATTTAAGTAAGGTAGGACAAGTGTGCTGTTTTCAAGCGACTCCTTTCATCTTCTGTCTTTCTCAGTGCCGTCGAAGCTAAACATGGCTGCAGAACCATTTAATGGTACTTCTCCAGTGGGACTGAAGGCTCCCCTGAAGCTGAAAGCATTTTTGGATAGGATGGGAAATATGACAGCATCAGCTTCGCTTCAGTCCAGGCCTCCCTTAAGCTTTCATTACAGTTTTTCTTAAATGCAGCATCAAGTTTTACTTATACCATATGTGTACACTTGGGATTCAGCCTCATTCAGGCAACTGTCATGTATTGTGTAAGCTGATGAAAACTGCAACTTCTCATAGCACTGAAATAGCATTGGACTAGATGGCTTCCCAGACTTTTGTCAGAAATGCTGCAGTTTCAGTTATGATTGAAAACAAATCAAATAATTACTGTGCATGATAAATGCAACATGACAACATGTCTGACACATGATTTCTCCTTTTTTATGTCTCTCAACTCAACTTAAGAGACACATGGGTGTTTCTGAACAAGGCCATGAGTTTGAGCAGCACAGGTAAAGGGTTGACATCACAGGTGGGTGTGCTTCGGAGTGATTTAATTAAGCACTTCACGCACATTTATTTAATTGTTGTATTGTACTGGTTCCGATGCTTTTATCTTTATGCTCTGCTTTTAATTTATTATCAACAATCACATTGAGTTTCGAAGCTGGAAACTAAATCTTATTGTACCTGTGCAGTGACAGTTGTACTTGTGCAATGATAATAAAGGTGTTCTATTTGACTCTATGCTTTGTTTTACAGTTATAAAAAACTCTACAGTCATTAGGAGAAATTAAGTAAAGTAATTAGACTGGAGTGATACAATATTCATCTCTCTGTCTGTCAGTGTCACTGCAGCCTTGTGGAAGTGAGGAACATAGAAAACTAATCTGGCAGGGTATTTTTTTCCCCTATTTTGGTTCTACCAGACCACTTGACTGGCATTTGGCTTTGATGGACTATGTTTGTTTATACAGGGTAAACCTGCGATCTGGGAAAAGCCATAAAGAGTATTTTGTGTCTGCAATTAAAACTCCACATCCTTGCTCTGAAAGCATTTGTCAGTGGGGGTGGTTTTCGAAAGAGAACCAAGGATCATTTCAATTACGTTGCACCTATAACAAGCTCCTTCTGTTCTAGTGCCAGCAAGCTGTTCATAACGTAAATTATAACAGGCCATCAAGGAAATGACTCAAGCCACCTCCTGGAGTATCTTATTTTCTTACTGGTCTATGTTCAACTTTAGCACTCAGTTTCAAAAATGCTGTCCAGCTGTATATTGTTCTTGTTTTGTGCATGTTTCTTTTGGAAGGTAGAGTGCAAAAGTAGCCTAATTTTATTACACGCAAAGCATGTACAGATCTAACACTGTTCTCCATTTCAGCCTCCTGTTCTCCATTTCAGCCTCCTGTTCTCCATTTCTACCTAAAAAAAAAAACACACACACAAAACACAAAAAATGAATCGTCACGTATATGATATCTATTATGCTAATGTCTTTGGTTTGCCATGACATATTACGTACAAAGGGCTGTGAAACAGGAAAAGTGCAAGAAAGACAGTAGAAGGTTTCTGCAGTAGAAGATTTACTGTCGCTTCCAGAATGTTATGGCAGGGAATGATCCACGGTCCGGCTTATATACAAAGGGGGTTTTTATTTGAATCTAAATACAAATCACAAGAGAAATATAAGGACCCCGAGGGTTAAAACAATGGCAGGCAGGGTATACAGTGTAAACAGGGGGGAAACGTAACACTAAGGAAACAGAGAGGAAACAGGAACACAGGCAAAACTGACAAACAGCAACTGGGAACGAACACACCGAAACCAGAAGCAAACACAATGATCGACCGAGGAAAAGGGCAAGGACAGATAACAAGGGCATGATGAGGGACAGGTTTAGGTCTTTACTAATTACACAGAATCACTAGAAACTAGAGGCAACAAGGAACAGGTGAGGATAATAAACACAATCACAATGGAGTATAAAATCAATAAAATAAATAAAAACCAATACATAACATAAATGCATGATAACTCACAAGGGGAAAAACAAAACTGATAATGACCAACAAGGCTTAGGGTGGCTTTCTGGTCTGCCGGGAATACACAACAGTAAGGGGCAGAGTCCTCAGCTGTACCCCTTCAACCACACGGTGACCCAGGGAGTAGGGGAGCACACTAGGAGCAGAACAGAAAGCTAAACCTAATTAAACACAGGGGAAAAGACGGGATGTCCAGCATCATCTGCTGGCCAAACAGGGAAATGCCAGACAGAAACAGAACAAGGTTGGGACTGATCCTGACACGGAAGAGCACAGGAAAGACCTTCTCTGCAGCTGGATGTTCATTGTCGCTTCTGGACCCCAAAAAGAGTAGCGTTGCACAGTCTAAGGACAACCCACGACCTTATGTCTGCCTTCACGATGTTTCATCATCAGTGTGGAGTGTTTGTGAAAAATCATGAGACCCAGACAAAAATATTTTACAGCAGCCTGGTGAAAAGCATAGAACGTGACAGGTTAAAGAGAAGCGGAAAGGTCAAGGGGGACAAAGAGAAAAGAGTCTATCATTCAAAAAATGATTTACTTCCCCATGAATACAGGGGAGAAATTTAATACTAGTGGGAAAGTGAAGGGAAGCATACAAAAAATAAATATAAGCCATGATTTGAAGCTTTTCCATCGTCTCGAATGGAAACTGTTTTTATTTCAGGGGCTAATATATACTTATGGAGTCACATTAATAATAATCACAAACAAAGTCTGTTAGTCTGGGCCCACTTTCCGTGCATTGTCAGAGTGGCATCATAGTGGTTAAGGAGGCAGAGAGCCCCACTAAACCAGCTTATTAATCTGGCTACTTCACCATCCCCAACCCCCAGCCAGCCCCCTCGCCCCAAACCACCATTAAAAGGCATTAAAATCCCATTTTTAAACTTCAGCCTTCAAATGTAACTTCCCGTGGCGATTAATCCTTGGTCAGAGTATGCACGGCAAGATGGATTCCACCCCCCCCCCCCAACATGTGGAATCCATCGAGAGCAAGGGAGCTTGGCAGTAACGGGACGGAAGGATGCCGGTCCAGTGCTGGGGGAGCCCTGGGAGCTGGGCTTTTCAGACCAGGCCCATCACCAAGGGAAGTGTTGCTCTTTTACTGAAACTGAGACCTAAACCCCACACTGCTTCTCACACAGGCTCGGACTAAGGAACCAAGAAGGAAATGATTGCTCATTCTAAGATCATCCCTCTGTCAGAAATTTTTAAGCAATAAAAAGATATGCAGTATTTTGAGAAACGAATGGAACATAATTTCTCGAGACGGATCCTGTTTTTTCTTTTGCAGATTTTCAGTAGTTTCATAATAGTTTTTTTCTGTTGTTTTTGTAAATGTAAAAACAGTGCTACATGAATTGCTTTAAAGTCAGTCATGTTGACTCCTTAATTCTTAAGTTTTTCCCGACAACGCCAGACATTGTCTATCACACAGCCTTAGGAAAATGTCCATTTTCAAGAGACATTTCCGTTCCATGTTTGTGGAGAGCGGATTATATGCACTTAGTGAATTGTGAGCATTCTCATGATTCCAGTAGTAACACCTGCTGCTTGAACAGCTGCAACATGGAGATACTGTGACTTCTGCATGAAAGCAAAGGATACCCTTCTACTCCATTCCGGTTTCCAAGTTTTTCCTGAATATTTCATGATAATGCCAAATGGGAATTACCGGAGACTGCTGAATGTTGGTTCTGATCCACATGACAGGAAACAGGAAAATAGTTAATAAATGTGTATTTTTTGTGTTCATTTGATGGCCCGATGGGGACTTTCCTGGGCTGGGCAAAGAAACATCCCCATTCCTGAAGGAATTCCCAAGTGTCCATTCCTCAGAACTTCCGGGAGAGAAGAAGTGCTGAAGAATCAGGGAAATCAGGCAGAATGAAGCATCTCTACCACATACAGCTGAGACAATACATTATGCAGACCACTTACCTCCTGCAGAGAGGAAAAATAACTCAGTATCTTAATATATAATTATTATAAATGATCAATCTGTATTGTCTATATTGACCATTCAAAAACTTTTCTTTATATTTTTACAACAAACTTGTGCATATTTGTTTTCATAACCTAATTGTTTCAGTGTGCACTAAATAAGAGTTTAACATATATTAATTGGAACCACTTTCCTGAACTAGATTCCACATTTTCTGTGCCTTCAGGTCTGGATTCTTCATAAGAATTTTTAATATTTTCTGAAAGTTATGTGAATATTTTCTGTCCATCTAATCATCAATCATCATATTATATGACTAAAGTGTTATGGAGCGATCCATATGGCCATAAAATAGGACTGAAACTGAATAGTTTATTGATTTCACGTTTGTGCTTCATATACAAAATGCTTAAATATGCCCCCCATGGCACACAAACACACATGTGCTCATGCACATACACACAGTTGTATTATAACCTATGGTCATCTCATCCAATTTCAATCTAATTAACAATCCCCAAACCAACAGTAACATTTTTTTTTCTTCTAAAGGTGAGAAAAATCTGAAAGTATCCTGTCCCACTCTCTCTCAAGAAAGAGCCATTTGTCTGTATCTTTACCTCACGTTCTAGAGGGCAGAAGTTTAAATCTGACAGCACCAAGTGCGGCATAATTGTAGATGCTCACCGCACCCCAGCTGAATCCCAGACTTTGCTTCTGTTCCCCTCAATGTTAATTTGATGTTAAACTTGAATTCACATAATGTAAACTTGGCCTTTGGGATCCTTTTTCTTTTTGAATCCCAAGGCCTTATATTTTCATAGAGAATTACTTACCTTGGCTGCTCTTGATATAAAACAGCATTTAAACATTAGCATTCGCCATCAATTTAAAGAATAAGATAAACAAAGCATTCTCAAAAATCATTCATTTATTTACTGCTTGCATGGAAAGGGCACAGTGATATCTCACCTGGACCCTATTCATGAAGCTGTTTTATCACAGAAGGTGAAATAAACGTTTACATTTGGTGGATTTGCAGTGCCATCCCACCTGGTATCTGAACCTAAGACCCTTTGGTCATAATTCTTTTAATAAAAAACAGAGCTGTTCCACGTGAAGGCTTTAATAAAGAGAACCAGACAGATAACCCGACCTTGGAAAGGAGTCACGGCAGCTGGGTAACGATGATGTTCCTGATTTTGAATTCCTTTTACGTATGGTGTGTGAGATTCTTTGTGGTTGAGATATGATTCAAAACGTGAAGCAAATGTGGTTTTGCAATGTCCCTTTAACACCAGCCTGTGCGACATTGTAAGAGAGGATCGATTCATATCAGACAAGTAAACCCATCGTAAGGCAAATTATGAGACCAAAAAGCAGTACAGTAGGATCGTTAAGATAAAATTTTTAATTGCATCTGTTATTTAAAAGGGTTAATAGAAGAATGCCAATGCAAAAATGGTTTTGTTGTTCATGAGTGGCAGTCACAGTGCTTACTTCAACGGGCATCACACAACCAGAACTGCAAACTAGCGTTCATAATCAGCACTTTCTTATTAAACTGTTTTCAGGCCCATTTTGTTTAATGGCTTTGTGGATTCAGGGTGTTACACATTTAAATGGATGATACGTTTAGGAAAACAGTGTTGCAAGCAGATTGTAAATATTCCTTCCAATACTTGTAAATCTGCTGGATTGCGAGCAGCGTGTTTTCAGCAGATGTTGCTGCTGGTTAGGTGCCACCTCAGCCTAGCCTTCCTAAATTGGCGGTGGAGCCGCGGAGCCTCGATCCCGCAGCCGTTGGCCAAGTGTTTCGGGTTCCTTCTATGGGTGGGAATACAAACACTTCGCTTTGCACATCTGTGAACTGTTGACACAGTGAGGATAGCGACTGATACAGCTGTGCACAGATACTCATGTGCAACGTCATCGTTTCATACTGGCTAACTTTGTCATGAAATAACACGAACTAAAGAGCGTGGCCTGTGAACGCATCCCCTATCTTGTTACAGATTACTGTGAGAGGACGTGTTAAATGTAACTGTCACAAGAAAATCAGTGCAGTGAGACAATGGGCAAGACACAGTGTTTGTCTGTGATCCGTAGTCAGTATGACGATCCCTATGATGTCTAGTTTTATAAAACACAGACGTCCACTTAATGCAAAAAATGTGCTCGTCAATTTAGTGTGCATTTCAGACCCAAAGCGTTTCAAAAACCAAAGACATATATTAAAAATGCTATTCCCTGTATCTAACATTCCCATCAAAGTGATTAACACTAATTTTGAGGAATGAACTAACTTGTAATCCTTTGTTGACAGATACAAAATAATAAATTATATTCACAGAAAATAAGATTAAATATTTCACAGAAACATACCATAAGGCTGACAAGACAATGTACCGGATGATGATTGATAGAACAGTGTCAGTTTTGTCATTATGGTTATTACGTTGATTTATTTACTTGAAAGACATCTATTATGGAAGTATCAAGATCTTAGCTTAGTTCAGTTGTTGTTTAGTTTGAATTACTCTTTTTTGTTAGGTTTTGTACATGGCCAAGATAGATGTCTGATACATTTCTAATACACACAAAGTCTGAGAAGTAGAGAGAGCAAAAAAAAACAAGAGTTATGCTCACTATCAAAATTTATTGAATTCTTCACAACTTGTGTTTTCAGGGACATCTTTCAAACTGCATTTGAAGGGGTTTTAATGTCTCAAAACTTGGCCGATACAGTTCAATGGCTTGTATTTAGTGGTCTGCCACTCATCAGTGTGGGTGAAATATGACTGTTTGTTTTCGTTCTTTGTTCTCTATAGATGTTCCAGTAGTGACTTGTGCTGAAATGACGTTGACCGGTGTCTGCATGTCTAGAGCGCAAACACAGTAGAACCCACAGTGTTAACGGAATGAAAGGTCAGAGTAGAGTGGCACTGATAGCATTGATGCCATCATGTCTTGCTCCTCCTGCTGGTCTTGCCCTGTCCACCAATAGTGACGTTGTCCCAGGCTACGGGAATTCCCCCCTGGGCATAACACCTTGTGTTCATACAGTCACCTACTACTCCGGAGTAAACCACTGGGCTTGTGATTCAGGGTCAACTTTCTCTATAATTCTTCGTAGAACTGGGCATCGCAAACTAGTTGTTTATAATTGTTTTGTGTGTTTTTGTTTTGTTTTACAGCCTAAAATTGACACTCAAAGGAGAGGAAAAGCAGTTTTGAGCAGATTTCACAGAAAAATAGACTTAAAGAAAATGTTTCCCTACTAATTTTTTTCTTGAAGATTCGAGATTCAAGACTATATTGTCATTTGTATAAGTACAGCTACAAGCACAATGCTCCCTGCGGACTTAGGCAGTATCTAACATAGGGCACAGTCAACTATATGCACAATAAATACAATACAACAGATACAATAAACATACGATATATATTGTACATAGCCAGTGTACCATACAACAGAAGGCAAGGTGTTGAATTACGATTAAAATGCAGTGGTTAGTTACTTACAGGTCATACAATTGTAGTGTAAAAAGAAGTTGTCTGTGCATATTTAACAGTCTTTTGGTCTGATATACAATATACAGTCACTCTTACTCTGCTTTGCTAAAATAACATGCTTTGTGTGCCGAGACAAGTTTATAATAACAATATTATGTGATAAAATTGTAATATTTCAGTATTGTAATATTTTTCTCAATCACATGAATGCTTTTACTTTGCAAACAGCACTCTGGCTGGGAAACCTTCTTTTATTCTTTTACTTGTTGCTTTTTGTACTATACATATTGCATATGCAAAACTATTCAAACATTCTTGTCAGGAGTTTCATGCACGGACTGGAGACCTTCTAGATCCTGAACTGCAGCATGTAGTTAAGAAATCGTTCCACTGCAGAAACTGGATCCATCCGTTGGGAATATTCTAAAATAAACCCTTCTGTTCTTCCATATCGGGCCTTGTATAAATAAGATATCGACACAGACAGACAACACCATGGGAAATGGCCAATCCGACCCTGTAAACACGGCCGGCAGACCTCTGGCAGCCGCTCACTCAGGGGGGGCTAGAGCTGGAATTCATAAATAAATCACTTTTCAGGGTGGATCATGTGTCTGCTCCCCACACCTAACATAAACAACACAAGGCAGAAATAGCCGATTCAAAGCCCTGCAACAGGAAATCATTCCCGCTTGTGGCAAAATACGGCATCATACTCATTACACATTCACATGATTCCTCTGCTTTTCATCTTCTGTTCAAATTAATTGTTAAAAAAAATTACGTAGATTTCTAAACTTTAACAGTGCGACGATCCTACCAGTTTTTTTTTATTGCGTAAATGAATATTTCGTAATTTACCATGAAACACTTTGATTTTATATTAAATAGCTATTAAATTGCTTGAAATGACAACAAAGCAAAATGTCAGCATATAACTGACTGGTAACTTTTACTTACGTCATACGTCTGTTTAGTTTGCTATTTAACTTATTGTGTCATTGACAAGCTACTGAAGGAAGTTCCGGCACGATTTAGACTCATTTGGAAAGTTCCCTAAACCCCCTTGAATACGTAGGTAGGTCTGAGTATGATGAAGATGGAGAGTGTAGGACTGTGAGTATGTCAGGACCAAAGAGCATTCGTGATGACTGTAGTATTATAAATCGGAAGCAAAGACAAAGTTCACCCGAGCGTAAGCCCATCACTGGTGTGTGTGAGTTTGTGCAATTCCCCGTCCTCTGCTTGGCCTCGTTCGACCCGACCTGACTGCACTTGATGCAATAACGTTGTGTGCTGTTTGTGAACCTTCACCGAGTGTTTGCTGAGCACCTCAGAATGTCCTCTCTGCTAACTCTCCCTTTCTGCTTATTTAGGATTTACGAAATCAATAATTAAATTACATGCCAAATATTGATTTTCCAAACACACTGCTAAGAGCCACTTATTGCCAGAAAAATGGCATAAATGGTACATCTTTTCATAAATAGCTTTTGAATTGTTAAGCATCTGTCGAGTGGCATAGACATATGTCTCTATTCATTATTTAGATCAACACCAAAGGCAAAATATTGATCAAGGTGTTCAGTCATTGATTTATAAATAATATCCAGGTTTATGCCTTAATTATTTTTGTATCAGAAAATATCTACCCATATTTCATCATTTATCTGTCTTTATTTTAATTTAAAAATCTATCTATCAAGCATAAGAAGGTCACCCATCTTCCCATAAATGAATATGAGAAAAAGACACTTTTTTTCTCATTTTCTTTACTTAGAAGTTTCCAGTGTGGGCTTAAAAGGGTTAAATGTCTGTGTAGGGCTGAAGGTGTACACACACACTGCATACGCACTGTAACATGAAAGCTCCAACCGCTCTCAGCCTCCTCTGCTTGTTCCGTGGCGCTCGGCCTGAAGGTCAGGCGGAGACCTATGTGCAGAAACTCCGCAGGGCGATCTCGTTGGCGAGACTAGCGGTGGCCACCGGAGAACACTCCGAGCGAGCCTAGAACATCCTGACCCACTTCAGCTCGGCTCCTCTGCGCCGTGCTCTCCGATGACATCACGGCTTGCATCAGTGCCTCCAACACAGCTCTTATTTACTTTGTCCTGTTTTCGGTGCTAAGGCTTCGGTGCTGTTTGCTCTGTCCGTTTCATTGTTTTCCTCTCATGCATTCAGGAAAAGGTACATGACTTATACCACTCCATGCAAGAGCTGTTGCATGGATGCAAAACATGCCAGAGGACAGAAAAAATAAACATTTTTTGGAAGAATCATTGTCTAGTGTTTATCTGCCAGAGCAAACACATGATATGCATATACATAAAATACATGTGAGGAAGTAGAGGAAGTTACTCCGAAGGAGTATGTATCTGACTCTGCTTTTTTACCTAAGTGAAGTTATTGATGTTTTTCTTGGCTCAGAGTAAGCTCAGACCTCTGCACGGCTTCTGAACAGCTTTCCGCACCGAGGCATATGCCACAGGATATGAGGTCACTTTCTTAGGCAGGTTGACAGTACAGCATAGCTATGACAGTCATACAATTAAGGCAGAGAATGCAGAGAGTGTATAAAAAGGGCATTTAAACTCATCACCTCTTCCAAGTGCAAGAAACAGAGCGGCATTGTGGGTCATCTGGTTTCACCACATCTATAAAACAGCAAATGTGCTGTCAACAAGAGAAAGTGTCTCGGAAAGTACCAGAAACCTCCCCTGTCAGAAGGGGAATTATCTCACTCCTTGTCGTTAGCTAAAACTAGTGCTTTAGCTGCTCGAAATAGGATGTGACGACCACAAAGGCGTTGCTTATCTTAGCCGCTTTAGAAAACACAAAGGTCAATACAAACTTTCTTTCATCAATAATCAGCAAATAATCTGAAAGCAGAGAAAAAAAATATTTAGAGGTACACTGCCCTGAAAACGCACTGCTCCGGGAACCCTAAAGCTTTTCAGTTCGGAAAGAATATCATGCTTGTGTAGGATAGTTTCCTGTTTAAGACACATAATTTACAATAAAACACATTTTTCTGCTGCCTCTTTAACTTTCTTTACTTTTCTTTTAGTTACATAAAAAACCCTGAGGTAGTATCACAATAAAAGGCAAACAGGGTTAGGGTTAGGCTTAGGGTTAGGGTTAGGCTTAGGGTGTTGGGGACCTGAGGCCTCGTGCTTTTGACTTCATCACATGAGCTGCAATTTATGACTGTGGTCACCCACAGAGCTCCAGATGAAACTGGCAGGTCTCTTTCTCCCAGCAATATAAACCTGAAGTTGAAGAGTGTCACAGTGAAGCCGCTTAGCTACACCAGCCGGCCTCTGAGTTCATGGGCCTGTTTGTAAATAGCTGATAGCAGCTCCCCATGCTACAGGGCAAGGGGGGACACTGTCGCAGTGCTGGAAACCTGTATGATAGCTTTGCAAAGGAGTGATGGTTATACCACAAGATGTGCCCAGATAAACTCGCATGCCTTTTTTCGGAGGAGAAAGTGATCAGTGAAAGGGCTTCTTGAAATTTAAAGTAGAATTAACAATATTTTCCAAGGACAAATATTTAATGGTTAGGGTTAGGGCTAACCCTAATCCTAACCCTAACCCTAACTCTTATTCCATTTGTATGGGCACAATAATAGAAATATTACCAACCTTACCCGCAGGACAACCAGTTTCAAGGGTTCAGGACTGGTAGCCGCAGTATACGTAGACGGGTATACTGTTACTCAGACCTCAGACTGCCGTGGCTGGGTGATGCTTTCATGAACAGTAATATAGTGAAATATGAAGTATAATACACAATCTCATCTTTTGTAGGTGGGAATTTTTTTTTTAAATAGTATTTGGTTTAACATTCATTATGTCCATGTTTTGGTATTAAAACAGTGTAAACAGTACGGAAAAAAAAACTGTGTCATAAAAGTAAACAGTGATGTAACATAATTTGGTAACTGGAATTGCGCAAGATTAGCAGGTATCACAGCGGTCAAGGACATGGTTGCCAGAACAGGATTTAGAATGGGCTCTGTTGTAATGAACTTTAACCTTAATTTCTCCATATTAAAATATTTTGTGTATAAAATGGCGACCCACTAAAATAAATATTTTGAAGGAAAGAAGGCATCATTTGCCCAGGCTAGTTGAGATTTTGAAAAGGACTTCTTCGATGCGCTATGTTCATTATTTAAACTGTGTACTTTACAACTTCGTACTAAGTTGCCCAGCAGTTTAAATGGAGTCAGCAGGCTTGTGACCCGCAGGTGCTGCTCCCTGCAGGATAGGTGGACTCTTAAGGCAGCTAAACAGCTAAATTTAAACTCTAACAGGCTTCTGGCAGCTAGCTGTGGAAAAATACGTCAGCTTCTGCGAGATATTATTTAGCCAGAAAGAGGATGAAGCAGAATGCTGTTCCCAGACCAGATACAGCAGCGTGGACAGAATATTTGCGAGATCAAAAGTAGGCTAAGTAATTTGTCTCCACATACATTCCTGAAATACAGAAAGCAGCAGAAACCCATGGTCACATAAATCTGTGAGTACTTACACATGCCTAAACAGTAAAGGCACTGTAGAGTTCGGGGTGAGACGTCTGTATGTTCTTAATAGGCAATAGGATTAAGCACAGCTTGGAGGCAGAGTTGACCCGATTCAGACAAAATAAGAGGGCTGATCCCAATTATAAGCACTATTCTGTGCTGCAGGCGTCATAAGAAGGAAATTTGTTTTGGACAATCAAGTGGAAAATCTAAAAATATATACCAACCTTCACTGATTTTACTTATTTCTAATAATCTCTGGTCTCCATAGTCAAGCAATTTTATCTGACTCATTCTGAATGCCATTCCACATCGATTATACTACCTTACTCACTTCTCTCTGAAAGTGGTATCCCTGTGAAAATAAACAGAATGAAAAGCAGAAGATAGCATAATGGCGTATTGGTCTCTATTTTGCTGAATCACACCTGAGGATTTCACAAATTCCTTTGCCATTATACAATAAATATGCTTTGGTGGTTTTGATAGCTGTGGTGTCAGACAAACCCGTTTTTATCAGTGTCCATCTCAAGGAAAAGGTCATTCGTGACTCAGTCATTCTCAGAGATAGAACGCAAGACGTCTTACTCAGTGAAACCCTGCCACAGTATGCCAGCCTAATGTAGGCCTATAGGAAAGAGTGAGCAAGATACTGCAGATTGTGCCCCTGGGCAGCGACGATGCGGGCGCTGAGGCTCATGGAGCCGGCCCTGCTTCTCGGAGCTACATAAAGGTCGTGACACTTATACAAAACTTCAGCAGCAAAGAATTCTTTATTATCTCCTTCCAGAAAGGCAACGTGGTCTCCACCAAGCACGGCCCCCTCCCCTGCCTGCCGGATCTGCCCTCCCCCTCCCTCTCCCTTTGCACTCACACACTGACAGCTGTCTCAGATTAGGGCTGTGAAAAATGAGGCAGTCAGGGCAGCATTCACCCCCCCCCCCCCCCCCCCCCCCCCCCCCCCTCCCCCCGCACCCCCTCTGCCACCCCCCCCCCCCCCCCCCCCCCCTTTTCCCCCCCCCCCTGACACCTGGCCCAGTTTAGGGCCGGAAAAAAAGGGGCCGCCAGGGCCCCATTCCCCCCCCCCCCCCCCCCCCAGCATTCCTTAGACATGACAGAGCACTTTCTCTCTCTCTCTCTCCCTCTCAAACACACTCCCCATCTCTCATTCCTCCTGTTTGTTTGCTCCATCTCCCTCTGTCCATTTCCTGTCTCTCTCTCTCCATCCTTTATAGCCCGCATGGTGGTTGAAAGGCAAACCATGAATATTAAAAGCTGTCGTACCTACTGGTTGTGGTTTTGTAATCATTATCATAAACATTTGTTCCTTTCCAGTTTAAATCAATCTTTCAGTCAACTGATAATCTGCAATTGGTAGTATGAATTATTTACTGTTATACTCAATTACACTACAAGTTATGCCCTCAAAACATAAATATGTTCTTTTAAGTATACTACTTGTCATTTTTAAAAACTTGCATTTATTTATGGAATAGCCCTCAAATCCACTGTCACACATGTATAACTTCCGCTCTGTTTCTGATCTGAAAGTCTGAGTATATACTTTTACATTATACAACATTTATTGTTATTTAGCAGATGCTTTTGTCCAAAGCGACGTACAGGTGAGGCTTATGGCACATTATAAATGTACGTGTTGCCAGGAGGTTGGTCAGGCATAAGTTCAGCTAGGCTGAGCTTTCAATGAATGTCCAGTTTTAGGCTGTAGCAAGACAGAGCAGTTTGTTATTAATACGCAGGGTGGGTTTGCATCGTCTCACCCGTTTGAGAAGCTGTAGCCAAACTCTCATTTAACCCCTCCCCCAGTGTCCTTCCAAAGCAGCTCCATCTGACAGAGATTAAAGGCTAGCAAGGGCTACCCTCCCCAGGACATTGCTAATCCTTTAGCACAATACTACACCGTATGGGTCATGAGGGGGATTGCTCTTCAGTTGCTATCAGTGCTGCCAGCATTTGGGTTTGGTGCCCTGGTTTGAGTACGCATCCCATATCGATACAGAGGTGAGTTGGTAAAGGGAGTATGGGAGGGGGAGAATAAGGAGACGAGGAGAGAAAACAGGGAGAACACAGAGTGCCCCCACTTCTTCGCGATGAAAATCCGGCATTTTGCCGCACATGAAATGGCTATAGATATATCGCTAGAACCGTGGCCCTTTCAAACCTTGTCATTACTAGCATTTTCCACTTACTCTTTTTCCGCAATTTGAATTTGTTTGTTCCTGAAACGTCCAAATTTCGTATAATTATGTTGCTCTTAGATGTGAGCTCTTTGTTCTCAGAGGATGTGTGTCTTCCAGTCTGACATTAAATAACAAAAACAACTGCAGGACAGCATACAAGCCGGTCTCAGATGTGGCCAACAGTTTGCCAGCAGTGCCTAGCAGTATGGTCTCGTGGCTGTGATGTTGGTCAACCCCTAACAAACACAGCCTGACATAGCTGAGCATATGCTGACTCTCATCTGTGGTCTTTTGCCCCCAAAAAATAGGCTCATATGTTCTTACTAAACAGTCTTAAACTTGGGCCACTAAGCAGAGATTTATCGGCGGTAAAATGGCTAGCCAAGTATGTTTGTGGCAGTGTGCAGCTCAGTCGTTTAAGATCTGTTCCCATGTCTAGAAGGTTGTGGGTTTGAATTGCTTAGCCAGAAGAGTAATCATATTACTATCGGACCTTTGAGAAGAATTTGACCTTAACCACTCCTCTGCACTGGTTGACCCCTGTACCAAAACAGGCTCTCACCTGTAAACACATGTGTCCATACATTTATTCTAGCCTAAAACAAATTGCATATACAATGCATGAAAACATATTTAACTAATGCACCCTCTTAAGTAACACCCCCTTAAAAATGAATGTTGGGGTATTCAGTCTTCCTTTACCCATTTTAATAATTTTTACTACTGGTAACGCTAGTTGAGGGGATATGAATAATGTAGTAGTACAGGATGCATTAATTAACCAGTAGCTAAGTGTTTCTTAAGTACTGATCTCATGCTTATTCATCATTAATCATGACAGTTCATGTATTTCATGACTTGTTCTTGAGTAGTAAATGAGTTAAGTAATTTGCCCCCTCAAAT
This sequence comes from Cryptomyrus ogoouensis, assembly GCA_025773925.1. NCBI lineage: Eukaryota > Metazoa > Chordata > Actinopteri > Osteoglossiformes > Mormyridae > Cryptomyrus > Cryptomyrus ogoouensis. The sequence continues at coordinate 12,121,721 of JAOYFF010000027.1, forward strand.
GGTCTTACCATTATTAACTAATTAGTGAACTGCTAATAGTTTGAATGGAACACATGAACTGTCATGATTAATGATGAACAAGCATGGGATCAGGAAGTAACTAACACTTAGTTACTGGTTAATTAATGCATTAAGTAAGTACTACATTATTCATGTCCCCTCAAAGTGTGACCCAACTACCTTATTGTACGAGGTAGTAATCTGGCAGAAGTAGCATTATCAAACTATTCGGCAGAAGACCCTGTATTCACTGCTACTGTAGATAAAAAATACCACCCTCTACAGGTGTGATGTATTACCATAAACAGAACCAATATGTCACACTAATCGCTGTTCCTAAATCAGCCTTACCGACTTAGCATTGTATTATTTCTTTAAAAGAATAATATGATACATACATAATGGTCCAGTTCCACTTTCAAAGGTGAACAATTGCCTTGCATCACCTTTGGTGAAAAAGACCACATCTATTCATTAATAATGTTGTTTAATGGGAAGCCCTTGTCCAACAGACTGCTTCTTGTTAAATCAGAGACAGTTCCACCATACAATTTCCATGAAATAAATCATTGCTGTACTCTTTAAACAAATAAGTTCCTCTCTGACTTGCCCCTTTCCTCTGTCATGCCTGCCCGAAAGGAGTACGTGTCATGACTTTACACCACAAAAAAAATAAAATTAAAATCAGAGTTGTAACGAGATTTTAAGTTGCAACACCACGGTCAAAGAGACTAAATAAATAAAAAACAATCCACTTTGTATTTTAAAGTACAGTTCAGTCAACATGCACATGCCACCAGTGGCCTCTGCCAAAGTATGTGACCTTTTGTGTTGAAAACTCACTGTTTGTGGTGGCAGCAAGCCAACACTCGCTTAGGGACAGTGACAAAGAGGCTGGACAGTGAGGGGGAATTGAGAAGCTAATTTCTCCTCTTTATAAATAAGTGCTTGAGGGCACTGTGAGGGATCTGAGAATGTCCCACTGTTCCAACCAAATTGGCCAGACATGACCTGCCCTAAACTCGGTTCACTTCCCAGGTTCATAAGGTTGGCATGGGGCTCTGTATGGAAACCAGTGCAATGTACCTAGGAACTGATTGCCTCTTACAATCAGCTGGATGTCTGACAGGATTGGGAAAGACACCCGACAGCAGTACAGCACAGAAACCCTATGCTCTCATTCTCCTCCGTGCTTCCTAGTACTAAAGGTTATATTCAGAAATCTATTCCCTGGGATCATTCTGACTGCTGGAAATTCAGGGTTGTTTTTGTTTTGTAATCCAGCTTGAAACCATTTTTGGGAGCTTACGACCGAATACATTTTAGTTAATATAAGCAGTAGCTGAACCAGTGTAAAGAAAGAAAGAAAGAAAGATAGATATATAGATAGCAGAGACACATCGCTGTTTACACCTGTGTCTATCTTGCATCTCCAAGGTGACCAGCTGACCATTTGTGTTCAGATTTCAGTACTGCCCTGCACACAGTCATCGTGACATCCCTGTCACAGATGCATCGGGATGATGTCTTTTTTACACTACAGAAGATATTTGGTCAATTGTGTCGCACCTCAGCAAGCAGTCTGTGTGATGGGATCACGTTGCGTCTTGGTGGTATTTAGCGCTGTCCATTTGCAATCCAATCATCCAGGATGCATTTTAAGTCCAAAAACAAAAAGGTCCATAGATAGATAGATGCATACAGTAGATTCAAATCAAGTTGTCACGGTACTGGACTTGGATTGACTAATGTGCCCCACAGTAACAAATTGTGGTTGACCACATAGAAAATATAACGACGCTGTCACTGTGATGTCTGAGAATGTGGGTGAGATAAAACTAACAAAGGCATTGATAAGAAGAGGTACAGTAATAAGGGAAATTCTCAAGAAAATTAACGTAATATGGCCTAGATTTCTGAAAAGTATCCACTTTTTGAAAAGTACAACGGTAAAACTTCCCAGTAACAACTTCTGGAGCCGACTAGCTCCTATGTACAAGAAAGTGGGAGTTAATGAAACCATCTTTCATCACATGCATTCCGCAGTAAACGCCGTCTGTTTCTCTGCCTAAAACTAGTCAATCTGAAACTGATTTTGAGTTGAGCAAGCGGAGAATTTAGCCGTTAACTGGTGTACTTTCAAACACAGTTTGACTGACTGAGTGGGAGGGTAATAGACACAGCATACCATTTAATGTAAAGCTTGCAGGTCTGAGAGAAATAACCTTTAAAATCTGAATATGATTGTTATTATGATATTTTCATACTAGCACCAACTCGGAATGGCTAAAAAATACATATATTTGACTCAGATGTAGGTTATCTGGGTCACTCTATGCCTAATCAAAACTGTCGGTATACAATTTTTTAAAATGTGTGACGGAGTGGAGACTCTCTTTTCAACCCTCAATGTTTTGACTCGAGACTTGACTGAGTATCTCCAAGGAGGGACGTTTTTTTTTTTTTTTTACAGATTTTCTTAATTTAATAATTGAGATTTGGCTTTAAAGAAGACTTTTAAGGCACAGGAAAACATGACATATATGTATCTGTAAATTATCTAAACCTGACACTGTATTTGTGCCAAAACAAAGTAAACTGTGACCAGAAAGATCGAAGTGATTCATTGTCATTGTTGACACACTACAGCACAATAAAATGTGTCTTCTGCATTTACCTATATATATGACATAATAGTGAGCAGCTAATTCAGCATCCAGGGAGCAATGCTTGGGGGAAGTTACCTTGCCAGTCAGGGATTTGAACCAGCAACCTTTCAATCACATGTGCCCTTCCCTAACGACTGGGCCACCACTGGCCCGAAAATGAGGACTGTGGTAGTAATTCTCTTTAGAAATCCTCTGTTCTGCCCTAGGAAGAGGAAGAAAAATGAAAGGCCTTCATCAGTTAGGTATAAACATGCCACTTTCATTAATGTGTATTACAACGAGGTTTAAATAATTCGGTATGATCTGTTTTTATTTTCTGCACATTTCTCTCTCACTGCAACATACAGTATAAGAAAGAAAGCATTTTAGTGGATGTGTCAACAGCTGAAGTCATAAGAATGTGCAACCGGAAAAGTTAAAAATTAAATCACTGCATGCAAACTTTGTGTCCCTGCCATACAAGCAAATACTTAACTGTAAGTGAAAATACTTTAGTTCCTTCAGTCCTTAGCTGCTCATACTCTTCAGCAACATCTGTAATTTCACTTCCTCATTTACTTCTGTCCCTAAGCAAAAGCAGTGATTGCAATCAAGACACTGATGGTAATCATAAGCTGCATGCAGTGATCCTGTAGGCACAGATGTATTCAGATAAATGCAATCAAAGTTGGGATTCAGTCTTTTTTTATTCATGCCTGCGTGTAAAAAGTGTACGATGAAGGTCAGTAAGGTGTATACGCCACCTCCGCCAGCCTGCGTACACCACCAACCCTAAATTGGAATCACCTGTATGGACTGCAAAGACAAATCAGTCAAGGAGCTTAATTTTTATTTTTAATTATCGTAAATGTCAGGAGGCCCATTTTTAATCTTGACCCCAGCCAAACCATCCATTTTCCAGGAAATCTTAATCTCTTAGAGTCCTTTAATTCAGTTGACTGCACTTTCAAGTAAGACAGTCAGAGGTGGGTGATTCCAGAAAGTAAAAGTCCAGACCAGGATTTTATTTCAACCAACCAGTTGAGTATAAAGAGTTACAGTCAGAGCGTACTCAACTGGTTGGTTGAACCAAAATCTTGGTCAGGATTTGTACTATCTGGACCTGAACTACCCATCGCAATTCATTAATGATGAACAAACATTATATCAGTATTTCAATTGTGTTTTCCTTCAGTAGTTCCTTCAGTGGTTCACAAAGGTTTACAGAATCAACAGATATAGTAACAAATATAGTAACTGCTTGAGATAAAACATGCATCATGACTCATTAATGATTAATTAACATGAGACATACATAACAGTATGTAACTGAGCCTTAGTTTGAGGTTAATTAATTAATACATAAGTAACAGTATAATATTATAATATTTGGGCAAGTAAAGTGTAACCAAAAAACGCGCCTCAGTAACGGAGGTATCACTTCAGTCCTGCAATTAAAACAAAAACTGGGGAATTGGGAAATAGGAAGTGACATTAAATTGCAAATGTCATAAATGATATATTTTCTTAGCTTTCAAGCTTACTGGCTAGACCCGTCTGGCACCTTCCAAAGCAAGTGGGAAAATGAAAATCGTTTTTTTTTCCCATGTTATATTCATTCTAGTCTTTCTGTTTGACATTTTTTTCGAGCAATTAAGTAATGAGAAAAACAGCAAGTGAATCAACTACTTTATCACAATATTAATGGTAGTGCTGTTATGGAGATACCACAGGGGGATGTTGTGAGATGACGTTAGTGGAATTCAAATTGCCTATATAAATTATCCAGGGATTTTCAGGTACAGATGGGCCACTTCATCAATGACGGCATGTGGACAAGCATCTGCAAGTTGTACAGAGATGCGTTATTTAAAAAATAATAATTCTGTCAAAATAATGGCCTTATAAAATCTATTAGTGCCTTTTTTCTCCAAAGGTATTTTTCCATCTGGTACTGATTGTCTCACCCTTATTCCCAATTCTAAATGCCACCTTTTTATTGAGCCGTGTTGTGATAGTAAACTCATTAAGAAAATGCTTATCTGAGTATAAAGGTAAAATGGGGAAACAAGGCTAATTTGTGGTTTAAAAGGCTTTTGATTCAGCTCCATGGCTCCAAATCAACACAAAGCAAAACAACAGGATGACTCAGAAGAGCGAGCAGGTGTGCAGAGGCACTTAACGCAATACTGACGATCTTTGCGTAACTATTCAGGTGTGGGAGACCGTGTGAAGCAAGAAGATAAAAATAAATAAAATGAAACAATCTGTTTGATGAGAGACTGCAAGTAATCACACACGGTCATTTTTAGCCACTTATAATGATCGGTGCTAAACATTTCTTTCTCCTAGATTTTTACCCCTTGGAATAATGTTTTCAGCCTGTGCAATGGGAGGGACGGCTGGAAGGTAGGAGTGCGCTGCATTTTATGTAGCGCAATGGAAAAAGGGAGGTTTCAATATGTTTTTATTTTTTTTCCCATGCACTGAAGCACACACAGGGAATTGCAACAAAACTCAAACCAGAAACAATTCAACCCTATCCATATTTCAATATGACACAGGGATTTACACAAAGCAACCCCAAAACGAGCATCAAGCGAGGACACAAATAAGCTGACAAAACACTTTAACAGCTACCTGTCCTGGAAGGGCCTTTGTCAGTATTCACTAGGAAACTCTTCCGCGGTGTTTGGGGATGAGCGCACAACATCTTGTTGAGATCTCTGCGATGAACCGAGAGAACAAACTGACCTCTTCTCTGTCCTTGTCTCAGCACTCCCATGCGCGCAATACACTGCACACGCATTACATGCACACGCATATTCACAAAAGCGATCTAGACAGCACCAAACAAACAACAACAAAAAAATCCAATACAGCAGGACAAACAGAGGGTGTTTTTACTCTCTTCCATAACAATCGAGGGCAAGAAATTGAAAATTTATCCAGAGAGGACTCTGGCAGCAGGACAGTCAGAGCAGCTTTTGCTGAATGGGAAATTGTGTCACGTGGAATGGTTATTTTTCCTAATTCCGCTCCAAGGACACTGAACAGCTGTATTTTATTTTCATGCAGGCAGAGCAGGGTGAGTGTCAGCGAGGAGGGGGGAGTCTGATTTGTTTCTCCCACTCTTGCCTCATCCTTGGACAGACCTGTGAAAAAGGGAAGGTATGGAATAAACAGCTATGCATTCTACACATGGAGTGCCAGTAGGGATGGAGGGAGACTCCGATTATTGTAAACCAGTGCCCTGTACATAAGATCTGAATAGACTATTATTAAAAATAATAATAAAATTAGTAATCGATCATGAAAGAAACTAAAGCTAAGAGTGGTATTGACTTCTGAGAAAGAAGGATTGGACTTTTCAGAAGCATTTTATGTTTCAGTTGTCTGTGCTGGCAAGTGGCCTTCAGTGGAGGCCTCTCTGCTTATAGATGTCATAATACTTTTTTTTTTTTTAGTGAGTTCTATTTTTATCTATATGTTTGCAGTAGTGCAATGAATAGTCCCTGAATACAAATTAAGACTATTTCATTGCACTTGATCGTTACTTGATTGTCTCAAATAGAGTAGTATATGGTTGGTTAGTTTTAATAATATTAGCTACCTGATTAATGTAGATCTGGCTATCAAAATAAACGAACTAATCTCTTATTAGAACTACAGCTCGTGGGGTAAGAAAAAATCTCAAACAATCTGTTTTACATTTCTTCCAAGGCATCCAAAAACTTAAGAGACTTCAGTGTTGATTAAGGCAATAAATAAAACGCCTCGCTTGGTGTTATTCCCATCTTATTGTGCAGTTGGATGAGCATTAAATGGGAGTCGGCACTGCCTGGTTCCTCGGTTCCTCAGCCGTCGGTTCTCCTGTAGGCCGCTTCTGGCGCCGGCGTTCTCTGTGGCCGCTCTGCGTGCTCTCCGCATACTTCTGCCATTGCTCACTGAGCCGTTTCCTCATCATCATCATTAAAGAAGAAAATAGAACATTTCACAAGAACAATGACTCCCTAGGAGCACGAGTCACATTAGTTCACGGTGAAAAAAGAAGAATTAAGCCGCAAACGGCAGAGAGTTTTCAGCTGGGCTTTCTCGGGCCGTGTTCAGGCCCTTTGAAACGCACACCAGGTGAGTCGGGTGAGCACCATTCTTCAGCTGAACCAAACAGGCATTTTCACTGGCTGCTTAACCAGAGAGCAACCAGTTATGGTTGACCACAATACTTCACATCAGTTCATAAGTTCCAAATGCTCCTCTTAAGCTCAATTCACTGTAAATATCAAATATCTGCGTAGTCCAAAGTGAGTCCAAAACAGTACGCAAAGCCGCTGGACCTCATTCATTCTCAGTGCTAAGAGTTTAATGTGTAAAATGTATAACTGCTCCCAGGCACCCAGGAAATGCTTATAATTAGATGGAGGTGTGGTTTTGGGAATAATGACAGTTTTACGGTTAGCATGACACTAAATTCACTCAAATCACATGTTGGACTGACAGAGTGTCAATTCCAGACACACACAATGAGAAGCTTCTGCTCCACACCCAGAGTTACCTCAAGTGAGAGGTCAGAGTTCACAAATTACAGCATCAACGTTCAAAACCGACCACGGTGAATCATAATCATCCAGTTGTGTGACTTTCAATATGTTAGAAAATGGAAAGAGCACAAATTTAGTCTTTGATTATAAAAGTATGTCAATTTGGAAAAAAAAGTGACTAAGGACTTAAGCATTACGGCAATTTGAATTTGGTATCAGAGGTTAGTATCTTAGCTTTGGTCCTTAAAGCACATGTGTGTAGTTTAGCACATTGTAACTGAAGTGAAATTCTAAGGTAAAGTGAGCACTGCCCATTTCCACGACTGTACTAAACAACACGTAACATTTGCTGGTTTATATGCAAGGAGACTGAGCATAAAAGTAAGTATAACTTCTTCACCTTAGTCAATGTTGCATACGTGAAAAGTGTAATCCAAGTACGCCAATAACCATAAGGAAAGTTCTGGATCAAATAGGCATCTGTATTGCGGACAGATGGTATAGAAGATGCAGAGAAAGGGGGGGGGATGAATATTGAAGAAGCTTTGCACATTCCTGACGCACATTGATTTTCTGGGTTTACTAAAAAGGAGGAGAATATCTCATTTCAGCCTAAGCAGCCAGGGCTGTGACCTGGGCCTTGGGTCATGACAGTTCCATATATGTCCAGAGTCTACACATCCCAAACCTTAGCCATGGACCTCGCTTTCTCCCTTATTTATTATTATTCTTGCCTTTTGTTCCCTTCCTTCACTTCATTGTGTTTTTGCTCACTTCCTTCTTCCATTTTCTCTCTCTGTGCAAATCTTGTAATCGTGGTTTGGTACGCAGTGGTCTTGTCATTGTCCTTCTGCATCTTCGTTGATTTGCTGAAATATAAATTCTTCCCTTCCTCCGAATGACCTAAATAGAAAAGTGTTTTCGCGAAACCCAGATTGGGAAGCAGCATAGGATTGCATGCCCTTAACTGTATCTCTTAAACGCAGTGGAATGAACCCAGATTGGGAAGCAGCATAGGATTGCATGCCCTTAACTGTATCTCTTAAACGCAGTGGAATGCACACGGGCAGTACGTGAACAAAATCTATTTTTTAAGTTTTTTTTCTCCCACCAGAGACTCAACATCATTCCTGTTTTCATCCCCTTTTCTCTTTTCTCATTTCAACTTATGTTGCATTATGTTGAAAGTACACAGGCCAACTGGAAAGGGGTTGATTGTTGGATGGAGCAGGGGTGCTCCTGGTCGAATCCCAACTAAGCCCTTTCATCTGGAGATAATCAGTCTAATTACCTGAGCTTTAGTGCTTTGGTGACGTCCGCGGTGCCACAGAATCAACTTACATTCTGAACTGCCAGGAAAATCTGTATTTTTCCTACCTTACAGATTTAGCATTTTGTCTTAGGGATTGATCGGGGTAGGGGGGAGGGGACCTGCATATTTACGCATTAATATTTGGGTACTGGTTGTCTTTGAATTGTACAGGGTGGGGGGTTTATTTTGTCTGGTTGTTCATAGTGCATGTGCCAGAGAGACCATGTCTGGGGTTCATGTCATGTGACATGAGAGAGAGAAACACAGAACTCGGTCATTTGGGTTTTTACACAGGAACAACTTTACTAGAGAGAGACAGTGGTGCACCACTAATGACACTGTGGGCAAGCTTTTATGGTCAATTCATTTTTTATTTTCCCCTTCAAAACACATCTGCCTCTGCACAAGAAAAAGGCAAACAGAAATCAGATCCCCGATGTGAGCTGGAATGAAAAAGGTGATAAAATATAACACATTTAAAAAGTAAAAAGACTCCCGATTGAGCTTCACCTCCAAGGTGAAAAGGGACATAAACAATAGCAGTGTTGGAAACGCTATCATGCAGAAACAGAGCAGGCACAAATAGTAAAATGGTACCTAACACA
>JAOYFF010000027.1:12138341-12152702 GCA_025773925.1 Cryptomyrus ogoouensis
CCTGTGGGATGATTGCCCTGGGGGTAGCCCCTTCACGTCCCCTTTCCTGAGGTAGCCAACATGTATTAAGGCTGTAGTTCTAACTTCCGATTTAGTCACTCTGCCACAGGACTGGACATTCTCAAAGTGCTGAGGCTACCTACAAAGGTTTTGTTGGACTACTGTGTTCTGTATTTTTGCATAGCATTCTAGCCCCCATACGTGCTTTGCCTTGTAGTGAATTAGTGGATGAGGAAAGCCTGCAGGAAGGACTTCACAGACCAAGACCAGGTCCCAGAATCAGCCAGGAAAAGACTCCTATTTTTGGTGCTACGAGCTCAATTCCCCTCTTCCACAACACAAATAACCTAAAACACACGATGCCTTTTAAATCTTTTTTTTTTTCCCTTTCTTTTTTCGTGCACTCTCTCAACTTGTCCTTTTTTCCCTCCTGTTGCTGGTCACTGGTTGTGTGTAGAAGGGAATCTTGACATGTAATCTGGTAATGGAGCGCTAGCCTAAACTGCAGGTGTGGTCTGCTTCCCCTGTGGAGTCCATCCCCCTGCATTCTGAAAAGTTCCCTGAGCTGTCCTCTTGTAGAATCTGCTCCATGTCCCCTTTCCATTCAGCTTTTTTTTTTTTTTTTGGTTTTGTTTTGCTTTATTTTTATAATTTTAATATTGTTACTGTTATGGTTGTTTTGGAAAACTTTCAATGGAAGGTTTTGCTTGTCACTGCTTATTTAACTTATCAAAAACATATTTATTGCCGATCATATGCATTTTTTTGTTAATTTTGTATTTATCTGGATAATGAAACGATAGAATATATTTTCTTTTATGTTAAATTATGATCTTTCACATTAATCTAAAGATTGTGAAGACGTCATTTTTTCCTTTTCACAGTTTAATATATTATACTGCGACTTGTTTGCAACTACTCTGTTAAAATGAAACTTAATTTAAAGCAAAAAAAAAAGCATTTTATTTATTGTAGGTTTTGTTCCGGCCCCTTTCTCCTGATGTTGGACTGCAAAATTGGAGGAAAATTACTGCCACGTTTTTATTATTATTATTATTATTCCCGGATTGACCTGACAGGTCTTAGGACTGACTTTCCTTAACCCAGTACATATGTTTCCTGGAATTACTCTTCAGTCTAAATGGTATTCACCCTGTCATAACCAGCTGGTAACTAATTAATAATCTCCCAACGTACCTGGGCTAGTCTCCCCATATGTTCAAAGTATGCAAGCTTCTAGTAACTTCTGTTTTAATGAAGCTGGTAAGTAGCTTGATGCAGTTCTTTGTACCCTTGTAGCAGAAATATCTCCTTTCAGTAGAATTGGAGAAGTGGGTAGGTTGAAGGGTTACACATGTATATGGCCCCATTTTTGTAAGTAAAGTCTAAAGATAGTAATGTAACGACCAGTTTCTCTATTGAGGAACCTATAAGCTTACAATTATAAATTTCAAATGAACTTGATTCTCCATTTACTGGTTTGAATACCTTCGAGGTGTGATGCAGGCTGCAGTGATTGTATTCAGAAAAGATGCACACATGCTGTTTGGTAGGGTTATGCAAGTTATTCTGCAATTCAGAATGTTCTGTTGGACCAAGAGGGAAGGGAGATTATGCCTTTAAGTGCATTTCTAAAGCTAGATGTATACTAAGTGGAAAGATGATTGCCAGTAGGTTAATTGTCAGAGGCTTTAGCTGTGACATTAAGGCTTTTTATTTGGCAAGGCAGTAATCAGTAAGTGTCAATCCCTTTGGTTGTAGGCCGTAGCTGTGACCAAACCTGTACATATCATGTTCGTTATAAATACTACTTCCCTCACCCCGAAGTGCCTCATGCAAATACATTCCAGGTAACCAACACATTCTGCCTTTTTCCATAGAGATGTGAGGGAGACATTAATTCCATGTTCTGTTTTTCCTTGTAGCTGAGGATGGAGAGGTTAACAGGACTGACACAAAGAAAGTGAACTGTTGAATGTATTTCTGTTTTACAGCTGTTGCTGTTCACTACAGTAATTTCTATGTGTGAGTTTATACAAGTTTTTTGTATTGACTGATTGCAGTTAACCAATAAACCCCATATTTTTGAGAAAAGTTGGTCTGTGTATAAATAATCTTCCAGTGTATTTTTTTCCCCCTGCCCTGCATTTCTGTTGGATGGAGGGCTGTAGCCTTTAATCACCTGAATAATAGTCAAAGATTTTGTTTAAAATATTATACAACAAACTTCAGCGGTTTTGTTTAAGACTGAATGAATGTTACGTCAAACGAGGTTGAATGAGAATGCAGATTATGTTTAAGGCTACTGGGGTCAGTTTTCCTCTGGAATGCTGCTGGGAAATGACGTTTCGTCTGACCAAACATTTGTTTGCAGCTTATTGTTTATTTTGTAAGTACAGCTCTGATCACCTTTGTAAAAAGGGACAAAGAAGACATTTTATTTTTTACGCTCAGTTGAAAACATGTTCCTGAGTATGCAAGAAGAAATGCAGGTTTGATCTGAATTGGACTTTGAAATTTAGTATTATGGCCTGTATTGCAGAATCATTGATTGTGACCTTATCTGCACATGAAAGATCCCACAATACACAGACACTCCTCCCGTTTTTTTATTTGTGATTATCCAGGTGACTGGGGGTGTATTTGAGTTTCTACTTGTCCAGAAAAGCCTCTGTGTATTTGTGGTTCGACTTTTGCTGTGTTTACCTGAGACTGGTTCTGCAAGCAGCAAGATGCTCAGAATGTCTTCCTGTTTGGCGCTACTTGATCAGCATGATCTTTTCTACAGAGAATGTGTTATCTACAATGCTCTTGTTAAAAATAAACAAAAATTCACCTTTGAAAGAAACACGTAAGCATTTCAGTTTATCAGGAATTTTCATTTTCAGAGGTGCCTCAGTATTCCTGATATCCATAACCGCAGCTTAAAAGTATATATATCTGTTCCCCATCAAACTTTTGTATTAAAATTAGTAAGTTGTTTTGCTCCCCAATATCAAACACTTTTTATACATAACATTAATATTTGTGGCTAAGAACACTTTTTTTTTATATTGCAGTAGTAGGACCTCTGTTGCTGTTGCATCATGTGATATAAACAGTTTGCAATGTCTAAAAGCATAATGGTTGCCGTATGAATATTTTTGTGTGTGCATGTCTTCCTACTGTGAACTTTTTATATATCCATTGGAATCCAGGTGAATACCACTGTGCTGTGCAACCAGCAGCATTTTCCGGTGTGTCTAATCAAAGAACGAGTGTGCTTGACATGAAAAGGGCCACTTCCTGTTTGTGAGATATGTGCATTAAATGACATTAAGCACATACCAGGAAGTGGTTTTTACAGACCTTGGGGCATGGCAAGGTGCAAGGTCTTTTTTTTATCGATAACACATATTAAGATAATAGCTGTTCCACAGGAACCTGTGATTTCCATTCCCAGTGTTAATGTGCATGTGCAAGAAAGAAAAATGCACACACACACTCAGCACCTAAGGAATTTGGTGTGATTTTGTACTGGCTTTTTCTTTCACCCATTTAGCCAATGTTTCAGTAGCCTTATGGCAAGGGTCACCAACATGGTGCCCCGCAGACCGGTACTAAAAATAGCACAACTCATCAGTGAGTTGCAAGTATATTTAGTTGGTGACCCCTGCCTTATAGTGTACATATTTTCACAGTGCAGTGCAGCACCTCTTGTCTTAGAGGTGTTATAGATTATTTAGCTCACTCATTGCTACTGACCTTCATTCTCAGAAAATACAGCTGCAAGTCTGGGCCTGAAGGCTGAGCAACATCCCCGCAGTGGAAATTTAACATTTTATGTCAGGTGTCTGCCTCGGTGTTTGAGCAAGACGAAAGTAAACACGGTAGGAAAACACACTGACTTGGTTCGTTTTGTTATCTCGGGCCATAACTGAGGGCAAACAGAACGGGGTCTGGGGCAGAGGTAGGTGTGGAACTGCGGTGAGGGCCGGTCACCCGAGAGCAGGTCAGGGTCAAGTGTGGCCAAAGGGATTTGGGATGTTGGAGGGGGTGAGAGAGGCATAGGGCTGACCTGAAGCACAGGCAGGAAGAGACTGAACGCCTAAGCTCACGATCTGGTGCTGGAGGGAGAGAAGAGATATGGGCCCCGACTAAGAACTTAAACAAGCTCTGAAGTTTGTATATTCAGGAAATTCCAATGTGCATCCTGCAAGCTTGATCGTCTAAGATTGTGAGATACTTCCCTGGCTTTTGTGTATATTTAACATTTTTAGCACCATATTACACTTGCAGTATCCCATTGCATGCAAGCAGTAGAAGAAGTTTAAACAAAACTAAGAAATAAGACTTGGCTTTGTATTACGGAATGCAAGAATAAAGTAGCATAACCAGAAATAGAAGAGTTTAAAATTCAAATATCTTTTTTTTTGGCACAATGTACATCCTAACGAAGAGTAATTATCAGTGTTTTCAAATTTTTTAAAGCTATTGCCACGTATGTTTGACCTCAGTCCTGAAGTATCACGCATCACGTTTTCAACACAGAATGGTATTGTTTGGCTTGCGTAAAATCATCAGAATTACAGCAGGTGTGGACCACAGGAAAGGTCCTCCTCTCCTCGTAGCGTAGGTGTGGCATTTCAAATTGGCCTGGGAGATTGCTATCAGGCGTTCATCCTCGAACACTCTCTCTGCAAATGAAAAAGCTAAGACTACCATAAAAGTCACATTGCAGCAACAAACAATGCTGAAATCATAAAAGAAGTTATTTACAGAGTTCACTCCAGTCGACATCAGGTATGACCATTCTGGCGGTGTGCCGTAAAATGTGAAATCCCAGTGCACAGCTTGAACTTACTGTTTATTCTGTTGATGGCAGACGACTCAAGTGAAGGTGCACAATAGACACCACTTAGCCACTCATAGCCTTGTCTCCTTTTACGTGACAATGCTAGGATGGTTAGAGAAACAGGAGGTTAGCTTAAAGCTTTGTGCTATAGTACAGCTGAAAACAGCTCCCTGGATTCCAAGAAAGATTTCTGCGGCACCTCCAAAGTGACACGCAATTTAAAAAAAGCTCGGGTCTTTAAAATGTGCTTTAAGAATGCTTCGCTGTCAGCAGTGCTGACGTTGTGGCTCAAGGTGAGGAGTGGGGATTCAGTAACATGTTTTGATCAAATTTGGCAACATTTCTCAATTGCATTTCAGCTATGAAAAGCATAATTGTTAATCACTGAAAGGGGTCTTTTACAACTGGGATTTAATATTTCATATTTTTGATTTAATACTGAGCCGCCCTTTAAGTCACAGTTTACATGGTACACATAAAATGCAATATAGTCCCAAGATTGGCTGAAAGGTATATGGGTCGGGCTATATTCCACAACAAAATAAAAAGCAGTGAAACATATGCATCTGGTTTAGTCATGTCCACTTGAAATATAGTTTACAGATACTGTTAAAATCTAATTGGGCCTCTACGTGCTTGGTTCCTTGGTTCAAAAGTTGTTCTTATGTTCTGCTTTTGCACTTCCCTGTTTTGGAGAAGAATTGCATAAATGCACATCATACAAAAAAAAGCGGGCATTTCTCAATACATAGAAAAACGTGTTGTATGTTTCAGCAACTGGCTCTTCCTGTGTGTATGTAATGGACTGTAATGTGTGTGTATGCGTGTGTGTTTGTTTCTGTGTGCATGTGTCTGCTGCAATGCATATGGGAGAAAGCAAACACTATACCAACCATAACGATAACGGAACAATGAGTGCCCTGGTAATTGCCTACCTGTTATGATCTATAGTTTGAACTTTGATCTCTGTTATATTGTGAATCCCACAATGAAACAGGCAGGTTTCTTATCAAGGTTTATTTCTCTGACACTCTGAAAATATTTAAATAATAAGACTGATTTATTTTGTGCTTGGCAGACGGGCTGACAAGGAAGTCTGTACTGGGCAGAGCTACGATCTATGCAGCTTTGAAGTATATGTCTGGTGTATATGGAATGTGAGTATGAATGTGGCAGGCCATAAAACACATGCTTTATTATTTAAAAAGATCAGTATGAAATATTTATGGTTTGGCTGTTATTATTGTTGCCAACATTCCCCCTTTCCCCTGTTGTCCTGCAGAATAAGCACAAAACATGCTGTAATAGGCATCCCCAAACAGGTAACCTGCAAATGTTCTGTTTTGCAAAGCATCAGAGAAAGAGTGGGCCGGCCAAATCCTCTTCAGTACTTAATCACCTTTTAAATGGCACGAAAAATGGGGAGAAAGCGATAAAGAGCTCATCTGTCAAGAGCAGTTCATGAATCCACGAATTCTGAATTCCTAATGTCAACATCAGTAATTGAGAGAAATATACCATATTGTTGGATTATCTTACATATTACATTTAATTATTACAGGCTGTATAGACATTCTAACAGTGTTTAAAGACACCAGGGTGTAATGTTAAAAGCAATTACCTTCCAGGTATCCATTTGAGCTTTGTCTTATGCTCAGTTCATTGAGTGAACCCAATACCTGCAGGTGTGTTGCTTGAGTCATTGTCATTGAGTCTGAAGTGGACATAGAGTGACCTTTAAAAAGAAACTATTCATACCTCCTTTCATACCCTGAGCCACTCTCAAAGCTTGTATATTCACAACATTCTCAAAGTCTGTTGTAGCTGTCGCATCTGTTTCCTGAATTTCTTAGGCAAATGTGACAGTATTTTTGTACTTTCAAGTCCCCAAAATGCAATTTCAGTTTCTGTACAGCATTCTATTCGCTGTCTATATTTAGGCCTGAGTTACAGTGTCTTATAGCTGGAGAAGAACCAAGCTACACCCCCCCCCACCATCCCTTCCAAACACACTGAAATTTGTGGTTCTGCTGGACCATTTCATTACAGTAAGAATGTAAAGCAAAAAAAACTAAATCTAGGTAGTAACCCAAAGAATGACACTATTCCACATCTGCACATAAACTGAATACGAAAACTAATCTTCTGAATGTTTTTCAACAGTTAACATTGTGCAAAAGTGCTATCACATATAGCCATACATAGAAAAATCAGTTACAGCGTGTGATCTTTCGTCTGACGCAGGCAGCTCGTTCTAATGCTCACAGACACACTGCAACACGTTCTATGCTTTTAGAAGATATCCCGTTTTATAAAACGTCCTGTTTGAGAGATAAAAAAGGACAGAAGCAAAAAAATACATCCTGCCTTATTGTGATTAGTAGCCCCTGCTTCAGATCTAAGGAGCCATGGAAAGAGTCTATGAAGGATTAGACAAAAAAAAAACTTGAGTAAACAGTCAACTGAAATTTTAAAGTCTCACAAATAATCCCTGTGAGTAACCTACCATCAAGGCTAAGCTCTGCCTGAACCCCTTAAAGTCAGATCCCACCCACTCCCTCCCCTTGGGGTTAGGGCCCCGCCGTAGCTCCGCAACACGCACAGATGCTCAAGCAGCAATATCCCTCCTGACACTCCTCAGTCAGCCTGAGGCCCTCATCAGTGCCAGTGCTGCACAGCAGGGGCGAGTCACAGCACGGGGCATGCTCTGTCTCCTCGTGGAGTCTCAACCTGTCCCCCCTGGGGGGTAGTACCTGGGAGAGGAGGGATGGGGGCAGGAGAAACATGCAGGCACCATCCGGTTGGGTCACCAGAGTCTATTTTTTTGGCCACAGTAAAGCTCTAAACCCCTAATTTCACAACACCTTCCCTCAGGCAAAACAAATCACCCATTTACTCACTTCAGCTTCAAATGATCTTTGTCACAGATAATGGTGGATAATGCAGCAACCAGTTACTCCACATTTCAGTCTCAAAGATAAATACTACTATTACCAGAGCTACTACTACCACCTATACACTACTACTGCTGCTACTACTACTACTACTACTACGAACACTACTACTACTACTGCTGCTGCTACTACTACTACATTACTACTACTATTACTACTACTACTATTACTACTACTACTACTAACAGTAATTATTTATATTAACTGTAAATGTATCCTTATCCACTGTAAGTCTACATACCTGGCACAGCTAGGGTGTTAGGATTTTACTATCTTGTCTGGAAATTTAAACCAAGGTCACAACATACTTTAAGTAAAGTGGGAATTTTGCTATAACAGTGTATTTGATAGACTGGAAAGCCCCATCCCAGTCGGTGATAGGTAGGTCTGTTCGTCAGAAAGGCCCGCATTGCATAGAGATTATATGTCAGAAGTTAGTCTTACTTGCTGAGTTTATAAGCCAGCACCCACCCCCAAGCACACAAAACGGCGTACTGGGCAAGCTGTGGGGGCAGGAGAGCTGGTAACGTGTGCTCCTGTTTATAAAAAAGTGTGTTTTTCTGGACCCAGTCAAAACACTGTGGGAACTTTTGTACTGAATTCTTGCGAGACATAACTGGCTTGTGTACTCACATGCAAAAATGCTGCTTCGTTTACGCCAGAAAAAACACTCCTTGTTCATATGATAGTTTGACATGGTGTAGCATGCTAATCATAGTTTAATTCGTAGCTGATGCAAGCTGTGGCTTAAAAATTGCAAATGTGTTTGGGTATACTGTGGAATTTTTAAGCAATATGTCTTTCATATTGTATTGTATTATACGGTACTGTGCAAAAGTCTTAGGCAGTCAAAGAAAATGTTTATCTGAAGCTGTTTATCTGGGTACTAAGTGTATATTTGCCCAGGAAAATACACATAATTTAACATTAGAACACGGAAATAGACAGTAACAGTAACAGGAATTTCTTCTGTTCTGCAAAAAGCTACATATATCTTGTTAGATGTCTAGATGAACACTGCTTCGCTCCCTAATCTCTCCCCCGGGACACCTCACTCATTGCCTGCAAGTGTTACATTTCACCATCATATCAATTCATTAATTAACTTAATAATTTAAATAAATAAGTTGATTATGTAATGATTAGCCAGACTTGGCATAATATTGGTCAATTCAACAAACACACGGGTATATTGCATGGGTGCTGTGAGTACTGAGGTGATTTTCGGAAAGAATTTGAAATGACTACGGTAAGCTAACACACTTTGACATACATAATATCATAGTTTTACCCCGACATAAAGATTATTGAAACATCATTTCCTTTGCCTGCCTAAGAATTTTACACAATACTGTATATGGATATGGTTGGATATTGTTTAAAAATTTATTTTAAAATATGGACAATAACCACAGTATTTTTTCCTCATTAATTTCATTACAACAGCCTTTGTTCAAACAATAAAACCACACATTTGCTTTTTTTGTCATAATGCTCTACTGTACTTCAGGACAGAAACATTATTATCTCACAATCAAAGATCTCTTGGAAATAAAAACTCAAGGGGACAAAAGACAATAAACTAAAGCTAAAGTTGTTCTGATTCCAACATAAACTGGTTTCACACCTGTTTCCATTGTGTTTTACAGAACTGTTTTCAGTCTCAGTTTCATAGGTTCTTGTTTCCCCCTGTGCACACTTCCTAATCTGAATCAGAATTGATCAGGTATTTCTTGCTGTTTTTCGTACTGAGAGTCTTATTTAAAGTGACTTAAAACCTTAATCACTTACACAGTTGGATGTCGCAGTGAAGTTTTTAGGTCACGCCACCTTCCTTGAGGGATGCACAAGCAGGTCACCACTGGCAAACGTTACGTTATGAGTCTCTGTTTAATCCCAATGCTGCCTGCTATGAATCTTATATGTGGCGTATTGCATTACACATATTCCATTATTAAGTTGCATTAACGGTAATAACATGCGATATCGACTTCCGCTCTCTTCCTAAGCCTTTCTGGTGAACAGGGCTGCAGGAACGCTCAAGGAGGAGAGCGTGGGCTTGTTTGTTTATTCAGGTCAACTCTATGAAAACTCTCATGGCCTTTAGCTCTTCCTGCCTCTGTACCAGGAGAAGCATATTGTCTAGTCAGCCCCTCCAAACCGACAGCCAGTACACATGGTAAAATAATTATTTATGGGCTTATGGCCCCCAGCGGAGAGCATGGATTACACGGGGAGAACTGTAAAGCTCTTTTTAAATTATTTTATAAAGCACTTTCATAGATTAGCATAATAAGCTTTTAGCTTCACTCAGTGCTGATTGACTGCTGGTGTCTGTGAGTTCTTTGTGACTCTGAAAACTTAATATTTATCATATTGCTCAGTGTCCATGACTCTGAGGTTTTACTCTGATTACTTCATAACACTGTAGTGCTGACATTTAAGTGAGTTTACTGAAATGTACATATATATATATATATAAACCATAGTCCTCAGATTTGATGGATAAATTAAATTAAAATATGAGACCTACTTTAACGTTTATGCTGACACAGGAACACGATACAAAAGGAAACTTGTTGGGGCCTAGTTATGATCACAACGAAGGCAATATTTACTTTAAAAAAGGAATGAGTGTTTTCGAATAAATTGTGTACTGAAGGCAGAGTCATTGGACCTGTTTAAGTTAGCACTAGATTAAATTCTGCCAAGAGATGTAGAAAGAGGTGTAATATCGGCAAGTACTTTAGTCTGTGCTATAAAAGTGTGTTTCTACCAAGAAAATCCACAGTTCACTCTCCTGGAAAAGGTTTAAAAGTATTCAAAATCAATGGGGATAGAATGAAATCAGGGAACCTGGATGGAATGGCAGGTAATTTTATCCTATATATTGTCTTCCAACGGGTTTTTAGACTTGTGATTGAATATGGCCTAATATATCAGTTCCAGCTTTGATTTATCCCCTTTGGAGAGAAAAAAGGAGAGGAACAGAAAAACAGAGAAAGAGTGTCTTGAAATGAACACCTAATCAAAACCTGTCATGGTATAAAGTAACAGTGGCTGGCCCCTTTCTGGAGCCTAACCACACGCAAAACTCGATTGGTCATTTCATTAATAAGGAAAATAATACCACCAGGACACCCAGGAGCTCTATACATTACCTGGCAATTACAGAGGTTGGCCGAAGGGGAGGAGATAGAGGGATATGGAACATATGGAAGACTCAGCAAGACGGCCCAAGGGGCCTACAACTTTCACATCATCAGCCTGGCAGGCCGAGTCCATTGGAAGCCTTACATAATCATCAGCAACTTCATCAGGGATCGGCGAGGGAACAGCCAATGCAAACAGAAAGAATGGGATCAGTTTAGGGCAACTAGCACGATTTAACACTCCATCGACAAGCAAATTCAACAGTGGTTTGTTGGGAGCTGGAACTGGCTGTTGTGAAGCTTAGTAACAAAAGATACAGGGTTCCAGATCCTTATCCAATGGCTGTTTGTGTACTGGAGCAGTGTTTCCAAATCCGGTCCTTGGGGACCCACAGACAGTGCATGTTTTTGCTAGGGAGCTGGGAGGGAGCAAAAATGTCGGGTTGGGACTGTCTGGGAGGGAGCAGGAAGGGAGCAAAAATGTGGACTGTCGAGTAGGGAGCTGGGAGGGAGCAAAAATGTCAGGTTGGGACTGTCTGGGAGGGAGCAGGAAGGGAGCAAAAATGTGGACTGTCGAGTAGGGAGCTGGGAGGGAGCAAAAATGTCGGGTTGGGACTATCCAGTAGGGAGCAGGATTGAGCAAAAATGTGGACTGTCTGGTAGGGAGCTGGGAGGGAGCAAAAATGTCGGGTTGGGACTATCTGGGAGGGAGCAAAAACATGGACTGTCTGGTAGGGAGCAAGAATATGGACCGCATGTGGGTCACCTAGGACTGGATTGGGAAACACTGTACTAGAGCAGTTCTTTTCCAGGACCGACTGGAAACTTTGAGTCACCTATGAGCTATTCTTGTGTTTCTTTATATGACTTATACTGGAGGCCTTACAGGTGATAGGGAGCTCTGAAAGTGCTGCTGCACAGACGATTACTCTGCCTGTGCTGGCAGGACAGCTTCTTATTCGCATCACAGAGCATATTAATATCAGTTAAATGCTTTCCCAGCATTCATATGACTTCAGTTTTCCATTTTTTTAATTAAACTGTGCAGAATGAGTAAGCACATCTTCATGAGTCACAAAGGCAGACCTGCCGCAATCAATTCAGGTTGTGACCAAGTCCCACAGACCACAAAACCCTAAAAATATGTTTAGGTAGAACAATAAATTACTCTCTGACCCCATGTAAAGAAGGCAAACAGCATCTTTTGGGAAAATTCTGGCAGTTCTGAAGAAGCAGAAGCTAATAATATCTTCAGATGCGTCCAGGAGTGGCATGGCTGAACTGAAAATGTTCAGCTTCATCATATGATGGGAGAAAGTGCGTCACTGTTTCCTTGGGTCCTGTGAAGGAATAAAGTCATACAGTAGGCTTTGTCAGAGTTTTACATCGATTCCCAGAACCGGGCATTTTTTTGCATCTTTTTTATGTGAAGAAAGGTATTTTTGAAAAATAAATCTGCCTTTGTAGCATATATTGCTCTTTGAAAAGCCTCTGAAAAGAAGCTGTGAGTCTTTGACAATGCCGGCAGTTATGGTGTCGCTCTGTGATGTCAGTTGTGTTCCGTGAATGTCACTCTGTCAGCTCCGTTATGGAGCACAGGGTCAGTGCTGTTCTGTGGGTGTTCTGGGGATCAGGGTTCCTCTCTGTAGATCACAGTCTGACCGGCCTCCCCTCTGCAGCCATGGCCCCCCTTTTCGGATGAATCAAAACAAGTTAAAAATGGCAAAGTCAGACAATTAGCAGAGCTTGTTATTGCTGATAGATGCATGTCCTTCCCACACCCCCGGTCCCAGGGAGCACAACCCCGGCTCAGGCAGCTGTGTCCAGGACTGCAGGCACATTTCTCCCGGCCAAGTTCCATGTCCACGCTGATTATGGCCCTGGAACAATGCAGTCCTTTGTTGGCCTGATCCCTTCCTGTCAGTATGTGAGGAAGAGTCCCGGCTTGCCTCCTTGGGTCTTTCTCACACAGATATACACACGTGCGCGGGCACACGCAGTTACAGAGGCACAAGCGAACATACATGTAGGTGTAAGCACATAAACACGCGTAAAACAGGTGGGCGATCGCGCCTATTTAAGAAAACCCAGAGAAGACACGAAACGCCGATAGCAGGAGTTTTGGCAACACATTGGAGCTTCTCTGCTGTGGGTCACAAAACTGTTACATTTCTTTAGCAGATGCTTTTGTCCAAAGCGATATGTGCATATAATGAGAGCTTGGGACTCAGACAGTACGCCAGCAACAAGCACCCATGGAGCAGCTGGCCATCTGGGTCTTGCTCAAGGACCTAACTGTGATATGATTATGCTGCAGGCCAGGGGATATGAACCCACAACCTTTTGGACATGGACACAAATCCCTAACTTACAGACCACACATTCCCCATGATGCTTCTTATTTTCTTTAGATCTATATAGGTTTTACTTATCTTCAATGTAATAGGCCATTTACCGCTAAAGTGTGTTTAATTTTGGCTGCAAAACGACTATCAGGGTATTATCTTACATACCAGCTGGACTACATGATGCCATTTCTTTTTGATACGTTATATATCATCTGTACTGCAAAAAATAGACAATTTGACACAGGTACTGTGAAACCTACAAATGTTTAATTAAAAAAAAGGTTAAATTAGCACTACACCTGAAAATCTGTGTCCTGTTCCTGTTGACTGGTCAGGAAGGCGTTTCGAAACTAATTTACAGACTGAAAATGGGAAGTTGCAATAATGTTTCTCAAAGATTTTTTTTTTTACGCTTGAAGGCTTATGATGAGAACAACGAAATGAAGCAGCCGTTTTCCGGCTTCTGCTTGAATCATTGCAAAAGTAGCAGTATGATAACAAAGACTGTGAATTTAAATTAAGGATATTTTGAATGTATAAGTGCAACCACTACTACTAATAGTAGTACTATAATGACTACTACTGCTAATACTACCACTGCTGAGATTAATAATAATAGCAGTACTGGTAGTAATAGTAAAAACAGAGTAATAATACTAAAAAAGACTCCCTACTTGGGCTACTTGGGAGTTTTTGGTTCCTCTCCTCCGTTGTCTCCTGACTTTCCTTATTTCAATTCTTTGTCTTCCCTTTTCTCTGTTTTTGAATTATTCTGGATAAATGATGCAGGATTGTATCACAACACATCCATGTAATGCACCTTGGGGCGACTCTGTTGTGAAAGGCGCTACAAAAAAACATTAATTGAATTATAATAATAGTAATAAAAGTGGTTCAGTTTGTAATGCCTCAGAAATCCTACTTCCACTTTGTGTCTGGAGTTTGCATGGGATCATGATATTGTGTTTCAGAATTTGTTATAATTTTGATCAAAGGAACTAAAGGATCAGACATGAGAATACCAGGAATGTGAGATCAGTCAAATATTTTCCACCACAAACATTTATTATAAT
>JAOYFF010000027.1:12177875-12189481 GCA_025773925.1 Cryptomyrus ogoouensis
GGGTTAAGAGGGGTGTGTTTTTTTTGGGGGGGGGGGGGGGGGGGCCTTTTGGGTTTGGGGGAACACGGGGGGGGGGGGGGGGGTAAGGGGAATAGGAAAACGGGGGGGGCGGGGGGGGGGGGGGCAGCAGATGTTTCAGCTTTGGATTTTGGCTGGAAAGGGCAATTATGAGTGACCTTAATGATGCTGGCAGACGCCCATAAACTTGGTTCAGTGAAAGAGTTTCTCATTAGTTGACTAGTCTAAAAACACCCCCCCCCTTCCTCCCCACGTCTACAAGCCAGAAACTGTTGCAGTAAGCAGGGAACCAGGTGGCTACGAGTTCAAATCCTGGATTTTATGTACTAGTTGCCTGTGAGGAGCCTATTAGCAGAATGTATGGAACTGGTCCTGGTCCACTGCTGCATTTGAAAAAGAAATGGTCCTTCATGTGGGGCCGTGGGCAGTAAAACGCACCGACGTGGTCCAAACGCACCGACGTTGTCCAAACGCACCGCAGTAATGATGCCTCTTTTCCATTTTGTAGCTCTGGACTCGGGGCTGGCAGGCTGGGTTTCAGGCTAGGGGAGAGGATTGGACTTCAGCACATTAAAAACATTGTTAAGAGCCCAATATAAAAACAAAGACATGTAATTTATGTCTGCAATTATCCCACCTTTTTACATATTAACTTCACCGTGCGCCATAAATCCCTGTAACAGCCACAGTACTGGGAGAAAGGCTAATGGTCTCCGGTGGACTTCCTGATAGGTCCAGGGCCGACGGCAGACAAGTTGTGCGCAGGTTAACTGTGTCCGAGCCAGCCCTGCCCCAGTGGTCCGTTCTCACGCACTTGGCAATGCCCGGTCTTGTCTTCTAGGCTAAGCCGCTGGCATGGGCAGCTCTTGGCACCACGGTCGCTATTGAGTTTTCATAAATCTAGGTCATCCCAGGCTTCCGTCAGACGGGCACAGTGGAAACAGCATAAATGATAGGGTGAACAAAGTGCCGCTCGGCTAAAATGGAAGCCGAAGACCTCGCTGACATCCGTTCAGGATGGGCCTCCTGGAACAAGGAAACCAGCGCCATTTTGATAACCCTTTATCGTTTCAACAGTATACGACAAATATATAAAGGCCACCTGGGCAGAAATAAATTAAATTTTTTGAACGTCAAAAGAATTTAAAAAAAAAAAAGATGAAGACCTTGACTGAGAGCAACCAAAATAGTTGAAATGGGACCTTCCAGGCCTGATTGCAGGTGTGACGCAGTGGCTCACGGCGGCACGAAAATAAAGAAACGCAAAGAACAAAAACCACACTGGAGACCTGTGTCTGTGGTTCAAAAAAAGAAACAAACAAGAAAAAGATGGCTACAAAAACCAAAGGTCCTGTTTAATTTCTGCATATTCATTCCATAATGAATATATTCAGAACCATTATTTTCTATAATAATACACAAAGGACACATCATTGTGTATATTCTCTCCAAACAATTCTGTTTCCAGATTATCGAATTCATCAGCCAGTTTCCATCATTTTGTCATATTTATATTGCAAAACAATGTCAATTAGTTTTCCAAACCTCTCTCAAAATAATCCTAAAATATTCCTAGGATATACAGTATATTATTACCCCACAATGCTGGTCCCAAGCCCAGATGAGATAGGAAATGGGTTTTGCATAAGGCCAGCCACCCTGCCTTGTGAAAACCCATAGTTACTCTAACACCAACAAGAGTTTGTGACACCTCAAGCCTGGCAAGAGAGAGGTCATGAAGTCCTGTGGAGCCATGACGACAACTACCCTCATGTCATCCAAAACAATCAATCTTCCCAGCAGTGATTGGTTATTAACAGAAATCTTCACATATTTGAGACACAGAAACTTCCGTAAGGCAAGAGAAGAAAATACATACAGAAAACTAAACTTCTGAGCGTAGTATTATTGTAGACATGAAGACTATAAACACAGATATCCACCATAAACAAAGTGTTTGAGCCCGATCATAAATTGACTAGGATTTGAAAGCTAACAGAAATGAAACTCTTCAACAGCTGTGCACAGATGGAGCTGCTTTAGTGGAGAATCAGACCAAGGCTGTGTGTGTGAACAAGTGGTTGCTGCTTAATCTACAGGAAGCAACAAGTAGCGGCAGGAAGTGACTCAGAGGGAGAGATTCTTCCCGGACGAATGCCCAAGACAACAGCTGAGGGACCACTGAACACAGTACAGTTTACCTACAATGGGCACTGGTACGTCGATTGCCCTTTGAACCCCATTCAAAAGCTGGGTTTGAGGCTGGTTACCTGGAGAAAATGGATCTAGATGTGCAACTGAAACAAAATAAAGTCAAACTTTGTAACCCCAAGGCTGCAGTCACTTGGCAGAGTACAAGCCGCATTCTTTGCCGGCTTCCATTGCCCCCAAACATGGAAATTCCCCCGTCTGGCCCCCGACTCTACCCCATGTATGCATGAGCATCGGCCCTTATGTCAGCCAGATGTTGAAAGAATAGGAAAGACTTACAAAGAAAAAAAGAACGGCACCAAATGTCTCTCATATCCATTTCAATATGGCGTAACACGCGCAATCATATTCAGAGGTTATTGAGATTCGTTCCCGGAATCTGAATGAAGGAACTTGACTAATTGAACTATGGTAAGAACCTGCATCCAAGATTCATGCAGGTGAGCTTCTCTGCCTAAAGAAGCTTGACCTGATTGCTCCCTTTTCCCTGCTCTACGACGGCATCTGTATAATAAACCTGACCTCAGCCTGTGATCAAACTGTCCCATTCAAGGAAAGGGTACCTACAGTTTCCTAACACCTCAATGAGATCGTGGCTATTCTACAGCCCACACAATGGGCGGAATGGACAAGGCAGCGTCTGACATTTTCTAGGAAACAGAATAGTGTGGTATCACTACTGAAAGGAGAAACTCACGAGAAAAGGCAGGGAGAGCAAGAGACAGAGAAAAAGGAGGCAATGTTGCAGCAGAGGAGATATGAATCTGATCACACAAATGGAGCCGTGAATCGGATACACCCCATTGTCAAGCCTGATCCCCTCATCCCTGGACAGATGGGGAGAGAGGCAGCTTTGCCTCCGAGGAGCAGCGCATAGAATGGCAAGAGCACAACTCAGGTGTCTGTTGGACAGGAGGAGGGGAGATATACCTCTGCTCCTTCATTAGAGCATGTGGCTTTCGAGGTCCGTCACCTACGTCAGCCTTCCCTCGCTTGGACACAAACATACAGCTGCATGAAGAAGCTGCTCCCTGGTTTTACGGTGTGTTTTTTTTTTTCATTCCTGTCTCTTTCTTTTTTCCCACTAGATATACCCAGATCCCTGTCCTGCAGAGATAATTATTGACTAAAAGGATTAAGATCAACATTAAATGGCATCGGCCACACGGGATATAGGGATCAGCTCCGCCAGATATCACCCAGATTAGTTAGGTTAAGACCACATATGAAAAGGAAACACGGCAGCAGAGTTCAAACAGCCTGATCTTATCCAGATTTTCACACTGCAGAGCTTCAGTCCAGGCCTTCCTGAGCCATTAACCCACCTCATAAAGACACGCAGGAAGCTCACCAGTCACCATTGAGCTATGCTAAAGGTAGTCTATAAACCTCACTCGACCACATAGTTCTGCCCCCATATTGTCACACTATGGATAACGACCAGTTGGGGGACAGCTGATCCTCAAAGCAATGCCATTTGTAGACAGGCATTTTTCATCTCTTACATGCCAATACTCAGCTCCTCCGTATTGCAGTTTTGGGAACACAATAGCACTGTGAGCACAGGTGCCCAACTCTTTCGCTGGGCCTAACAAAGGAAAGTGCAGGTTGTCTCTCAGTGAAGTAACACTGCACAGCACAATGCAGTTTCACTGCAGTATTCACCTCCACCACAAGGCACACCTACGAATCCAGCACAATGAGCGCAGACAGGGTCCTGCGTAGGCACACCGACACGCAGAGCGACAGACAGAGCTTCCCATTGCCTCTTGGGAAAATCTAGGCATGGGGGACTGTAAAGGCAGAATCTGATGGATGTTTTCACTACATCAGACGCAACTTGAGTTGGTTTTATTAACAGCAGAAAAAACATCCTCTCCAGGGATATGGCTCTAAAGCTGAGTCTAAAACTTATGAACATAACTTATGGCAGACTGAAGGCTTTGAATTTGATCCCAAGGCAGTACTATTGTGGGGAAATCAAACTGATTATTTTATTTATGTAACTCATTGACGGTGATAGAGTTAGATGTCATATGACTCATTGGTATGATTACCTCAACATGGGGTAATAGAAAAAAAAAACGTAAAATTTAAATTTAAAACCTGCAGTTATGGCAAACCATCAGGCTGAAAAGCTGCATTTCGTATTCAGATGGTACTACTAACCATAACATGAGGAGGCTCCAGACAGAGAGATGATTTGCTGTGCACTTTCCTGTATCCCTCCCAGCAAAGTGAAGCAGGACGTGATATAGATAGGGCCACAAACTACGTAAACGAGAGCAAAACAGATCATGTGGATAAAGGTGGTTAAAAAAAAGGAAAATAGAATATAAAACGAGAATGAAAAAGTGAGGGATGATGGCCTACTTCCAATCTGTACACCAAGCTGACCAGCCCGCGTGCGATACAAACGTCTTTGCCTGGTCTTCTGAAAAGAAAAGAAAAAAAAGCCAGCGTCACGTCGAGCGGGCGAAATAAATAAAGAAATAAACAAACAGCGGCGAGCTAAAGAAAAGTCTCCTGAAAGGCAGTAAAGCTCAGGCCAAGATAACAGCTGCCGCAGATCTCTCTCCTCCTCTGCTCCGCGCACGTTTGTTTGTTTCTGGGTCAAGAAGTGCCCGAAAGACACAAACACACACATGCGCATGGGAAACGAGTTAATAAGTAAATAGGCTGTGCTCCATATCTGATTTGGCATCGTTGCAGCATCTGATACAATAATACGGGGGGGGGGACAAATCAGTGTTATCTTTTCATTCAAGGCAGACAAGAAAAGACTAAAGAAACAGCACAAAGAGGAAAAAAAAGCCCCCCCCTTTCTGGCCTTTTCTCTCTCGCATACATCTCCCTGCTTTCCTTGGCTTCTCTCTCCTGGCAACCAAAGCCTCTCACAGAGAATTCCAACATTCAGCCAAAGGCAAAGATGTGTGTGTGGGGGGGACCCCCTCTGTCAGAGAGCCTGTTACCCTTGGTGACCTAAGGACGATGGTTCCCCTCGATGCTGAATGAGCAAAATCCTAGATACGAGTAACACGACTTGCTACGTGCCAGTGTGCGGAGATGAGTGTTTACCTGGAAAGACCTGAAAGTTTGTTAAACCCCTGGGTAACTGCCACGTGCTTCACAGGAAGCCAGATGCGGCTGCTATGGGATTGGAAGTAGAATTTATTTGCGCAAACAAGGTCAAGAATAACCCAATGGGCATCGTAACTTTACAAAGCGAATGTTTCAAGGTGGATGAATATAAGGTATCAGTTAGTCCCTTTAGGCTTAAATCTAGTGCTAATGCTAAAGCTAATGCAGCAAATTAGTAGTCAGAGCGCAGCCGGACCGGGTACAGTGCTGTTTATGCCAGGACTCCGACTTCCCCTGACCGAGCATGACGACTATCACAAATAAAACTTTATTTAAAAAAAAAAAAACAAGACATGCATTACGCAATTGCTTGAGAATAGATGCTGTCCGCTTGACTTTTTGCACGGTACAAAAACCTGCCAGGATTTCAACATAAACAGCCAGTCACATGTGGCTTAGTGATCGGGGGAAGAGCTGGATCGTGCTGCTTTTAGCGCCAAATGGAAACCCTTCCCTTAATGTATAAACAGACGCTGCACTGTCTTAGTCACGGTGTTCAGCAAGAAATAAAAATATATGTTCTTTATTTCTTTATCGGTGTAACTTTTTAGATATGGCAAGTCCAAGACCACAGCGAATATCCTGGAGCCTGTGCGGCTCACTTGTCTGAATGTGTTGTGCAGCGGTGTGCATTTTATGATCTGGGGGTGGGCAGTGTGTGCAAAGCGGCTCCTGGGCACATGTAGTCAAACACAGACGTGTTCTGCCCAAACCACAAAGTGCACTGAAATGACACAACTCTGACAGAACAATGATACATTAGACCAGACATGGTTTCAGATCCTGAAATGCATTGGTGTTTTTTTAATGAACATTTAAAAAAAAAAAAAAAAACAAATAAGTAAATTCCAGAGGATTGTACTTTCTCATGCTCTTCTCCAATACCTCAACAGGCACGGCTTGCTGGCTGTGCAGTTAACTGGAGGGCATTCTGAACTCACCAGTATCTGAAAGTGATTTTATATCTTCCTGCCACTTCACCCCCATCTCGAATTGCTGCCTGTGAAACAAGTCATTGATCGTGCACATAGCTGTCCAGCCAAAAGCACTGCAAGTGATGGTTATTATGGATCACGCTACACACAAATACCTCCACCAGCATTCCTGCATCGTCAGTTTCATCGTTTTTCCTGCGTGGGAAGCAGTCGTGAGGAGATTGCTGTGTTGGATTGTGGACCAAGGAGGTATTGCCTCCAGGCCTCTGGGAACTCTTCTCCTGCCCCCTGGTGGCACAGTGAGCAGACCAACCTCACAAAGACACAGGAATAACATACCAAGATAACTTAACAATCCAAAAAAGAGCCTATAAAAGCCATGAGAGGTGATGTATAGGATCATTCAGTTTCTATTCCTTTATAAAAACTAAACTTCCTACATCAAGAGTGGGCCCTCACCCAAAGGGTTTAGGAAAGTTAGCATGTAAACATAAACTGTTTTTAATTCAACATGGTTTCAGATGTGGGCTAAATATAAGGTGACCACATAGTGCATGTCAGAGAGGACACTTCAGGTTTTACAAACTACTATAAAAACTAAAAGGCTCCTGTGCTTGGCTGAATATTTAAGCTCTTCTTGTGATTTGACTTGCTTATGATCTTGATTGAAAGATTTGCCCAGCTGTTTCGCATTAGCATTACTGACACATGCATGATTATAATAACCAATAAGAAAAGAGACTGACCAATCAGCATGCAGCAAGAAATCAGCGCTCATAAATTAATGAGCTATAGCAATCTCTTCTTTGATGGATGTCAATGTCCCTCAAAGGCTACAGAAGTTTGTCCTGATGTTTCATCAGGCTATAGAAGGGTTTGTAGGAATATGCCTGTGGTTTATGGCCAATCACAGGAGGCATATTAATACACCCTCATACGCTATGGGGAAATTTCAGCACACCGTACTCTAACCACATGTATTCAGATGATGGCAGGAAACCAGGGCACCCAGCAAAAACGTGTGCGAGAACCTGAAACCTCAACGCAGAGATGGGATTTGCGTACCCAACCAAGAAGGTATCAGTCTACAGTGTTACGCACTAAACCAGCTCACAGCCCTGCATCAGGCTCAACCTTCACTATTAAACCCTTCAGCTCCACTACGCCAGAAGGAAGCCTTGCCGCTCACTGACATCCTGCTGGGTCCAGGTTTACAGAGATGTGGGGGCTGCCAGCCCTGACCCTGTCACTGAGGTGCGACCCATCGCCTGTCAGAAGCCGGACGCCTGCATGGCAGCCCTGTGTGTCCGGGGGGCATTTAGGGACAGTCAGTTGTAAAGTTATGTAAGCAGGTGAATCATGTGGGGTGAGGCCAGCGACTGCTGCCTGCCCCAAGATTTCTTTGAACGTAGCAGCACTGTAAAGCCTTTTCTCCCCTCTTCATGTGCCTTTATTAGGCCCAGCTGCCGTCAGGATATAATGCAGGCATTGACTAAGTAGCGGCCTCCTACCCGAGAAGCAGCCAGATTTGTATACAGTTTCTGGAGTGAGGCTTGTTTAAAAGGTTTAAAGGCACCAATTAAGAAGAAGTGTGAGAGGGGAAATTCGTACATGTGGGGTTTTAAAACATTTAAACAGGAAGCAGTGCTCTGCACGTTGACAGGGGAAAAAGGGGCTTTTTGCATTGCTAAGGATATTATTGACGCAGACGGTGGAAAACTAATAGCAATTCAAATTTATTAACCTATTAGTTCCTCAAGAGTCTGCGCCAAGAATCTGTGCCTATCAAAGAGCATGATATACTTCCATTCCTGATAAGTCTGAGACGTGATGGATATCTCTAGCTGTACAATTACCAACAGTCAGCAGGAATGAGGAAATCTCAACGTTTGGTGTTGCTAAACGTGAAATATGTCAATAAACTGATGACATTGCAGTAATTGTGTATTAAAAATATAAGTGATTCACCATGGGCACTGAGTCGACTCAGAAATGAGCAAATAGGTGCAGCAGACACAGAAAAGAGATTTCAGCAGTCACATTGTCACCTGTAAAAGCACCATGCGTAATCAAATAATAGCTCCTCTGTGGCCAAATAGCTGAACTTTGTATTTACAAACGTAAGACTGAGTCACGCTGCACATGGCTTACGCCCACAAAGAACACTGACCTGTTTACCCTTGCCCCCTTTGTTCAGTTCGCCACTACTTCTCTGTACTTATGAACAGAACACCAAAGACATTACCAACGCTTTGAGTCAGAGTTATTGCTTCAAGTCGTTTCCAGAATAAAACAGCATGCTATTCACTCCATAGGAATGACAAGGCTTCAGAAATGGCCATATGGTGTAGGCGTATAACTGTAAGAAGGGGAGAGTCATGCCAGTACTGCCTCGACCAATCACAAGAGCCACTTTATTCTTGCGTTGGCAACTTCGGGCGACATCCTCTTGAAGTGTGGGAAGTAATTCTTTATTGAGTTTAATAGGTAGCTAAGTCAACATCTTCACTGTCTTCTTAACCCGTCTCCTGTTGAATCGTCATCCTCCTATCGAATCTTCATCCTCAGACTATTCGAGTGCTGAACAGTCTGGCTTCTCTTAGCCTAAGACTCGGTCTGTTTAAAAGACTAATACCATGGGACTCACACTGAATCTAAATCTGTTTATTCATTGCACGTTCTATTTCTATGCCAAAGTTCCATACCAAATTTGCAAAATCCCTCCCCACCACTGCTAATCCGCTAACTGCTAATTAGCGAAGCTAACTTTTTCATTAACAGATGTTTCTGCTAACTTTGAAAATCATTAATGGACCAATTAGCTTCTGTTAAATTTAGTTCCGCTGTCATTCTGCATTTCACAAATAAAAAGAATAAAGTTTAACAGTCAAAAATGTTTGTAAACCCTAAAATCATACATATTTGTTACTGTCTGTAATGGACGTATCTGCAACAGCCTATCTGGCATGCTGTTGGCTGACTATGTGTAAACACAAGACGTGATTAGGTAACAACTTGCTGGATTTAAGATAGTATGGGCTACATTTAAGTGAACGAAGATGAAGTCCATTTAACTGGGGTACCCTGAGCTAAGAGAAGAACGGGTGCCTGTACCATGAAGATGGATTTCTTGCTTAGACAGATAACTTTAAGGTACCATAGTTTAAATGGATTTTTTCTTTGTTCACTTACATTTAACCCAGACTACTATAAATCCGACAAGTTATCCAGCTGAACAAGAAAGCCAGCTTATTGATACAGGCCTCAGGTTGTTTTTTTCAGGTTCTGAGTGACAGAGTTATAGACCAATAAAGAGCTGAGACCCTCCTTCGAAGTTCCGGCTAAATGGTGCCATGTTTGTAGTCCCCAAGTGGTTCCACTGAGGGCAAAATGTCAGCATGGGCCAGCTGCAAAATAGGGCTTCTCCAACAAGAAAGCTTATATCTTGCAAACAAAATATCATATAAAGAAAACTTCAATGCAGATTTATTCCCGAAACTTTACAGAATCCAACGAAACCCAATTGGGTAAATCCTAAATATCCCCTGGTTCACACTCTAGTGTTAAGCAGGATTTTTAGCTCTCAATGTTTGTTTTTAAGGGTTTCAGAGCCAAAAACCAAACCGAAACCAATTCATATAATAAAAGTTAGTGGTTAGTGCTTATCGTTAGCTTCCGCTAAAAGTTTCAGTGGTTTATCAGTTTAGCATTATCAAATTAAAACTAGTTAGTGGATCAAAGGTTATTGAAGCTAACTTTTCGGTTAGCTGTGCCCACCATTGCTTCCCACCAATCAGATGGTTTAACTGTATTTGTTTGTCTGTGTCTTAATATCCATGTTATATTTATACGTCTCAGTTTTTGTATTCTGTTTATTACTTCTCCAAAGGTAAATACTTTCTGAAATATAGTCTAGGGGGTCTCATTATTAATTGGATAATAGTTGTGAAAGTTTAAGTGTAGACATTCAGGACCACATGACACTTAGCTGATGCTGATTTTCGTATTCACCTAACTTTCCATCCGCAGTACACATGGAGTTGCACATGACTGAACAAAACACAGGGCTGGGATTTGATTCACTGCCAAGGCGGACGATTCTTGTCTGATGAAAATTTAACGTCATTCAGAGTTTCAGTCTGACTCAGTGACAAAAGATCGCAAGATTAGTAATTTCTGTACTTAGTTGCCTTGCAGACAGTTTTATCCCTGAGCTTTACGTAGCTGACAATTACAAGCTTATGCTTTTACCAGTTTATACAGCTGGATATGTGCTGAATTAGTCAGGTATCATGCCCAAGCCGATATTTACCCCTAATCAGCAAACTTTTTGACTCTGCATTGTTATCATTCATCTTCCTACCATGACTGATGTGATTTTGGAAATTTGAAAGTTCTTCATAAGCGTCATACAGTATGTGGTCAGCTGATTATACCCACAATTCGTTGTGGGTATAATAATTATATATGTATCAGGTCTTATTGTGTCCAGATAGTAATTAAAGGAAAACCTTTAACAGAAAACCTAGGTTGTCCTGAACATATGAAGGGGAACCAAGCAAATGTGGCTTAAGTTAAGGGTGCAAAGACCTACCAGTTGTAATTTTGGCTAAAAGGAAGTTTATGCAATCAATCAATCAATCAATCAATCAATAAATCTATCTATCTATCTATCTATCTATCTATCTATCTATCTATCTCTCTGTCTGTCTGTGAGTAGGTGTGTTCAATTAAGTCTGTGCATCGCATCAACATAGATAGATAATTCAGGTCCACCAAGTAAAAATTCAAGTCAAGATTTAGTTTCAACCAACCAGTTAAATACTGTGACTGTGACTCTTTAGACTCAACCGGTTTGTTGAAACGAAATCTCTGGAACTATCCAGATCTGCACATCATTAAGAGTTGTGTGCATGGTCCTGAAGGAATGATATTTGATTAAGCCATTTCCAATAAAACCAGATCTCAGAATGCCACCCTACCAGTCCAAGCTTCAGATGTTCTAGAAAATGATCACTGTGACTATTAGAGTATTAGGATAGATAGTCAGACTATCCGAAGCTGCCTTAATTTCCAGCAATGTGCCCTGATTTTGCTGTGGAGAACAGTAGTTGACAGCAGCCTGAGCCAACTGAGAGGGTCCCCCACTGGGCACAGCTGCAGTGCTGCCACTGGCCTCCCAGGACTGCTGCCCAGCTGAGAGGGTCCCCCACTGGGCACAGCTGCAGTGCTGCCACTGGCCTCCCAGGACTGCTGCCCAGCTGAGAGGGTCCCCCACTGGGCACAGCTGCAGTGCTGCCA
>JAOYFF010000027.1:12198605-12221614 GCA_025773925.1 Cryptomyrus ogoouensis
TGTGTGTGTCTGTGTGTGCCTGTCCCGGACTGTCTAATATAGTATGTATGTATGTATGTATGTATGTATGTATGTATCTATCTGTCTATCTGTCTATCTATCTATCTATCTATCTATCTATCTATCTATCTATCTATCTATCTATTGATCTGTCTATCTATCTATTGATCTATGACATTGAGTTCGGCTGAGGCCAGGCGTCAAGACACAGTGCGGGATGACATGGGTTTTGTAGAAAGTCCAATACCTGTGTCCGGATGGCAGGCACAGATCTCATGGGGTTCTGTAATGCTTGGCGCACAATACGCCGATCCTCCCTTGGTGTGGTCTGCCTTGGGCGACCGGAACCTTCACAACGTGAGTGGGTGCCCTCATGCGCCCATTGGTTCCAACATCAGGCGACTGTGACATCTGCATGCACCTCATGCTGGGCAATTGCACGATACGACCCCCTGGCCTCATGCAAACCCACAATGTGACCCCAATCAGACTCCGTCAAGTGCTGGTAATGCTGTCTAATGCGTCTATGAGGCGTCCTCTGTGTCTGGTGCCTAGACATGCCAGCTACTTGCAAATTGAATCATTTACATGCCCATCGCTGGTCTGCATGTGTACTAAAATACATCCAAATCGGACTGTTACTTCTGGGTGCTTAACTTTTTTTGTCACTCTGTGTGTGTGTGTGTATACATGCAAATAACAATTATCACATGATAAAAGTCATGAAAACCCCTTCTGTTCTTCAGAAAGCCACAGATACCTCGTTAGATGGCTAGAAGAGCATTGCTTCAGTTCCCTGACCTCTCTTCAGAGGCACCCTAACCATTCCCTATATTCATTAAATCTCACTACCAGTAATTAATCTGATGTAGTACTGATCAGCTAACCATACTATGCTATACAAATTTTAGTTTGATTTAGTCAACACATTCATGAAGTGCAGTTATTATGTTGCCTTGAGCAAAAACTAGCATAAGCAGAGGGGCCCCATAAAACAGGATCACTGTGCACTCTGCAGTGATTTTGCAGTGAGATACCGCCACCTAGTGGTGCAAGTTTAGCATAACACCCCCCTCCCCCCCCCACAGCATTCAGAAAATGCTTTAGGATCAAGGACAAGCATTCATTAGCGAAATGCCCTGCTTGCATTACATTTCACACAAACACATATCACTGTTTGCTTCTGAAAATAGTCTAACAGATGGCCAGGGTACACAAACGTTTATCCTTGCTGTCATTTAGAGCTCTGACTCATGAATCTGCTTCCGAAGCCTGTGCTGACAACCAAAAGAGATCCATCGTATCTTATGGAGAGCAGCACAGCAGACTCATTCATTAAAGGTCAGCTTTCTGTACACTGTAGTTGCACTCAGCATGGCACTGTCACAAAAAGTCAGGGTCTGGCATTTTTTTCCCCCATTCCAGCTGTGTAAATGCATTACAGAAGTGTGCCTCAAGGTGTCACTGTTCAGCAATCATTTGACTAATCATTTCTTATTTGAATGCCATCAACGACAGCATTGCAGCTTTACCCCATGCTTCCAGCAATACCGTGATATCCTGTCCCTGGAAGATACAAACAGGAATTTAGACAATACAGAGACCAGCTCAACTGCCACTTAACCTGAGCAGGGTCACAGAGGGCCTGGTACCCATCTTGGGCACTGTTGGGCAGAAGGGGGCGTAATGCCAAGGCAGGGGAGCACCCAGCACAATGCCAGTCCACTGCACTTAAGGGGCTGAGTCATCCCCCTCACACACCTTCATGCAGTATGGGCAATTTAGAGATACCAGCTAGACTAATTATGTCTTTTCACTGAGGAAGAAAACCAGTGTCAAGTGCAACACAGGGAGAGTGTGCAAACTCCACAAACAGAGTAAAATTCCAGTTCCCAGTCCAGGAAGTATGAGGCAATAGTGCAACCCACAGAGTCACTGCATCACCGCAAAAGAGCCCATAGGAGCAGCCCCAGGATGTGCCAGGGCTGGCAGTCATATGTCCTCTCCAAGTCCACAAAGCTCATGTAGATTGTGTTAGCAGATTCAAATGAACCCCACACAATCAAGCAAAGGAAGAGTGGCTACATTGTACCCCAGCGAGGCTGGGATCTGTATGTTTTCTCTTGAATCCTAGGTTGAACTATCAGGCAAATTCTCTTCTTCTGTACCCTGATCCCCCTGTGATATACTTTTTAAGGACCACTGGGCTTGTTTCCCAATCCAGAGGCACTTAACCCACCTTCCAGGCAGCACTGAATGAGGTGCAGCAAGCGTCAGCATCTCTAAATCATCTCACACTTCAGCTTTTCTGCCACGGAGGCCTCTGACCACCAAAGCAACTTCAGCTGTAGTGACTTTCATCCACCAGGAGATTCCAGCATTGCTGGTGTGAGAAAATATTGACTGGGTTATAGATTTGTTCCTTCTGCCACTTGACAATATGTTGGTCAGCACTTCAACACTCTTGCTGAACACAGTATGAGGAAAGGCCACACCTCCCTCTCCTGAGGCGCTGAATGGTTTGACAAATCATCTTTGGACCTCCAGCTAGTTTCTCTCCATAGTCGCTCCGACATTCTCCCATGAGCTTTTACCTCTGACACTGCAGCTTTCCTGGTCTGTTGATGTGTTTCCTGCTGACTCACAAGACCTTGAACACGGTCTATTCAACTTGGCACGCAGAAGAAATTATTCCAGCAGCAGGAACTGAACCCATCCTGCGCAAAATCTTCAGAAGGAGATTTTTGCAAAAGCTAGCTGCTGTTTCAGGCCTCCCTGACCCAGCCTACCTCTTGCTCATGTGTTGAATCTGAAGCACCACAAAGTGTAGATCTGCTAATAGCTCTGCCCCTCTTTTCACCCAGGCGTTCAAAACGCACAGTGGCAAGTCAGATAATTCAGTGCAACTGTGAGCATCCTTGTGCTCAGACACGGTGTATCTATATCTTGCACAGAAGTCCAGTAACGGTTCCCTGCTCATGTGTAGATCAGGTGGACTGTTCTTTCCAATCATATCCCTCGTTTCCCCATATGCATTGAAGTGGACATTGAGTCCATTGGAGTTACCCTTTCGAGATCCTCACCTACTTTGTGCGAGAAGGATTGGTACTCTGAGCTTCCTTTTTAGTGCACACACAGATTATAAGTTTTCTACTGAAACTCTCTTCTCCAATATGGAATCCAGCTGGGTTCTTCCTACTCATTTTTGCCTCCCTAAAGGCACTTCCCTTGACTCCTAGCCTTGCTGGCTCTGAGCCCAAGAGATGCCTACACATAGACATTTTATACTGAGTCCAGATGGGATACTTTCATGGCCCAGGCAGCAAGTGCTCAATACCGAACAACACCTCTATGCCAGATTCCCGAGGTGGGTCCCAGTCACCCTAGTTCAATGTTTCCCAATCCGAATCCGGTCCTCAGGGACCCACCGATGGTCCGCATTTCCCAGGAACTGGGAGGAAGCAAAAAGGTGGGCATCTTTGGGTCCTCGATGACCAGGTTAGGGAACACTGCCCTAGTCCATACAAGGTACTCTGGTACTGATCTACACCTTAAAATGCATTTAAATATAAAGATAGAACCTGAGGCTGCCATAGTCCTCCTTCACTAGCCAGGGCATCACGCGGTACGCTGCCTGTGTGCCCCTTCTGGTGTGGCAGGCCATGGTGAGCGCGCACTTGTGGCACAGTGAGGTATGTCATAAAAAATGAACTTCATTAGGCACAAATGGGCCCCAAACGGGGGTTCCTAGTTCCTACAGTGGTGGGGGCAGGTTGTCGGTGTTGTGTGATCGCGCGTATTTGTGGTAGTGGTGAGTGGCTCCGCGGGTTAACATCAGTGACCAGAAGGTTGCCAGTTCAAACGTTGTGGCTGGCAGTGCAGTTTCACCACTGGGCTTTTGAGCAAGGCTGTTAAGCACAATCGCTTCAGGGGACTGGCTGACCTTGGTCTCTGATCCAGACTCTTATGTCGCTTTGGATAAAAGCACCTGCTGGGTAAATTAAATGCTTAATCAGGGCTATTGGGACAGGGAGGAAGGGTCCAGCAGGGCGAGAGCACAGGGCCAATCAGATGGCGAGGCTGGGGGGGCAGCCGCAGCCCTCCCTGCAGTGCGGCCAGTCGTCTTCCCTGGGGTTCCAGGCAATTAGCTTTGGGGGCAGCAGTCCTGGTCAGACAGTTATCCTTAGGGCTGCCCACAGCGTATAGTACCAGTCAATAGTTTGGACACGCCTACCCATAGAAAGGGTTATTTCTACTATTTTCTATATTTTAGAATAATTATAAAGATATCACAACTATAAAACTACATATATGGATATATGGAATTATGCACTGACCATAAATAAATAAATTTGTTGGGGGGGAGGATTCAAAAGGTTGTCGGTTCAAATCCCAGGGTCGGCAGAGTGATGCCACCATTGGGCCCTTGAGCAAGGCCCTTAACCCCAGTTGCTCCAGACACTGGCTGACCCTACTCTCTCCTCTACGCCAGTTACATGAGGTGGCCCCCTGGGATGCTTTTCCAGCTGTCCTGAAGCTCAGCATATATGTCCCACATATATGCTGAGCTCTCATTGGCCGCTTTTCCTTCACTCTCTGGTCAAACTCCTCCCAAACCATCTCTACCGTGTCTAGGTGACCAGGTCACCTAGACACCAGGATGACAACCAGCTGACTTGCTGGTATGTGATTTATTTGAGACAAAGATTAATTTAATAATTTTATTCCAAAAAATAAAAACACACACACACACTCATACACACACAAACTCATATACACAGCATTGTATTTGTGTTGCACCACAGCCTTTCAATATCTGCACTCCTCAAAGAAAAATGCAAACACTATATGAAATTTTCATTTAAACCAACCAATTTATCATTATAGAAATAATACTGAAGAAGCCATTTTTCTGTTGCACATGCACACAGTTTCCCCCCAGTTTAAACAAAAACAAATATTTGAAAATATCCTTTTCCCTAATATTGCTCTGTTGAAAGATAATTTCATGAAATACATTAGATTATTCTGTGAGTAAATATCCATCCAATAAAAACATGTCTGTAATGCGTGATTCTCACAGGGTTTTACAGCCCTACAGTAAGAGTTTTCCAGACATGACCACCATATTTGCAACATACACACAACAAAGGAAGATGTAAATGTCTAGTAAGTTAGATGCCATTGGCAGTGAAGTTAACATCCGAACAATAGCTAAGATGAGAACAGGAACTCATTCAGCAAGTTTGGGAAACTTCAAAAGCCAACAGTCTGACACTTTTCAGAAGGTAATTAAACATTTTGCATCAGAATATGGGAAATGGCGTGTGAGAGTGGATTCTGGGAATAAAGCCGGCCTGTTCTCATTGTTTTCACTAACTTGCCTGAAACAGCAAAATGCAAAACACCACAAAAAACACTCCCTAAGGGACCAAAGGGGTAAAAACTGGACAAAACACAACACGCTAAAAGAGACACAGAATACAAGCAAACAGTTATGTGGTCGGGCTAATTAAGATGCTGTCCTAAAGTCCCATGGAATTAATGAAGTGGACAATGCGTTTTACAGAGCATGTTATTAGAAAGTGCCTAAATCATTAAACCTGGGTTAAACCTGAGAACCATCTGGAGAAATCCATAAACAAAGAGATCAAATCAAGACCAATTATTGGTAATGACAGTATTTGGTTGTTATCCAGACAAGAGACAATCATGTTCTTAAATTTTACAGGATGTTCAGAACTCGCCTAAGTCACAGCACTACAACAATAGGTGTTTAAAACTTATCCAAGCTCATTAACTGGTTCAGTAGTTACTACAGGTACTGAGTAGATTACACTAGGTATTCTAAAGCAGTTATTCACCTTGAGTAGAACTGGGACTTGATAGAAACAACTGAAACACCATTGTTTTGCTTACGGTTATACGAGCTGCTTCCTCTATCATCTTGACAAAATATTCCTGAAACCAAAACATTACATGTTTTGTGCTTCCTTCTCCTCTCCTGTGATGATATTACACTCCCGTTGATTTTACCTAACACACTACTGATATTGGGTTATTTTATTATTATTATTATTATTATTGTTGTTGTTGTTGTTGTTGTTGCTGTATTGTTGTTGTTACGCCACACCTTCATGATTTCAAAAAAATTATCGGGGAAAAAAATCTATCAACTTCCTTGAACTTTTTCAAATATCCTGGCGTATAAAAGGGGGATCACCTTACCATATGCCATGCATTGTCAAGCATCAAAGGTTCCAGAATTTATTTATTTTTTTGTTATATTTTGGAAACTCAGTTCAAGTATTAAGCACTGATTGTGGATGGAATCTGAGTAAACTGTAAATATTTACCTCATATCAACAATCTGAAGCTACAAGCTGCTTTTGATAAATATTAATAAATAATACATACATCTCCAAAAATTAAAAATTCATACTAGAATATTTTTGCCAAGTTTACTACGCTACTCTTCTAAAAGATTGATATTCGTTTGAATGCATATATTTTTTTCCAGTATAACTATAGATAATTTGTTGCTGAGGTTTTATCTCATCCAATCAGATACAACTTTGTATCCGCATCCCTTCACTCTTTTCAGGGTTGCGGGGGCTTGCTGCCCCCTTGCTTGTCTCTAGGACAGGTACGAACGAATAATGTCGGACTGTATAGTTCTTCCTGCAAAAACAAGGTGGACCTGAACCTCAATGAAGGTTCTTGTTTGAGGCTGTCCCTCCCCATCCCAGACTCCAAGGCGCTTCTTCTCCCCAGCACAGCAGGTGTAGGGAATCGGGGCGTCTGCGAGGGAGAAGGGAGCCAGGGTGGGGGGTCAACCCTCAGTCCACCTTCACGTACCCATTGGCGGTACCTGCGGCCCCCCCGGCCACGGCTGAGAGGCAGTCGTCGCCAGCCAGGTCAGCGTGCTCGTCGAAGCGGAGCCGCAGCGTGTTGCGAATGACCAGCCGCTCCACGATAAAAGAGGCACAGAACCAGGGCAGGGCGTACTCAGCAGTGATCAGGCCCATGAAGTTGTAGCGGAACTGGGAGTAGTCCCACGGGCAGGCGTCGAACTGGCGAAGCAGCAGCCCCGTGCCGAACTCCCACAGGTACGTCCACAGCGTGTAGATGACGCAGCGCAGGAGCACCGGGCAGCGTTGCCGCAGCTGCAGGTACATGCGCTCCACGATCAGGATGCACGTGCCGTAGATGAAGAGAGCCCACACGCTGGTGACGCCGGGGAACTTCCAGTTGCAGTGGACCACAAACTCCCAGGCGGCCGTGAACATCACCTCGCAGAAGTAGCCGTGGATGGCGTAGAGGTACCACCGCGAGAGAGGCGTCAGAGGTTCCGGAGTCGCCATGACGACCGCTTCCGCCTCCACCTGGGGAGAGCGACAAAGGCCAGGAGACGACGAATGGGATTTATATTACAGAAAATGCACAAGATTCATAAGTTAATTATAAAAGCCATTAAATTAAAGCTATGACACATTCCACATGTTGTTTGCTGATGCAGACTGGGACAGCAAATCAAAGAGAGTACTTCTGTAACCGCAATAAATTAAGAAACATACTCAAACAAAAATCTCGAACAACATCCATAACTTCTTGCTTAGTTTGAAGGCCTTTTTCCTGCCACAGCAGTAATTCAGAGTATGTGTCCAGCAGGGTTTTTCTAAAATATTTATGATTATCGATTGGTTTG
Source organism: Cryptomyrus ogoouensis (assembly GCA_025773925.1). NCBI lineage: Eukaryota > Metazoa > Chordata > Actinopteri > Osteoglossiformes > Mormyridae > Cryptomyrus > Cryptomyrus ogoouensis. The sequence goes on from JAOYFF010000027.1 coordinate 12,206,314, forward strand.
TGCATAAAAGCAATGGGTGTTACTAACAAAAACAGATATAACATCAAAAACATCACAGCAGGGCTGAGTTCAAAAATATCTTCATATAGAGCTTATATATAAGAAGGTTAAAAATTTTGAGTAGCTGTCACAAAAACAAATATTTATTTGAGGTATTAAAGACTGAAAATACTTTACATGATTACGGCAAGGATTAAAAATTCTAAATTAAACAAGCCACGTTCTCATGTAAAAATACTAACAGTTACAAAACTACAGACTAAGAAAATCACCCAAACATTTTTAAGCTACTCTTAAGTACCATATAGAACTGGTTTCTCACCAGTTTATCTCAGAAGAAACACCAAATAAAGCATGCAATACATTCATATAGCATCACTATTTTCCGTGCTTCAAACGCTGGAAAAATGCCTATTCTAGGAAGTGGTGCGAGGGAACCCAGAAGAAAACGAAAAAGGGAAAACTCATCACTTATATATTATAAATAGCAACTGACGTCAGGAAACATTAAATAATCCAGTAACATTAAGAACACAACAACGCAGGCAGCAGATGACAAAGAAGTTAGATGGTTGGTGTCGTTGTAACCAAAGGATTCTATATTGGAATTTCTAGAAATACAATATTATTGCCATGGTGATGCATGACCCCAACGGTTACATTAAACACCCAGTGATATAAATACGTAATATCACCAGTCAAAACAGTTTTTGCTAAGCAAATAAAGTGTACAAAGTGTAATGTAATATAAAGCAGTGCGCAGATATTGTTCCCATAATTGTGGGTGAAGACAGTATCTGCTCCTCTGCTGGAGTTTAAATTGCTTATCCAGGGAAAAGATCTCACACAGCTTCATTACCAGCCTCTTCAACAGTATAACTTTGTAGTCTCTGTCTGTCTGTCAGTGCATTATGAACAAAACCAGAAATGTGGACAAAGGCAGCGGACCCAAAGTCCACCCATTTTGAGTCAAGTTGATTTATGTATCATAATTACGAAGCTGGAGTGAGATTATCATAACTGGCCATGGAAGGATTACAATTGCGCAAAATGCATCACTACATGCAGAACAGACTCATCTGTTAAGAGTATGGGAGGGCCTATAGTGCTGGGAGATGCAGAGCTACAGAGTCCTGGCAGCACAGACTTCCAGACCAATTTGGGAGGACAGATGGCAGTTTCCTAAAATTACATTTGAAAGCATGCAAGACAATATGGCAAGATGTATAATATCCATTCATTGCGTCTTATCTATTTTTCAATGTGGGCTTATTCAGTCAAGGTCACCGTGTTCTAGTGACCATCTCAGAAAGCACAAGTGACAAAGCAGGGTACAGCTTTAAGGATAACATCACCAGTCGAGACTTGCACAGACATGCATTAACTCAGCCTCTCACCATGGATAATTTAGAGTCACCAATTCACCAGACTTTGGACTGTGGATAAAAAATGAACCACCAGGAGGATACCAGCATTAAGTTACCAGGTGTCAAAACCAATTATACACTTAATGTTTTTATTATATTACACAGATTTCATTACATAAACAGATCAATCTTTCAAGATATTTAACACTATAAAATGCTTCATGCACCCCCCGTATTAAATCACTCTACTATGCCCATCTATCTTCCAGTCGCTTATCCTGAACTGGGTGGTAAGAGGCAGCCTGGGGTCATCATACAGTATATGCACACACTTTAGCGATGCTAGTTAGCCCAAATGGATGTCTTTGGACTGCAGAATTAAACCAGGTTAAACACATGCAACACAGGGAAGACAAACAAACTCCACATACAGAAGTTTTTGCACTTGGTCGTTACTTAACGTGCCCTGTTCATGGTGGATAAACAGCAGCATATCATGGGACAGTGTGCTCTCTTTTCTCGACACTTCTTGGGACACTGAGCCCTGGCGTGCTCAGTTCACGGAGGAATTTCGTAACATTTTCGATCAGCTCTGACCTCCTTAAACCAGTGTCATGACCTGGATCATAATCTCTGATTGCCCATAATTAGAAGGTCTTATTTTACTCCGCATAAATTGCATACCATTTTCTACTATATTTGCAAATGAAACTCGCCTTGCGTGGGGTTTTCTGGTGTAAGGAGTTTGCAAGCTGAAGCGGTAACACTTTACTTAGGGTCATGTTTTTAGTCATTTATAAATACATTCAAAATGCATTTTAATGCATTCTTAAAGCATTATTAACATGGCTATAAATATTTATAAAAAGGCATAACACATTATAGCCATGTTTATTATGCATTATGACTGCCTTATGAAGCTCTTATCTATAATGCATTATAGGTACCTTTATAATGCAGTACAAAGCCTCCTTAAATAGCGAGCATTATAATGCATTATAAAGGTATCTATAGTGCATTATAGACGAGACCTTCATAAGACAGTCATATAATGTGTTATGCCTTTTGATAAATGTCTATAGCCAGTCATAAAGCATTATAGTTTATAATGCTTTATGAATCCATTATAATGCTTTATGGATGCATTATTATTTGTTATGAATGTGTTTATAAATTACTAAAAACAGGGCCTTAAGTAAAGTGTTACCACTGACATTCTTTTCTAAGTCACTCAGTTTTACAAGTTTCTACTAACATATCGTTCAGCTGGGGCTGAGTTATCAAAGTCAGTTTGAAGCGGGAAAAGCAGAAAATCTAATCTACAACAAAAAGCAACCTGTCACACATTCACAATTTAGAACATCTTCCCAGGGCCGCCACCTCACCTCTCCTTCTGCCCAGCAGCACACCCTTACTGGGACCTGGTTTGCTACACACTTGCCCATTTTGGGGATAAATTTGAAGCTAGTTAGTGGCGTCACCCAATTTCAGTAGGGAACCTAGCATGCAACCAGCTTTCAGGTTTGATTCCTAGCAGAGAAAGTCCTCTTTACCCTTTATCCTGTCTGTTTTTCTGTATATAAGAACAATGGTCACTAGGTATACAAGTAGATGCTAGTCCCTGTGAACAAAGTGCAGAGGCCCATACCTCTGCTTTCTGCTGTCTCAGGAACCCGCTGGCCGTGTGCTGCTCCGGATGTGGGTGAAAGGCCTGCCTTCTGTGCAGCCGACGCCTGCCTTATCAAAGTGAGCAGCTAAACAGAGAATATAAAACCTGAAATATAAAAGGATAAGTGTTTTTTTTTTTCAAATCATTATACTCTTTGCTGAAGCCTTTGAGAAGAACACTTTTTTTCAACCAGGCTGAACATTTAACTGTCTCTTTATGAAGCACGCATTTGCAAACAAACATCTACTTCGCACTGTCAATGCAACAAAGTCAGTTATCCAAAGAGAAAATAAAACTCAGTATCCATGGTGATCACAAGGAATCATGGGCTGGCAAAGCTAATTTGCGATGGGAAGTGTTTTCCCCGGGAGATGAGCTGATAGGCTGATAAGCACTAAGGAAACAAAGAATGGAGTTTGTGCGCATCTTCATGTCCATTCTTAAAAGATAAGTAATAAAACTGACCTTCTAAGAAAAGCAAAACCACTAGAGACAAGTTTCCAAATCTGAAACATATAGATTTACTTTAAGCATGCAGTCATAATTTGATATGGTCATGTGAACAAAAATTGAAATCAAGACAACAGAAAAATTAGTACGAACAGCTGGGCAAATTGATGTGGAAATCCTGCAGCAGTTAGAGGCTCCCCTCCTCCATGGCAGCCCGATATCGATCCCCAACTCATGCATTACACCACAGCACTGCACCTCTATTGACGTTCAACTTCTTTTCAGCCATCGCAGAGAGACGAGGAGAGTGACGAAAGAACGATGACAGCGTGCCGGGAGTCCCAATTACACCCCGGATGACAGAGCATGAAAACAGACTTTGAACACTAGCAAAAGGGATCGCGTGTCATTTCATTGTCCAGTAAGGAAAGGGGTTGACGGAGGGCCCAGTGGAAAACAGACATCATCGCTCCAACCCGTCACGTCCACCTTCAGAGCAGCTAGCAACTTCAAATCATCCCCAAATTCACAAGAGACATCTACACTGCAAATGAGACACCTCACTTTAACCCAGCTGAAGGCTGGTTTACGGCTTCTTTCAAAACCTCAGCAGACTGAATAAAGACATCGTGTTGCTCATTGTCATTTTCTGAAATGCTTTTATTACATTGCATAGCTTTATCACACTATTTCTTTATCGGACAGTCTTATCCAAAGTGACATTTATTGGCTTTACACTTAGCCAATTTATGCGTCTAAGGTTCCAAAAGAGCACTTCCAGGCTACAACAATGGAACTTCTCCCGGAACTCAAAATTTGTGGTTAGAAAATCCAGGTTCAAGTGTGTAGCCTCCAATGGGTAAAAAATATAAAGGCTCCACTGCAGGGGCGTCCATCACAGCTGTCCCCACGCTATTCATTGTTTGTGAACTTCCACCTCCTAATCTCTCAAAGTCAGGCTAATCAGCGGCTTCACTCACATACCCCTTGAACACTGCCTGCTGAAAGCATCCTGATCAATAGCGATTCAGCTCAATTACATTCCCCCTGACAGTGCACTGGCAGAGTCACAAAGTACAGTTCATTACTGCATCCAGCCTGTATCACAGGCCATGGTACACTGCTACACTGCATTTCCATGGCTATTGAAAACACCTGCATCGTCCACATTTTTTTTTGTTTTTAAAACTGAAGACTGAGGCAACTAGCTTTTTACAGTAAGTTTGATTAAATTCATGTTTTATTTAAAAACTTCAGGTAAAACTTCCTTGAACATGCAAAGGACTTGCATAATAAAGCCAATTCTGACCGTATACAAAATAAGCATCTCCCCTTCTGGGACCCGCAATATACTTGATTGTACTAACAAGCTCTGTGCACCACCTGCAGCCCTCAGGCATCACTTAAGACTGTGAAAGCAGGTATGTGTCACTAGTTTGTATGATATTACGAAAGGCCCATACAGACTGGCTTTGTATAGCCAGGTACATTTTAAATCCAGAGTCTGATTCGTAAAAAACATGCAACGATGAATTGGAGGTGCCATGTGTGAGTGAATGCTGTGTACATGTGCCCTGCGATGAGCTGAACCCCCCCCCCCCCCCCCCCAAAACCCTGACAAGCGGTTACAGAAGATGGATGGAGCGCAATTCTCTTCCCGTTCACATGAATGAATTAGGGATCCATCCATATCAACAGGAAGAGATCTGTGGTTTGCTGAGCGGTCAGGATTTCTCCCAGCAGGGACGGCTACGGGCAGACCAGGCGGCTGCCTAGGGCCCCAGAATGAACCTTCGTTGCGCGGAAAGTGAAACAATCGATTTTCTTGGTAGCGGCCCCCCAGGCAAAGCCCTGTCCTCTAATGACCCCCTTCCTGAAACTCCTGGCTCCAAAGTCTCACACAAGGACACCCAGAGAGGCCCCGCTGGATGACATCCTGACGTCCCCCTGCACTTATTTCCCAGATTTGTACTTGGGATGAAAAACACTATAAGCACAATGATACTTGTTGGACTCTTGTAGTTCCCCTCCTTAGTTTCTTCCGGCCTTCAACAGGAAAACGCAACAGCGTCGTACGTTTCTCTGCTGAGCGCAGAGTGGATTTATTTCTTATGAGCTGCACTCGTCCCTTGTGAAATTAACCGCCTTCCTAATATAGCACAGTTGCTAGGTTCCCGTTGTTAAATTCACTGGAAGAAGAATATCCTCATTCAGAATATTTAGCACAAAATGCAATGTTTTAGATCTTTAATCAGCTATACAGGTTATGTTTATGATATTTTAACGATGACTTGATGTACGATTATATAGCTATATTAAATAAACTTTTAAAAGCATAAAAATGTTTGTATAACACATGGCTTTTATCACGTGAAGCTAGCGTGCTTCAAGTTTGTAAAGCTTTAAGAAAGTCTGAGCGGGACGTGCCTGAATGCAAGGTGATTCCCTTTAGTTCAGTCATGCTTGGAGCGATGGCCTCCATGTGGACAGCAGATCAGTGCAGCGCCATCAAACCACAGACCTGCTCGATGACATGGTCTCCTGCTTAGATCAGGGCTCGACTGATAAAATCAGCCGTATTGAGGTTCCACCAGTTTAGCGACATTGGACAGTTAGCTATTCTTAGCTCCTAAGAATTGATAACCAATATCAGACCAATATCGGAGACAAAATTTTAATTTTGGTTTCATTTTGCTAGAAAACAATCCATCGGTTGTAGATGTAAAGGGGGAAACAGGAGAACATGTGAAGAGTTTTGGACAAAGACAGCAAGTGAGGTGACTGGAAGTAGAATAGTGAGAGATCGTGATGGTCTTACACACGGCAGAGAGAGGATAAAGGAAATCTCTGCTTTAGACTGCAGGAAGAAGCCCATGCAGCATTTGAAGAACAAGTAAACGCTACAAATAGAGCAGAGGTGGGAAACCCACAGGGCACGACACCCACAGGGCACGCTCAATGCTCTCTTCTCATTTCCATATGGGATTACGGCAGCAACAAATGATTTGCTACAGTAATCTATTACATTATTAGTTATTTCAGGATATACATTAGTCACTATTTCATTTTTAACTTTTCCTACACGTTGTGCATGATGACCACAGCTCTGTTTGGCTGCCAGAAGTCAGTGCCAGTCCAGCCTACTCCCAGTGAGGGTCATGCTGGAGAAATTTAAGACCATGCGTGTTCTAATAATGGAGACAAAAGCAGACTGAATCCATGTGTGTCACTGTCTTCCATACCTCCTAGTAACTCCATGGAACATGGAACATCACCCTCACGGATATGCACACAACCTTCCAGCCATCAGAGAAGTAAATGAAATGTGTACTGCAGCACTCTATCATTGTAGTTCTGAACAAGACAGCTTTGCTGTCACCTTTGCCTGAACTTACCAGCCTCTGCATGCTACTGAAATTAACACGTCTCAGTTCAGTTCCTTATTATGATACCATTTCTTTAAAAATGTCCCAGCAGGGATGCTTGACCTTGAAAGGAACTTCCTACCGGAGTCTCTCGTTTCTCAATTAACATTGTGGAAAAAGTTTCTTGCATAACAATAATCAGTAAAAAAAAAAACAACACAAAGTCATTAACTTGCACAAAGCTAAATGTCTATTCCAGTTTATGCAGTGTTCCATATGCTACCCCTCAATAGCAACTACACAACAACCTTAAAGACAGTGAAACTCCCCTTATATAACAAAGCATATTTCTTAAGTTATAAGACAGTAATTCCGTATATAGTGTTTAAAGTAAATAATACGCAATTAAAAACGGTATACTAGAAATTCTTTCCTAACAAGCCAGTAGATGACACTCACGCATAAACACATAGTATGCAGGCAGCACCATCTCCAATCTGCAAGCAGAGAGCTGCCGCGCCGCCGCGTCTTTGAACAGCACTGGCGCATCCGTAAGGAGGCTTCGCGCGAGCCCAGGTGAGGAAGAGGGAGAGGAAGAGGGAGACCGCAGCAGCAGCGGCAGCCCGGAGCCCCTCAAGTACCGCACAATGCAATGCGTCAGTCGGATCATAAATCCGCGACTGCTTAGCGTGCAACTTACTGCTCCTTTTAATGTACCTGCACGTATTTCATTATTTAAATGTTGCAAAAGACGACTCGTAATAATAATAACAATAATAACAATAATAATATTAATGATAATAGCTAAAACCCCTTTATCCCCGATTATAATTCATGCTACATGAAAGGTATGACTGTAAATGTTCTATTAACTAAACATTAGGTACACTGAATCATAAATGCGATGCATTTTAAATTAATAAGGGGGTAAATGTCGTTTGAATATTATATGTAATTTTCTGTTTTTTTCCTTACCATTTGACATTTTAAAACCCCTTAAATGAGGTATTAACTGAGCAATATCCTACCATTTTTTCAATTGGACGAAAAGGAGATACTATACCGGACAAGCGTAATGCGCGGCGACAGGCGGACGGGCGCGTCGGACTCGGACTCTGCGGTCGGAATTCGGCTCAGGGGGCTTCCATGGACATGCATATATCCTACAGCGGCAGTCAGGCTGTACACTGCGGACATCCAGGCACTTTCACGGAGACACGAACGGCATTCAGCTGATCTGTTGCCAGTGACATTCTACTCACCTCTTAATACGGCAGGTCTTGCTATGCATGCGTGAAGCTGCTTAAAACGACATGGCAGAATAACAATTCACGCTAAAAAAAAAAAAAAAAAGCATTAAGCACGTCTGATGCGAATTTGGTTTCCAGCCCGGGATTCTCCTTGTTCTGATGTTTTACCGCCGTTGTGTGTTTGCCCGGCGGACGCTGCACTTTGTCGCCTCTCGCTGAATGAAAATTGACACATTTTCTTTCACTGCACCAGCAGCACCGGCTCTAAGCGGCATTGGCCACCAACCGGCTTATCGCCTCTTCGGTTAACTGCTTCAGGGCTGCACCGAGCGCCTTCAAGAGCATGCACTATATTCATATATCAGATATTCTACATATAATGTTTATATATAATGTATTTTATATATTTATTAGACTTTTGTGTAATCGGGTTGAATCTTACAAGTGACAGCTATACAAAATGTAACTTTTATTGAACAGGTGTTACCTTAATCAGTATATTATTTTTAACACTGATTATGGGGACGTTTGGAGGTGGTGTTTGCCCCTTTAAATACGTGTGTAACTATGTATGTAGCTGAAATAGTATTTCTCTCCAGTACTTCAATTTAATCTGATTACTTAATAAAATATTCACCCCGTTTTGCCCAGAAAAAATAAATGAATTGCGTAATTATCCATTTTGATAAAAATGGACCGATAAATTTAGAAAGCCTTACAGGTTAACTGAACATGACAGACTTGTTTCAAGGAAGGGCTATTTTATGAATCCAAGGACAGATCCATTGTTTAAAAGTTACAATGGTGCTTTTCTCCCCCAGAAAAAAAAAAAAACGTACAATATAGCTACTATTTACCTCCCAGGGGTTGATGTGTAATGCTGGATTTGTAATTACTGTAGCTATGGTGATGTGCAAATTATACTGTGATAATCTTGGCCAGTGTTTTTAACTATGTATGTAAAAGGTGAAATAGCTAAACGTCCAGCTTCTTCGCAGATAAAACAAGAGATCTTCTGCACCCGTCTCCAAAGGCCAGGACTGAAACATTAAAATTTCTGGTTTGGTTTCAGTGTGAATTTGAGCATTGAACCACAATGTATGGTCACAGAAAGTATAGGCAGTGACCTTCCGTGCGGTATGAATATTTCAGGAGTGAGCAGTGATGGGACTGGGGGGGTGGGTGGATTAGGTTACTGGGGGGAGCATCTGAGTGGCTATCGTGGTTAATTAAGGGTGAGAAAGGTCATCCTCCAGTCATGACTGGAAAGGTACACAGTGCAACTCTAGCTCATATAAAATCCTTATATCTATATTTTAGCTATGCACTTATATCCAAGTCTTCAACATCAACTGTTTTTCCTATCTAAATTACGCAATGTGGTCAAAACTGTTCGGTTAAAAACTGACCCCCACACTATAACTTGCAATTTATTTTGGTGTCCGGCGATGAACAGATACTCAGGTGTCACCACAACATTTTAATGAATCTCCGGTTGCCCTCATAACCTATTCCTCCCAGTCCTTGACGTGACCTGAATTTTGAGACCTTCGACTATAAATAGCAAAACCCATAGTAAAAAGCAAATATCTATATAGGGCACATCACTTTGGCCAGAACATGTGTCTGGTGAAGTAAGGCCTTAGAAAACACAGTGATCCAGTCTAGAATGAATGGAATCACAAAAGAGAAAGAATCAATTTATTCCTTAATTACATGGTTGAACTTCAGATGCAGTAGTTGTGAAAAAGGTAGAAAAAACAACACATTTTATAATTTTTCATAATAATTTAAACCTCTCTGGCCAGGGACCAGGCCAGCCGATAAAACTGAAGACACTAAAAGCTCCAGAGAAATGAAGAGAAAGTTACTCATGTCACTGAACTCAAAGTTTGTCTCATTTTAAAATCACTTTAACATGTCAAAAAAAAGTTGTTGCATGGTTTATAAGTCCTTCCATTCACAGGGTATGCAAGAAGTTCATTTTTTTGAAACTCAAAGTTTCTTCGTTGATCCACTGTTAACTCATCAGGAAGTATTATAACTGATAAAAAATAACAATAATAATTACAATGACGATTAACAACAATGGTGATTATGAGCCTGGTCCCTTGCAGTCTGATCAGTCATATGATGGTCCAGAGCTGGGATCGGCTCTTGGGTGATGTTGGTTCTTTTAGATGATGACCGGTAAGAGCCAGAGCTGCAGAGGCAGAATAGCATCTGGCTGGAGTTGTTTATGCAAAACTGGTGTCTGGCATTGAAAAGTTCTTCAAAATATTCCCTGCTGAGGTGAAACACAGGCCCAGACATTTCAAATCAAATGGCGTATACTTCGATTTCTCCCAGATATCAAGCTTCAAGTCTCAAAAAAAAGCCCCCCAGGAGGATCAGTCCAGCTCGTGGACTCTCTCACGCTGGGGGACAGAAGTGCGCCCTGTGTCCGATGCCCTTTTGGACATGATCTCCCATTGAGGTGCCATGATCTTGGGCTTTGTTCCTGGACCAGCAGTGAAGCAAAAAAAAAAAAGAGTTACACAAATACAAAAAATAGCTTCAGCTTCCATCCAAACATAATCAGTATGACCCAGTGCTGCTAAAATCTCAGTTTTTGTATATACCTAATCGTTTGAAGGCCACATGTTTCCAGGAGAGACCTAACCATTGAACAAACTACTTAATCAGCATTGTTTTGCTAAGAAACTCCTGTATAAATCAGTATCAGATGTACAGAAGGTACAGTTTCAAGACATATAGTTTGGGACATTATGAAAGAATTGTCCCATTAAACATGAAATAAGTCCCATTAAACACGAGGATGAAAAATACTGAAAAAGATGGTAGCAATGACCCACAACTGCATGCACATCCCCAAATACATACTGCAGCAATGACTAAAGGTGCTGGCTTCTTCCAGCTATACAAACCCATAATAGATTATGTTAAAAGACCAGCAAGCAATGCAATAATAGGTTAAAAACCACATAATTAACAAAACATATAGAGAAACAAATTAAACACCACCTAGAGGGAATATCGAATTTTATTCGCATTTTTATAGCTTAAGCTTTAAACAGCTGGCACATCTCAGCTGGTCAGAAAACCTCATGTGATGCCTGATGATCTGAAAATCCGAAATTAATGGATTTAATTCTCATCAGACCCACACACAGACCTGATCATTTACGGCACGTCACTAATGCTCAAACGTCTTTTCACAATCTTCCTGGTGAGCAACTGTGCTAGTCATGGTGCTTTTGTTTTTTTTGTTTGGTTTTTTTTTGGAACCACGTCACCCCTAAAAATGCTAACGATCGAAAAGCCTGGACCTTATAATGCATTATAATTCACTGCAGGCACCTCTCCTCACCCCCCGGCGAGTGGCTAACAGGTTCGCTGGTTATCGGTATCAGCAAAATTAGACAAAAAAATAATTGGTTAGCCCAGGGGAAAACGGCCAACCAGATACCGCTTCCTTACTTTGTTCATTGTTGCCCTATTTGACAATTTACACTGGTTTGTTCTCCCCATTCAATAATAATGATAAAAATTAATGTTCTGGGATTGTACTTTGTATTTCATTAATAGTGTGTAATTAAGTTCCTGAGGTCATACTTTTACTTTCATTTAGGTTGTCAAAATAATCAATTGATCAAATTAAATTGTGGTAGAAATTAAAGATTTCTAATCCATTAAACTATTCCATAAATAATCATAATTGAATCAAATCTTTTAAATATATGCATGAATAAATATTTTTGTAGACATTTTCCTATTACATTTAACTACATAAATAGTTAGTTATAGGAGTTCTCCCTCCTGCTGGGATAATCTAGAATAGCACGGAAAAAGAACAGTTATCATCCCTCAGTCCAATCTCATGTTTCACCCAGAAAATAGCACCACAGATGGGCACTGGAGCCAAGACCGTACCCCAGTAAGGATGTGTAAATGGATGTATAATATTCTAATGCTTTAAAATTGAAAAATGGAAATAAAAATATATATTCTGATACACACTGGTCTGTACGTACCTAGAATTAGACAGAATAACCACATGTCTAATACTCTTTTTTTTTCTTCATTAACAAGCGATTACAGACTGAGCTTCAAATGACTGTGGTAGAAAAAGACCTTCACACAGGCTTAGAAAAAGCACCGTGGTTCTGTTGGGTCACATGGTCTATAACAGGTTCAGCCGATGCAAGTAAGGGAGGGTCGCGCCCGTCTGGACACACGGATCCATCGGAGAGCCAGAAACATACTGCTGTTACCATGACTACACCAACTGTGGCCAGGAGGTTCACCAGAGCAGCCAAGTGCTACTCCGAGATTAGGCAGAGTGAGGAGGAGAACAGTCCGGATCGAAGGGGGGAGGGGGGACTCTCCATACTGAAAACACCATGAAGAAAAGCAGAGCTACTCCTCATTTACTCAACACTTTCCTACTTACCGTCAAGGCCGTTGTGTTGCTCGTAGGTTCTCTTTCCCAGAATGGTGGGTGAGCCAGTGTTGAGGATCGGCGAGGATTTAATGGGTGTCAGACTTCCTGTAGAGATGCCAGTGCTGCATGGCGGGTCTGGTTTGGGCGGGCAGGGGTGGGCCTCTGAATGAGGGCGGGGTCATGCAGACGAAAGTGGGCATTCATATCACATTTATAAGATCAACATAATCGATGTAAAGTTCAGTTGAAGTTAATGGTTTTAATTTTGAAGCTGGCTCTTTCTCCGACTCTACAGATTTGACGAAACCGGCTCTTTGTACGATACAGAAGCGTGTCGCAATATGGCACGTGTCACGCTGGAATGTGGTCATCAGCAAGCTGGGTGAAATTTATACAAAATTGTATCATCGCAGAACCACGCTTGGCAAGTGCTATGGCCAAGATTTCAAAATACTATGATAGTGGATAGCATTGCTTTCAGAAAAACCATAAGGAAGGAAGGACGGAAGGACGGACGGACAGACACACACTTTATTAATCCCGACGGAATGTTGGGAAATACCATACACCGCAGTATGCTGTCTGGACGGTATTACGGTATGAAAACTAGACAGCTAGTAGCCTATTCTGAATCCTGTCTAATGATACTAAAGCAGCAAGGTACCAGAATAAAACACTAACATTATAAAGCAGGCTGCAGTGCATCACTGTACAGTTCAGACACAGTACCACTGTCACCTCTTACCTAGATATCGCACCACAGACTCCAGCGGCTTCCTTGTCGCCTGCTTTGTCGAGACGGGGTTCTTGTGCATCTCTGGCAACCTCACTGCACCTGTTAGGAAACAAACACAGAACACACTGATGATAATGATGCCTGACAAGTGTGCGGCCCTGATACCCGGATGAGGGGGAAGAGCATCCACACTTAGGGCCAACCATACAGTTCACAGTCCAAAGGGGCATCTCGCGTCAGGAAATCCGTAACCCAAACTCTTCCTGGTTCTGAAACGGTAGGTCGAGGGAAGTTCTCACACTCTGCCTTGATGGCGGTGGTGTTTACTGGCGTGTAGGGGTGGCGGGCCAGGTATTTAGGGCGTAGGAGGTCCTGGCAGACGCGCCGAGCCGCCCGGGTCAGCTGGGACGTCTGCAGGTAAAACGCCTGCCGCGTTTTGACAGCAAATTTTGGACTTCCGCTGTGTCTCATTGGCAAGCTGTGGGGGCTCTGGGATCAGTACAGAACAAAGATAGCATGCTTATGCACAGAAATTGCTAAGATATTCAACACTTACACATTTATAAACTGCAAGATAATCAATGATCAATTACAATTATACAATACAAAAGAACTCATTTGTAGCAGGTCAGGGTGCAAGTGGTACATTCTTAGTTAGCAAGCTTTCTAAAGATTTTTGAAACAAATAATTTTTTTAAAGAGCATGTTTTTCTTCCAGCTTTGTGTGACGTCTGTAGTCATAACATGTAACCTTGGATGTGTGTCTTTTTAGAACTTTTCACATTAGATGAATGCTCATTGATTAATCTTAATTGGAGACAGAAAGTGTGTGGCAGCAACTGGAATCCTGAAACTCCAAATTCTATGGCAGATCTTTTAAGAAAGGAGACCCATTATTGTTCAGTATAAATCAAGCTAATTGCTTAAAATTAACCATTGAGAATTTGAATGTGAAATGTGCACTTTTTATAACAGACATCTTAATAAGCAGTGACTAAAAAAAAAAGTAATTATAACCAATCAAAAGGAATTCAATGCAAATACTGCACCATAAATTCTTTGTGTAAGATCCTTAATTATCTTATTTTCTTGAATCCGAAATCACACAATATAGCCTAAGATGCTTTGACAGTCGAAGCTGATCCGCATAGATAAACCAGTAAGAAAAAAGGAGAGAGGAAAGTACATAGAATTCAGCAAGCCCTGAATATATGTATATATTTGCATAAAACCATGGACCCCAGTCATTCTTAGAAGGTACAATTAAGATCCCTTAGAAGCTTTTATGAAGGGATCACATTGCCCAGCACAACACAATGCATTAAATGCACTGACAACAAAACAGTCACTGAGTCAGGCTTGATGCAGTATCCGAAAGGGGAGTCTCCAGTTTACAGTAGTTCGACAACATTTTGATTCACCAGCAGGGGGCGCTGGTGACGAATTAGGAAGTTCTAATGTGGCAATTGTCAGTAAACTATGGGTGAAAAACAGCATTACTAATTATTACAGTTATTGCGACAAAATTATAATGTACAAAAGAAATAAACGCACGAAATGTAACCCAATGACGGAAAATGCCTGTAAATTATCCTAAACACATATGGTTGGACCTGTTACCTTAATTGAAGTATCAGTTTCTTTCCATAGGCGTTTGAGTTTTTGTCTATGTTGCTTGCCTTTGTATTCCGGAATTTACAGCTGGACGTCGGCAGCGCGCTGCTGTATATCTGTTTTAACAGCGTGCAATGCCTTTAGCACCCGCCTACGTTACGCTACAGCACCCGCGTCATTACGCTCCCACCTGGCCGGACGCGTTTACCATGTTGCTGCGGTTGGGTCCCGGCCGCTCGCCGTCCAGCCGAGTCGGCATCTTCAGACCACCATACTTCTTCCAGTAGGTCCAGCAGGAGGCGCACAAGCGACACTGCAGGTTAGGTGGCCCCCAGGAATACCACTGGTAGGAGCTGTTAGCTGCAGACATGGCAGGCTTGAGAATCACCAGTGACAAACCATTTAC
>JAOYFF010000027.1:12221714-12233226 GCA_025773925.1 Cryptomyrus ogoouensis
GGGGGGTCGGGAGGAGGAGAGAGGGGCAGGGGGGGGATGGGTGGTGGGGTGGGGGGGGGGGGGGGGGGGGGGGAGGGGGGGGGGGTGGGCGATGACTTGTGAATGGTCAGACAGACTACCAATCAGATCTGCGTGCTTTTAGAGACAGATGTAATAGCAGATACAGGGTTGGGCTGCAGACGTTTCTGACTCACTGTAACAACTCTCGCAGGCCCGGCCCAGTGCAGCTGTCTGGCCCGGAGCACCCAGTGCCACCCCTGCACCATTCACCAATCCGGGCTTCACATTATTCACATTCAGCTGATTCGGGGTGGGTTTGTTGCTGTAGGAGACAAGCCAAGGCAGCGAATCAGTCTGTGTTTTCGATCCTTAATCAACCAATATCACGGCCACATAAATTACAGAACGCATCTAACAATGCTGCAATTATTAATCCGGCTGTGAATTTACTGTATTCTCTCCTATTTTCTCATGCCTACAAGATAAATCATCTCTGTATAATACAGCAGTCTACACTCATCCAGGAGATGAATATTTGCAGATTATATATATATATATATATATATATAGAAAGCCAATGGCACAGACTTTCCTTTAGCACTCACTAGTTAGGGATGTAAACCTGCTTCAGTTTGCTTTCTGCTTCCGCTGCTTTTAGCCGTTTCTGTAATAGAGGCACAGATTGATCATTCCCGTCCGTCACTGAACAGCGTGGAGGATAACAGTCCCACGGCACGGCAGCCGAAACGTCACACCTGTTGAACGTATCGATCCGTCGTCTTCCACATGTAGTAATACTCAATAATACTCGTTAGCGACTTCCAGGGCAGCTGAAACAAGAACAAAAAAACACAGATAATACACAATACTATTGTATCACACCACAGAATGGCAATAAAATACTCAGATTTCTACAGGATGTTTAAACTGTTATCTAACCCACCATAAGGGAAGCTTGAAGTGCCATTGAATTCAAATGGCAAGAGACACTGGAGACATTATACGCCTCTTCAGAAAATATTACCAAATACAGCACAGCTTGTTTATCTTGGAAAAATAAGTAAGAAATTAGAAATCCAGTGGGAGAGGCGCCGATGCACTTTAGTGGTAGATCTGCCAGTGAGATACTTGTAGTTTTGGAAGCTGCCAGGAGGTGGCAGAGTTTGACCCCCAACTCTCATTTCAGTGTATTGCAGGTCTCTCCAACCTTATTTACAGTGAGTGCTGCTTCTACAAAGAAGATAATCTGAGGGGCTACATGTACCGGGTTACATCAGCCGGGGGGGAGGGGGGGGAATTACTAAATAATAAAAAACAACAGAACATTAACGTAATTGATCCAATTTCCAAAAAGCGTTCTGTTCTGCATGCTGCTCGTTGGCTCCCTGCGAGCTACTGGTGGCTTGCGGTCGATGCGTTGGCAACCACTGGTCAATTACACAGAGACAAATTACATTTTTATGCATTTTATTTTATATTGTGGAACAAAACGGTCTTAGAATCAGCCGGTCTAATGCTGGATTTTCGTTAACGTTACAGCTGTCACCAGAAGAGGAAGGGAAATGGCTAAAGTGGACTGCTCTGCCATACCATCCCGTTCACATTCACATCACCCCACACGTCTGTCCGTCTGTCTATCCATTTCTCTCTCCCCCTGCCCCATATCTTTCATTTCCTTCCCCAGTCACCCTCACCCTCCACTCTGCCAAAGTGAATTTCACTTACAAAGTCTTGCTGGATGTCGGCAAAGTCCTTGCCGTACTTCTCCAGAGCTTCCTCAAACAGATTCGCTTCTGAGGCGCTCCACTCCTCCATCTCGTCTCGGCACAGAACCGGCCCACCTTGCGGGACCAGAGCAGCAATGGATCGGTTCATGTTGTAGCCCATCTTGTGTAGCGTGTCCATGGCGTGGAACTGGGGAGACACGCCAACCAGCTACACTCAGGGGCCATTTTATGTGGAACACCGGCTCGTCGACACAAACAGCTTCCAAAGAGCAAGTCATGCGAATACAAACAGCAAGCAGGCAGGACGCAGAGGTTCAGTTACGGCGCGGCTTAGCATTAGAATGGCTAAGACACACGATCTGATGTGGGATGATTGTTCATGCCATATGTGGTAGTTCCAGCATCTCAGAAAGACACCCTCCTGGGACCCTCACGTACTACACTGTCTGGAGTTTACAGAGAATAAACAAAAAATATCCAGTCAGGCGTAGTCAAAAAAGCACCTGGCTAATGAGAAAGGCCAGGGGAGAATGACCAGACATGTTAACGCAACCAAAAAAGCCAGAAGGGCAAAAATAACGGCTCAATACAACAGGTGTGCGCAGAAAGGCATGTCCAGACACGTAACTACTCAATCCAGGAAAAACTAGGCTTTATGCAGGGGTGCCTAATAAAATGGCCACTGCAAGTTTAGACAACACTGTACCACAAATCAATCACTTGCTTTAGAACTCGGCACGTAAATCACTACACATATTCCTACGCTTCATCCCACTCTCAACCATCCAAACACACACACATAAATATAATTATATGGAAACATACACACTGATAACTGAGCAATTTACACCAATTTCCAAATTCCTTTTAACTTTTCGTCCACAAAAAATAATGAATCTGCATTTCTCGGTATTGACTTGTTAATATCAGTCCGTTACAACCATCTTGGGTAAACATTAAAGAAAAAAGAAAAAAAAAACGACATCTTAGTAGACAAAAGGGTTTTGGAGGTCTTTGTCCAGAGTATGAATTTCATCCAATGACTAAAACACAGGCACTACATGGCAAAGTAAAGAATCACAGATCAGGGTCTGCAAAATACAGTACAAGTCAAAAATTTGAACACGCCAAGCCGCCTAGAAAGGAGAGTGATAGTGTCACATCACATGACCTGGTCACCTGACCCAAACACGGTAGAGATGGTTTTGGAGGAGTTTGACCAGACAGTGTAGGAAAAGTGGCCAATGAGAGCTCAGCATATATGTGGGACCCTACCCCTAACCCTAACCCTTCAGGACAGCTGGAAAAGCATCCAGGAGGCCACCTCATGTAACTGGCATAGAGGAGAGAGTAGGATCAGCCAGTGTCTGGAGCAACTGGGGTTAAGGGCCTTGCTCAAGGGCCCAATGGTGGCATCACTCTGCCAACCCAGGGATCTATGTTATTTTATATTTTTGGTGTCTTTATAATTATTCTAAAATGTAGAGAATAGTAGAAATAAATCTTTCTATCGGGGGGTCTGTCCACTGGTAATGTACTTCAGACTGAAGAACATACGCCAATAACACCCATTATTACAGAATGAAGAGTGATAACAACAGATACAGCAACAGGCGCCGTGATCAAATTTTTTGATCCAACACAACATATCAAACCGTCAATGCCATTATTGCTTATGGTAATGATATGAAAAAAGGACATTTTTCTTTGTTAAAAATAAAGAAAAGAATAAACAAAAGAAAATGACAGATTGGTATTTGAGGGGCCCAGTCAAAAGCACTAAGAACCTACAGATTTCAATAGAAACAGCTACTATAAATGGGCAAAAACTGCACAGATATACATGTAACATTACATGTAACAATCATGTTATCACTCATGTTATAGAACATCAGTCAGAGAAGAAACACCTAGGATGTATAAACTTACATACCTGTTAGGCGGTTGTGTTTGTTGTTTAGATAAATTACGTACAATTCAACAGCACAAAAATAGCGACTTGTATTATCAATACTTTCGTTTACAATTTTTTGGTCATTTTCAATTTTATTTCTGACGATGAAGAGAATGATTTTCCTCCCCCATCCAGTCCAAAACAATCATTTCTTTTGTTGCTTTCTTGCCAAGGACATAATTGCTACAGTGGCCCTGAACTTCAGAGTTGCGTACAACACGTATTCCTAGAACGGATTTCAATTGCTTATCTTACCCATTATTCTTGTTTGCTGAATTTTTATGTTCTTTCCCTCACTCACATAAAGAATCGAAGATCAAAACCATTATATAAGGGTAACTATCGAAGACTGCGTCTCGAAAGAGGTGAAAATGGCTTGATGAAACGGCAGACCACACTCATTTTTTGGCAGCAGAAG
The DNA here is from genome assembly GCA_025773925.1 of Cryptomyrus ogoouensis. Lineage (NCBI taxonomy): Eukaryota > Metazoa > Chordata > Actinopteri > Osteoglossiformes > Mormyridae > Cryptomyrus > Cryptomyrus ogoouensis. Next base: position 12,225,814 of record JAOYFF010000027.1, read on the forward strand.
CTGCAAGCCCCTCCCCTTCAGCTAGGGGGCAACGTGCCTCATAGGAGCAGCAAAGAACTCTCTATTTCCAGGAGAAACTACACTTTAACCTAAAATTAAACGGGTTCCATATACATTTTATTAAATATTATCAGCATAATTTATACAGTACCGAATAAAATACATTTACACATTTATAAAAACCTACTGAATTTGTATGTACTGTACTATTTTACACTTTTATGTATAGCATAAGCTTGCAGTGGCTGATGCTGAAAATGCATGCAGGCAGACATGTGGGTGACTCAGTCTGTTGCTCTTGGATGGGTTTCTTCTGCATGTTTTATATATGACCAGCAGAAGTAGGCCGGAGTGGCCACATGAGGTTGGGAAGAGGCAGAGCAAGACTCATTAGCATGGCCCAGAGAGTGCCTATGTGTGTGTGTGTGTGTGAGTGTCTCAATCTCCCTGCTCAGGAGATTCACAAGTAATACCCAATGACCTGCAAGCCAGCGTTATATTTTTATGTACTGTAAATCTGAGAACAAATTCTTAATGTACCAATCAAAAAAGTGATGACAGATCTGATCCACAGGCAAACAATCTGTTAGTTCATCCAGACCAGAGCTTTAACTAGGTTGACAGATTGAATGCCAGAAGCTCACATGAGAAGTGCAGAGAGCACAGCCCAACAAACTTGGACTTGGGTTAGAGCAAACTGACCCAGTTGTGTTCCCTTTAGAAGGAGGAGTTCTGCTGGACGGGACTCACCAGAGTAATGTCCCGGGATGCAGCGGCTGCACTCATGTGGAGGCTGGGCTGCCGGACCGAGCTGCTGCAGTCCAGAGCTCGTGCAAAGGTCCCCACGGACCTGCAGAGGCAAGAGGAGTGAAGGGGAGACATGGATGGAAAGAGCAGACAGACATCAGCTGCTGTAGCTCAACACGCAGCGTGTCACACTCACACCACAAGGGTAATGGGTTCAGATCCTACAGAGGACGCATGAATTACTATAAGCTACTTTGGGTTGAAGTGTCAGATAAATGAGCAGGTTGTCAATAACCATTACTAAATATACATATTATACAGCAGGTATGCTAAAACTTTTTTTGCTTGTGATCTACTTTAAAAATGACCAGCTCAATGTGATCTATCAGCCCCCCCAATAATTCCTACCACCTCAACACATTCCTTTTTCAGAATACAGATGCACGTTTGGCAGATCAAACAGACACATTTAGAATAGGACATAGTGAAAAAAACTGTCTTCCTCCCACTCTGTATTCAAGTGGTAAGCTTTCAGCTTCTTCCTTAGTCCCACACTCATTTTTGATTTCTTTTTTTAATGCGTGTGAAATAGTTTGTAGCAGGCTAGCAATGACGAGACCGACGCACTGCCAACATTTTGTCAAACGTTAGCTTAAAGTTTGGTTTTCTCTGCTTAGTAAAAGCGCATAGTATTAGGAATGGTAAATTCAGTGGAATTATGGAATGGGAAGAATCTGATATTAAACAGAGGCAGTTTTTTGAAAGGGCATGCATTTTACCAGCATGACTGTTAGGATCAACTGGTCGATTGCGATCGACGTATTGGGCACCCCTGTTACACAGTGTAGAACTATTCAATTGTTTAAGCGTTGCATGAACAATGATACCAAGCAGTGTTTCTGCACACAGAGGGGAGTAGTTTTTATTCAGTCTAAACAAAATTCACCATCACAAGGTGGAACCAAACCCTTACCGGGCCACCACGAGAAATTGGTCAATCTGTTTCTCTGTCAGAGGATTGCTGGGGTCCCACATCTTCTCTTCCATCTTGGACAGGTCCCGTCCGTCCTGTTCGCCTACAAATCAGGTCACCTTGGTCAAAAACAAGCGCCGACCACAAAGGCTGTGCACGTGCCCTGTTAAATGTCCCTGTCTGCGTTTGACAAAAAACCTTTATTAACCTTTGTTGTTAGTCCATTTAACAGTACCAACTTAGGCTAGGAGGGGACAGACTGTTCCACAGTTGAATAGTTTGAGAAAAAAGCTTCACTGTTCCGGCTTTGAGGCTGCAAGACCTCCTACCAGATTGCAGTGGAGCAAAGAGGTTGAGAGAGAGGTGTGATGGGTCCTCGACCATGCCAGTGGCCCTCTGGATGCAGGGGCCATGGGAATCATCCACCTTATTCTGCGCAGGTCTCCCGGCTTCATGCAGAAAGGAGCCGAAATGATATAATCTGGCACTCGCTCGAATGATTGTCCTGCACTGAAGCATTTTCCTCCTCGCCCAGACAATAAAATGCTTCATGACTTCGTAGAAGAGGCCCACACCTTCTTTGAGGAAGTCAGTGATGTCGGCCTGGTACTTGTTCCCGACACGGATTTCCCCCTTATCTGCTAGCAGGGTCTTCTGCTGAGGGTCGTACACCAGGGAGTAGAAAAAGGCATCCTGCAATAGGGGAAGGGTGATCAAGAGGGTTAGTAGCAGACTAAGATGGAAGGAGGTGGAGGAAGATATGGGTGAGATGTTGGCACACAGGGGGAGCGGCTATAGGAATGAGCAGCCAATAAAGTCAAATCACTTGCATTTGTGGAGACACTACCCCAGATATTCTGTGATCTGTCCTTTGATTTCACATTTATGTCACATTCAATGTGCAAACCCAATAGTGCTTCTGTGCCAAACACTTTCATTTCAGACTTTTCTCTGCCTTCATCTGTTCATACTTGTTTGAGGCACACAGGCCAATCCACCCAACTTTGATGCTTTATTTTTTCTGATTAAAGAAGACTGTGACATTTCACTGTTACTATTACAGCAGTGAGACAAGCTGTTTAATTCCACATCACTGTCATCGACTTGGGGTTATACCCAACGCAGCATATCCTCCTATGGATCACTGCAAATTTTCCAGAGAATCAGAGAGGATGAAATATATTTGCTATCTGCGATGTATCTGTGTGGTGGTCTTTCCGACAGTCCTGCAGAGTCTTCTGCCTCTTCTTTGCTCAGTATGCTGAGAACACTCTAGGTCAACAGACTGAATAATTTATATCGCAGTAGAAACACGTTCGCACACACACAGACTTGTAGACTGTTGAACTATCCTTATAAATAAACATACATGTGCACACCACATATCATAGACAGAATATAACAAACAAACAAGTAAATAAATACCCAAGCGCCATTACCTACCTCTCGATCTAGGTACGATTTCAGGGCCTCAGTTTCATTCAGCAGAGTAACGCAGCATTTGCCTCTGACAAAAAATGTCACATTTGTACTTTTAAGGCAAGGTCTACATCTACTTCTCAAATTATGTAAAATCTAATACATTTTAGAGATGAAATATTACCATTTGCTTCAGTACATTAGTACGAAAATGCATTTTAAGCAATTGAACAAGTCCGTGTTGATAGGTGTGAGATATACTGACAAGAAAAAAATAAGTAACAGCAAACCAAGATAGATGAAATATAACCATAATCAGGGATGCATGCAAGAAATTACTGTGCATTTTAGCCTTTATATGCTAATTCGTACTTCATTTGCAGTGCAAAGGTTAAAATGCACAACAATTTCTTGTCATAGGAGCGGAAATGCACGTAAAATACTTGCGTGCCGGTTATGTGCACCCTGACCATTATGTATAAAATATTATGCTTAACATATATGCGGGCAAATTAAAGGGAGGCAGAGAAGCACAGGTGCAACACAATGTGTGGGGTTTTTGAATTATTACCGGATATGTGTGGCAGGTAGAGATTCGAGTTGGCGGGACAAGAACAGCTCTCTGTGTCTCAGCTGGTGCTTCTGCTTCTCGGGGAGATCCACCATCTCAGGGCTCTCCATCTCTTCCTCCATCTCCCCTGGGTGTCAAAGTTCAGAGTTTCAGAGTTTTTCAAAATAATATACGATATGCTGATGCAAATAAAAGGCTACAGGAAACTACACTACCAGTCAAAAGTTTTGCCCACACTGAGATTTTCTACATTTACATGTTACTCACTTAACATTTACTGAAAATACACTCAATATTCTTTGCTAACAAATAAATTTTCAGTGTGTTCACCCATTTGAGTGCTTTTATCAGCAAGAAAACGTCATATCTTTGATTCATCAAAGTAGCCTCCTCTAGCAGTTATAACAGCAGAGAAAATTCAAGGAATTCTTTCTACAAGTACATTAAATACTGCTCTGTTTCATGGGAGGAATCTGTTAACTAGTGCAGCAAGTTATAGGACAGCCTAGAATTTGACTATTCCATCACCACACAACCACTTAGTAGGATGTCAGACATGCACTGTTACATGCTCTTCCATGTAATGAAGGAAACTTGTATTATTTGACTTGTATTTTCATTTATAGTTGTTCACTCAACTTTCAAATGCTTAACAGGAATAAAAAATTTGCAGTTTATGAAATAAATGGAAAAGTGGTAAAAACCAGTGGAGTGGAAAAAAGTTTGACTGTAGTCTAGGAATTTAAAAATACAAATAGAGTATTTATGTAAATCAATATATTGCTTCTTATATGTGAGATTATCAATGTGACATCATAATAGAAAGTTAACATAACTATTAACTTTTCCTGACTATAATTTTACACCTTACTACCAGTTTCATTGATGTTTTACTAAAATTCAATGGAAAGGCATCATTTTCCTAAAAAAACCTTCACGAATTACTTCACTTAGCAGAGCCACTGAAGCAACTAAAATCAGTAATTGATTACAAGTCCTCAAATTAAATCAAGAGTCTCAATGGACAGAAACACAGATGTTCCCTGTAAGGATGTCAGAAAGTCAGGTTACTACACAACTGCAAAAGATTTCTCAATGAGACTCTCGGTCTGGCCCGAGCAGAGAAACGGCCGCTGTGACATTTAACAGCCTTTACAACCTATCCAACGTTAACACACAGCACAAGCTGGCCCGAAGATGCAAGGGGCATGACAGACTGCTGGGGGAAAAACACACACTGCCTGGTAACATGGTATCAAATGCACAAACCACCATTTTGTGAGCTGAGAGAGAGAGAGAGAAAAGAAGGTACTTATATGGTCTCCGTGCCAAAGTGTAATCGCACACCCCTATTCCCCTACTGGTGCCTCGTCGCCTTTTAAAGGGGCAGAAACAAGTAGAACTTGGTCCACATTGTATGTAAAGATGCATATAAAGCCTCCGGGACTCAGTATTCTTCCACTGCTGCAGACAGGCAGGAGGCTGAATGTGGTCCAGATCTCTCTCTCTCTCTCGCGGCAGCTCGCCCTGATTCGCTATACAGGAAGCAGAAACAAGGATGGACACAGAACAAAGGCAACTTTGGGGGATATTGAGGAGAAGGTTTGGGAATGTCCCAAGCCCTCCAAAACACCACATCAGTGCAAAACCAGATCACACCAGAGTAGACAAGACACCTCAAAGTTAATACCCAGTCAACAATTACAGAATATTACACAAAGACAGAATCGAGGCACAATAAGTTGTGCTGATAAGTAACATCAAATGTTTTGTGTTGAATGTCTATTTTTCAGTTACGTTTGGTGCGAGAACCTACTGAAGACTTAAGACATAAGCTGAAGAACATTACCCGTGTCTTGGAGCCAAACAAAATTAAAAAATGAAGATTAAACGAACATCTCACACGTCCCAGGTCGAAGGTGTGAATCCTACCCAAGCTCTGTGCATGGATGCTGGTGGATGACAGCTTTTTGGTAATATACATTTCTTACACCAACAATTTATCAAGAAGATTAGTAATACACCTAAAATATTAATGGGAAACATATTGCGATGCATAGTAATCTGTGTAAATTTGGTGTATCTTTATGCTTATTAAATTTGATTAGTGGGGCACGCTACATGCTACCGTGTTGGTAAATCATGGAAGCGATAAGAACTGAAGTGGCGGTGAAGAAAGGGAGCGATCAGCAGCCACAGCATCTTTTATACGAGGAGATACTGTGGATAAACAAGGTTTAAAAAGAAAAGACGTGGTGATCCGACATTCATTAAATAACAGAATACGCTGAATTTATACCGATTACTAAGTTCTGCTCATCACAATACACCTCTCATTAATATTTTATATGTACTACTAATAAGCTTACCAAATTTTGCGGGTGTAAGTAAACGCCCATATGGTACCGAAAAGTTGCAGTCCAGACGAATGTTTATATCCGTCATCCAAAGCCCTGGTGATTATTGCACATGCTCCATACAACTGCGATGTGATATCGAGCAGCCCTTCCGATCGACATTTTCAGTAAAAGCCGCCCGGCTGTTTATGATTGATCTGGATATCAAAAATAACTACCAATACGAGATACACAGTGGAAGTCAGGTAGTAGACAGGATATTGGTTAATTAACTAGCTTGTTTGGATGCACAACAAAGTGTACGGTCACTGCCTAAAATCTTTTTTAATGCATGATTGACAAATGGCTCATTGGTCGTTTTAAGTTATCACTGCCAACATGGCTACAATGACAATGATACTTCTAAAATGTGGAAACATATCCAGGTCTTTAAGTGGAATAGTTGCTAAATAAAAATTACGGTGGCCCAGCTGTGACTGCAAAAGCACTTCTCACTGCGGAGATCACTGGCTGCTTTTCTTACAGGTAAACCAACATTATTCTAATACACATGCATTGTTGTGAGATGCACAAAAAAATCTGTGCATTGGAAAATTATTTTTTTTTATTACTTTATTACTAGCAAATGGTCGCTAACCAACATAGTCGCTAAATGAGGAGAGGGTGTATATAGCTTTATACATAGATCAGTCTTTCTTACTTCTGTCTGGAAGTACGAATTAAAAATAAATAGAAAAAACACAGACAAATCACACATACAGAGAACATTACACCCGGGCCCATCATTTGTTGTGTTTGAGCTTAAATATCTGTTAAACATATGCCACAGCAGGAAGCTAAGGAGAGCAGGGAGAGGAAGACAGAGGGACCCTCTTCTGACAGACTTTACTGGGAGGCATGATCCCATGGGGGTAGATGGGACTGGGGGAGGGGTAGAGAGCTGAGGCGGTTAGGGAGCATCGCGGGTGCAGTCTGCCTACGTGCCGTGAAGTGAAGGCTGCAGGCCCTTCCTCTGACACTGATCTCAGCCCACACTCCCACCTGGGCGTCGCTCCACCACACACACCCCAGCACATTTTAAATGAATCATTCGCTTTGCGAGACCAGGAGAGGAAAAATAATTTTTTAAAAAAAGAGACAAAAATGAAAGGATGGAACTAAGAAGGGTGCAGAAGAGCAGAGAGGAAGAGGAAGGAGAACCGTCAAAGAAATATAACTCAGACAAACTATGGGCCAGTGTCTCCCAACCCCCAGACAGTCCACGTTTTCGCTCCCTCCAAGCTCCCTGCTAGACAGTCCACTTTTTCACTCCCTCCCAGCTCCCTGCTAGACAGTCTACGTTTTCG
>JAOYFF010000027.1:12249756-12261536 GCA_025773925.1 Cryptomyrus ogoouensis
TGTAAAAAACAACCATTAGCTGCAGCCCTAGCCGCTGGTATACCGGTAGCTGGTATACCGGTAGCTGGTATACCGGTCAGTGTTTCCCTTAGGTTTACAGCTTTAGGAGGGGCACAGCAGTCAATATAACAACTGAACTAAACATCAGAACATTTCTTTTTATGACAATAAAAGGCGTTTAAAAAACGCAGATATTTTTGTCTACTTCTCAGGTGGTTGACGCGACATTTTCCGGCGTGCTCTCTGTCGGCTGGTGGGAGTGTGCTCACCTGTGTCTGTTGTGTAAATAAGATAAATAACATGAGGCTATTTAGTTTGTTTAATAAAAAGACCTGTTCTATAGGAAAGGTAACCTTAAATGACTTCTGTTGTGGTCTGGCGCTATATAGAAAATTAAATTAAATTAAATTAACTTGACCTTCAAGGGGGGCGGGGAACCCCCCCAAATATAATGGTAGGGGAAACACTGGCAGTAACTGTATACTATATTTCTTCCCCACCTTTTGATGCACAGATTCCGCTGGCAATCCAAACCAACCTAAAACAGATTGCAGCCCAAAACCGAACTTCACTTCCAGTGTGTGTGCAGGATAAACATGTGAACACCCAAGAGCCCAGTTTCCCTAAGCAAGGGCCTGCTTGGGTCCCTGTACTACATACTACACAGAGAAAGCATTAAGAAATGTCCCATTACAGAAAAACAGATCCAACCATAAGAAAAAAGTAGAAATTATACCACTGCAGCTGGAAAAATTCCAGGATAAACTTGTGTATGGTATTTTTGTATGGCGCAGTCATTATTTAACTTCATAGTAATATTTTTAATGTTTTTTTGTTTTTAATATAAGCAACTATTAGGAATGTGCTATACATAACATGGCATTTGACAAAATATGTTAAATGTTTTTAAAAATACATTATTTCCAGCATTGGTTATGAACAAAGGATAACCTGTACAGGTAATTTACAATGGAAATGAGCCTAAAAACAAAAATTGCACCTGAGTAGTACAGTTATTTCCTGTTCATGAATCTTTATACGTTTCAGTTGGGTGAGAATTCCTGATCGGGGATTTACAGAGGAAGCACACGGCAATCATATTTCAGATTTTACGGAAAGCTTCACGTCAGCATGTAACAAAAATACACTTTCAATGGTCCCTGAAAAAACACGTGAAAGTGTGGATTAAACCAAGGCCCCCCCCCCCAGCACAGGTAAGATGCCCACAATCAAGGGTGCAGAAAAGGGGGAAAGGTTCTGTGTCAGACTCTATCCCTTTATTCCTAGAAATAATTGTGCTTTTTTCCTCCATGCTCTGCATACACGCATAAATGCACGATAAGTGCATGAGAACACACTGTACAGTGCACAGCAGTGAGGTGTTAAAACGCTGTCCTCTAGCCACACTGCTTGCACTGCAGCCATACTGTGCCTTTGATTTTCATCTGTTTACGAGGACAAAGTGTGCCCAAAGCCTCTGGCTCGTAAAAGCCAAGCCGAGCCGAGCCCCGAGGCTCAGCTGCTCCATGCCCTTCCTGCCAGGACTCTCGCCATCCCCGCCCTGCATGTGGCCAGCCCCTCCCCCGCCCCCCCAAACCACTAAGGGCCAATCTCTCACTGGAGCAGCCACGACATCACAATGCAGTCGAATTTCCAGCAGCCCAATCAGAGCATGTTACCAAGCCCTGGAGAGAATGTCGGCTGGGTGGAACCTAACTAGGCCAAGGATTGCCGAACAGAGCAGGAAACAAAACGGTTCCATGGAGTATGAAGTCTGATGGAATCGTCACGGCTGGTCTTCCCAAGACATGCACCAGATCCACGAGTCCACAGGGCACAGCTCAGGGCTGTGATGCTGACGGCAAGGCTTGGGTAGTGAATCAAACCTACTTCAAGTCTCTTGCTGCATGCTGATAACGGAGCTGACATCCCCAGCGTGCCATTCGCTGCACGGATCTTTGGAACAACGGCGACTGTGTCACGTAGTTCTCCAACCGCTACCTAGGCAGCCATACACACACATATACGCACAGGCAAACACACATATACGCACAGGCAAACACACACTTTCTCCACAGGATGAAGGATATCACGCTTCTCTCATTCCCAGCTCACACATGTCGCTCAGTACGGCGCAAGACAGGGTGGTCAAAGAAGCACAGAGATCTTACAAGAAAGGCCCCAGTGCACTGCAGTCAGATCCAGTTATATGCATGCCCCTATGCATTTTGGGAGTTACACAAAAGAATCATCTCTAAACCAGTGCTGGTACAATATGAATACTTCATACACCACCATACCGTAACATGCTTGAAACGACAGCTGTAACACTGCAACAGGCAGCAAGTTATATAATATTGTGCACTGCTAGAAGGATCACTGTGCAGTGAACGAGGTCCCCTCTCAGTACAACTGCATGTACCATTCTAACAGTTATAACTTTATAACACTATAATTCTATATATAAAACTGCTCAAAATCATAGTATTTATATCTCCTGCTTCAGTCCGTGCCTGAAAATTTGGATTATGTGTAATATAATGCAATAAATGCATACTGGTAAAGCAATATCTTGAATACGCAAAAATAATAAATAAAACATGTCTCCAGGGGGCTAAATATATGGTTATAATCAATAAAATGTGTCGCTATCCAGCTAAATATACTGTATTAATTTAATAAAACATGTCAGTGAAGTTATTCTTATTGCGCTAAGTACATGGTTATAAATCAATAAAACGTGTCGCTATCAAGCTGAATATAAATTAATGAAATAATAAAACTATCAAGCTAAATGCAAATGATTTTTTTATTATAATAAAAACACAGCTTTTTAAAACCATTTGTTAACGTGTTTTATTGATGTAAAACACTTGCAGCCACGGTAAGGGTGAACTTAAAAAACATAATAAAATAATTTTTTTTTTTTTTTAAAAGTGATATAGCGTGAAATTGCAGGAATCTTGCAACACACCGTGATACAAAGATTTGGTCATACCGTCCAGCACTACTCTAAACCTACAACCTTGAAGTTTCTAAGAGTGCTTAGTGATTCCTCCAATGCACCACAATGTATGAGCACCATAATGCATCAACTCAGACAGACAAAATTCTACTCAAATGCCTGATCCTAGTTTTGGCAGACTTGCGCAAGAAATCTATATAAATCATTATCAGATCAATTCAGATGTATATATGTTATAGCTAAGACTCCAAACAACCAAATGTTTTATGAACATATATTGCAGAAAATGTACTATGCCACGTTCTGGTATGACATTAATCTACAAATAAAAGCAGATCAATTGCAGTGTCTTTTCCCATTTGAATCACACCCAGTCTGTGTAGATTCCCATGTGACCAGCTATGGGACACATCATTACAAACAATGGTTAAGTGCCTGAACGCAGCCACCATCTGACATCATTCTATCAAAAAGAAGCAACATTTTTACCATCGTTTTTTTTTTTATCAGATGATATCCTGTGTCAATTGATTTCTTTATATGTTGAGAAAAAAAAACAGCTCATCAATTAATTAGCAATAATGATCTTCAACATTCAGAACACAGGATAAAACAAAATTTCACTGGTGTTCAGGAGTTACCAATTTCAATGCTATTTTGTCATAAAAAAAAGCATCAGCACAGAAAGAAAAACACACTAGAATTATGAGACGGGAGAGAATAAAAAATGAAAAAAATGAAACAGCCCACGAGTAACAGCTTTCCCATTTCTGCCAAACAGTACCTATTAGCATTGTACTGTATCGTTAGTAGCCAAAGCCAAACAGATAAGACAACACAAATGAGAACTGACAAGACTTTCAATCATACAACAAACAACAACAATGGCAAACGGTGCCGAATATATTTCCCTCATCACATCGCATATCACAATGGGCGACGAGAGAATGCAGTGGGCGCATTCACAACCGCAATCACAGTCAGGGTGCAACAAGTAAATATACTTGAAATTGTTCCACCGCCTCACCATGCATCAGTTCATCCCTGATGACTAATCAAACTGAGGAGGAGGAGGACTCCCCCTCCAAAAAAAAAAAAACAATTAACAGCTGCACGAAACATTGATTTTTAGCTCCGCAAAACACAATAACAACGCAAGATGAAATTTAATTATGAACTAGCAAAAAAAAAATACAGAAAAAAAATCAGCTCTGCTATGGGCCTGTCATTATATTATTTTCATACGATTGGGATGCTAGGCTACGCAGAAAGCTAGGGCTGTCAGGGATACAGGCACATAATTACCTCACTGAATGGGGCACCCACCATACATTTTCCAGAGTTTAGTAACTAGCCATAACGTCAGCATGTTACATATAAATGTAGAGAAGATTAAAGATTATTATCCATATGTACATTGTAAACTATATCTACTCGAATTAAAAGAGGCTAAAGTACACATACCTTAAAATACCCCAAAACTAATAAATGTGAAATATTCAGATTAATATCTATAGCATAACTTATGTAGAATCCATCTGATGTTGTCTCAGATTTTCATAAACAATAGAGAAATTGTATCTGCCATTATTGTACAGTACAGTATTCATAATCAATGTTTAACATCTTACTTATAATCTTTGTATTATCTGTAAATACTTAAGTTAAAAGCACTGTATGTGCTTTATACAAATTCTCTCAGTGAAACATACTATTCAACTTTGCCCACAACTTACCAATAAAGCATCACACACATCAAACACCACAAACACCAGCTCAGCTTATTTTTGGGTACATTTCATTTGGTACATATTGGTGAAGAAGGTTTGAGAAATTTCCGCCCACAGTTAATTAACACAAAGGGGCCATTTCATTTCTCATCCAATCAATCATGCCAATTATAATGTAACAACCAGAAATTAAAACCAGGCAGCCTTTTGCTTACACACTGCCAGCGATACTGGCTCCTCCTCACTGCAAAATGGAAAAACGTGTGAAAGCCTCAGCAAAGGCTAGTAAGGAAGGGCAGCAGGCAGCAAGAATAAGCTCTGTACCAACCAAACTGTATTCAAGGAGAAATTACTGCAGACAGGCACTGATGGGAGCTGATGGTCAGTCAGGAGGTTCAACTCTGCTGCCAATCTGCACATACTTAATGTGTGCAAAACAGTAATTAAAAAACACTAAATTTTCTTTAAAATTTATGTACCACTGTAAGGAATACACCACATAAATGTATGTGTACTTTACATGTCTAAAACGGTCTTATTTGTTAAAAGAAAAAAACTATTTTCATTAATATTTATAGTACCACTAAGCAAGTGTAGACAGTGGATGGATGGATGGATGGAAGGAAGGAACACACCACATAAAACTGGCAGATGCACTATTTCAGCCTGTAACTTTTAATTCATAACAATATGATGAGCTTTCTGCATTAAGTATCAAAGGTTTACCAAAAATGACCAACACAATGTCTGACACCAGTCTTCAAAGCTTTTTTGCTTTGGTCCCATATAAAGCATGTTCGTGTCTAAAAGCAGCCCCTCTGAAAAGTCAGACTACCCCAGCAGACCCCTAGAGATCCGCATCCGCTGCCCACTGATCACAGCCGGAAAAGGCACAGCCAGTATTTGCAGGCTTTTCCACTTGACAGCCCGCTGTGGACACGGATGGCCGTTTTCCGAAGGCTGTCCTCCAGATAACCGGGCATCAGCACCCACACTTCGGTACAGCGAAGACTTCTATTCTAATGTCCCCAAAACATTATATAAATGTTTATTTATCGCACAGTTCGTCCAACAGGAAACAGCAGTATAACCACAACGTGTGCGTCTTCAAATGCTATCTCTCAATAAAGCAATATACATCTTGCAAAAACATCTCGGTTCCCCCTCCTATCGGCGCTGTTATTGGAGTTAGAGTGGGACGACAGGACAAAACTTCATTGTCTCACTTATACAAAATAACATAATATCTAAACACGTAGAGGACTGGAATGATAAGATATAAATTACAAACACGTGGCGTGTTAGGAAGAAGTACGATTTCATTTGTTGCGTGGAGTAAACGGCTCAAATGCTATATGGCACTAGCAAGCAGAGCTGTTGGAAAAGCGAAACAAACAAAACTTTATAAAAGACGAGCGCGGTTCCACGTTTTTAAAAGTCTGCATAAAGAAAGATAACCCAAACTTCAGTTTGTTGTACTAGTTTTAATGCACCTGGTCAACAATACAACAAACAAAAAAAAACCCGGGGTGCAAATACCATACTCTTCCTCCTCATAGTCATCATCATCATCATCATCATCACCACCACTACCATCCTCATCATCATCATCACCATCACCGCCACCATTAAAATCATCATCACTGCCAGCATCACCGCCAGCATCATTATCATCATCATCTTCATCATCATCATCATCATTGGCATCCATCATTATTTTCTGTATCTCCTTGCAACCAATTTCAGCTTTAGGAAATAAAGAGGAAGAGCGACCAACAGAGGATTAACAGCACAAGAAGTGCATGGTGTCCCTGCTAAGCAAAGTACAGCGATTTTAAAAACGTGCGTCTTCCTACCTCCGACCCGGTACATATTGGCTGCCATGAGTGCGCCGGGTCCTGGCGTCTCCAGGTGGGGGATCTATGTTGTCGCCGTCGCTGTGTCCTACTACCGCTGGTGAGCGTGTTGGAAAATGGTGGATTGATCGATACGAAACGAACCAACTAGGAGAACTTAAAGAGACAGTACATACATTTAACGCATCTCAGCTTTCAAGGCACCGCTGGTTAACTGATGCGATTTAGGTAACCCGCGTAAAATTTGGATACTGATCACAACAAAGCCGTTTGCCCTGGAAGCCGGAGGACGAGTGAGGGAGAGGCGTGGGAGGGAAGGGGGCAGTATTCCGGCAGCATCACAGCCCCGCCGCCTGCTTACCCCGCCTCCTGCAAAAACTCAACAATCGCTGTTGTGCTACTTTAGCCCCACTAGAGGCAAAATAACAAATGAAACAACTGTTGCTATTTCTTATAACCGGGATTTAAATGCAGACGGAGCGCATCTCTGGCTCTATACGTCCAAACTGCACCTTTCCGGAGCGCAGCTCGCCTCCTTCAACGTTAACCTTTTCTTTCTTAATTTCCCCAAATTTAGTAAAACATTCGAAGTGAAAGGTTTAATAAAAGGTCATTTTGCGCAACATCACGTTTTTTCGTCAGCTTTGATGTTAATTTTCATTAGTAGCTCTGACCGGATATTATTATTGTATCTAAAAAGCAATCCCTGAATAACTTAATATGTTAATGTATTTTCACGACGACATTACAATTAAATAAGCAAGAATATTACTTGAAGTGAAAAGCCATTTTGATGAATTTTTTATTGTTTTATATGGTTTTTAAAAAATCAAGTACGATATGTGCAATACTAATATCGCATAAAAATAACTTTTGACTGACATTTTAAGACTGTGGTTATTAATTCATATGAATACATATGATAACTAATAATCTAATATACAGACCTCCCCCTGCTCTGTATCCAATGAATCAGTAGATCTGCAGTCTGTGCTGAATATACTTTTACAAATTCATATTCCGGGTTTCCATTACTCTCTTGAGTTTAATGTTGAAGTTTTTTCACACTACGTAGCCACACAACAAATTTGAAGAATTTTATGACTGATTTTCACCATGAGTTTCAACAATTCCTGTAAATACCTAACAAAATGAATAAAATGTTTAAAATTTACGCTACTGATGAGCTTCATGTAACCCATGTAATCTATGTTGATTATATTTAATTCGTATTTGCCCAAGGCTGTATTCTTGGATATTTCGCTTGCTTGTTTGCTTGCTGAATTAATCGTTTGGGACTAAGACAGCTCTTTCTTCTGTTGTTGTCTTTTAAGTCACATTAAATGCAGCCACATTATACGTGGCTGGATTATCGACTGGACCAGTGGGTCCAGTGTCCTGGGGCTTCCAGCTGGAGGGAGCCTCAGAACAGTAGTGGCCGTGAGTAGCATGATGTATAGCACAGGCTAAACACTACAACCCATCGTAGGCAACACAAGTTGACCACCGGAGCCCTCTGTGTATAGAGCAAGGGTGCAAATTAACCATCAGGGCTCCTCAGTATATACGTACAGCACGACGTCATGACCAAGGGCTCCTAGCGTCTTCTGTATGTACAGCACAGTGAGCACCCCTTTACTGCCCGAGCTCTCTGCATCTGCCCCCAGGGCCCCTTGACATATATGTTGTGAGCTGACCACCTGACGCATTTAGTACATACTATGTTCCTTGGTGCATACAATGCAAGCTTAATACAAGGGCCCTTCAGAGCTTAAGTCAGTGTTTTTCAACTCAGTCCTCAGGGATGCCCAAACAGTCTACATTTTTGCTCCCTCCCAGCTCCCAGAGCGCCTGTACCAGGTATTCTGTGTATTTGATTGGCTGGGAGCTGGGAGGGAGCAAAAATGTGGACGGTCTGGAGGTTCCTGAGGACTGGCTTGAGAAAACCTGGCTTAAGATGTGAGCTGAGTGTCAAGGCCGCTGGCCCCTCTGTATGCACAGTGTAGCGAAAATAACATAAAGGTGACCGGCCCTCATCCTAATTACTTTGATTACGATTTTACAGTATGCTGTAATAGTAGCACTTTACTGGACAGGGCATAAAAACTTAGTAATAACTCAGTTACTACTGAAGTACAAATCGTGAACAAATATAGTCACTCCTTGAATATAAGATGCGTCACAATTCATATATGATGAACAACCATGAGATCAGTTTTTCACTCGAGTTATTACAGAATTAACAGATATAGTA
Organism: Cryptomyrus ogoouensis; assembly: GCA_025773925.1. Taxonomy (NCBI): domain Eukaryota; kingdom Metazoa; phylum Chordata; class Actinopteri; order Osteoglossiformes; family Mormyridae; genus Cryptomyrus; species Cryptomyrus ogoouensis. Next base: position 12,258,562 of record JAOYFF010000027.1, read on the forward strand.
ACAAATATAGTAATTGCTTGGAATGAGTTACATCTAATGAGGAAGAAATATGAGATTATCTTAATTAATTAATTAATCTTGTGTTATTCTTGACTTGTTCCTTCAGTAGTTCCTTCAGTAATCCAGAAAGGTTTACAGAATTAGCAGATATAGTAACAAATATAGTAACTGCTTGGGATAAAACATGCATCATGATTCATTAATGATGAATTAACATGAGATCATCATATAACTAAGATTTAGTTTGTGGTTAATTAATACATAAGTATTAGTTTAGTATGCTATGATTCTTGTGCCCCGTCAAATTAATTCAGAAGAGCAGGGAACCTTGAAGGACGTCTTGCTGCTTATCTCACAGCTACTACTATGCTACTGTGTGTGGTCATTCAAAAGTTGACATTATTTTCTTATGTTTGTATCTAAGACATTCATTTTTTAGTAAAATTGCTTCCTTCTGGAACTTAGACACAGGCCAATGATGCTAACTAGCCAATTTGTCAGACAGTGCTTGCAGGTTTGCCAACTTTGGTCAACCAGCTGTAGTGACATTTTCAATTCAAGTCTACGCACTCATTTACATGCATATAACAGTTTTATTACACTGTAAACAGTCTGTAGGATTTGCAAACTACCCCAATGCTTTTGATGTAGGTAATTCTTGGTATATAATGGAATAAGATAGATTTGAAATAAGATTTCTAGCGTGAGCGTGAGAATCGCAAAGCGTGAGTGTCACACCAGATGCGTGAGAGTTGGCAGTCCTGTGCTAGTTAGTTCAAAACTTGACAAGTCAAAACAGAGCAGGCTAGCAAAAACGTAACTAGCGATGATTTACATCTCTTGGCTCCAGTGTAACCACGAAATGCAACATTAGGCCTTTCGTTACACACACTGTTTATTAAAGTCAGAGTTCATCAGCGTAGATGTTCATATGGAGGTACCATTAGCGAAATAGCTACGTGGATGTGGTCATCATCCCAGCTAGCCAGTTATTAGTGCTAAACATAAGACCCAATATTTTCATGCTGTTGCCATAGTTTCATTGTTAATCCAAAACATGCCTTCATCAAAATTACCTCCTTGTGTCACTTATTAATGACTAATGATGCTATGCTAACTTGTCAGAAACATATAGCTAGTTCTAGACCTGTCAAGCTAGAACATAGCAAGCTAGCTAAAACAAGACTAAGGCTTAGGTAGTGCAGTACAATCCAGATCTGTGATGTGGTAAATGAACTAAACCCACATGTGCCCCCCACCCTACTGCCTGACAGCGGCTTACAGGAGTTTTACTTACACAAAGGTGTTCTGAGGACGTAAAGAAAAATGACTGGTTCAGAGAGACAACCAATCAGATTGTAGAGGATGTGGGTCCATGCGACTAGAGGAGGCGGGACCAACCAATCAAATGTCTTGGTCCCGCCTCCTTAGTTATGTGGATCCACCTCCTCTATAATCTACGATCAGACCCGTTTTCTTAAAATAATTTTTCAGAAACATGTAACATTTAAGAATTGGCTTTAAAAATGAAACACAATGAAATGTTAGCTTTTTAAACTGTGTTTTCAATAGTATTGCGCATTAGACCTGCTATTCTTTTGTGCTACATTATCTGCAGTAGGTTTGAATAACCATTACACCATGGACAGTGTTAGCCAGGAAGGCTGTGAGTCCACTCAGCTGAAGGATCCAATATATTTCAGTGGGTTGGTGGTCCAGCTTCAACATGAGTGTAAATCTCTGTCTGCCACACTGTCCGTTTTGCAAGCATACAACTTTAAAAACCAGACAAATACAAAACATAAAGCATCGACCTCGATTTAAATACAGACGTGGCCTTTGACTGAAAACCACAGCATTTTTTTCAGTGCCTCATTCTGAAAGCACAGGGTGGGACCCAAGCCTGTGATGTTACTGGTGCTGCAGTCTGTGGAGGTGGTGGTTGGTTGTTTATGAAAACACAGCGGAATGCTGTGGTGTGTCCTGATTTACACCTTGCAGAGACCCTAATTACTGAAATCACTGAGATACAGGCAGTGTATGGCCGTGATGTGCAGTCACATGGGCTTTCTCAGCCAATCCCAGATCTTGGTATGTCTTAAATGAACATTTGCAGCGAAGCTCTCGATTGACTTTGAGCACTGCCAGGAAACAGAGTGTGAGATATAGCTGGCACAGTTTTTGGGAAAAAAAATCTCTACACCATTTTTTTTTTTTTTTGTGCGTTCACATTTTGCATATAATAATAAGATCAAGATTGACTTGGTTGATCCCAGGGGGAAATTATAGTGCGTACAAAAGCAAGAACGCAGACGAACATGCATATAGTGCCAAACAGACTAGTTGCAAGGAAAGCACACAAAGTACAAACAAAGTAAACATACTGCAAACAGATTTTAAAAGTACACAGTATACAAATAAATTACCATGAAAACAAAATATTGTAAGACTAAGAACAAATGTTTAAAGATAAGAATAATAAATTCTGTTCAAATAGATTATGTACAAAAAGAACGGAAAGCATTTTTACTGTGGCAGGATGGGATGCTTCTTGACGTGCTATGGCTGGGAGTGGGGGGGCACATCAGGAGAAGGCGTTGCAGTGTCTCGCTGCCGCAGGCAGAAACGATCCCCAATAGCGTTATTTAGCCGGTGGCTAAATCTGCTCTAGTGTAGCGCCCTCTGGAGCGGATGGGCAGAATTATCACAATATTGTGTAATTTTGCTAACATCCTGTAGCGGCTCCCGGGTCAGTTCTGTGATGGAGCTGGCCTTCCTGACGGGTTTGGCATCGCATAGACTGACGTCACATCCCCAGCAAGCCACAGTGCAGAAAAGCACGCCGGCCACTGCAGACTGATAAAACATACAGAGCAGCTCGCCACACACACGGTAAATGACCCCGTCTAGTCTGCCCTGTCTAATCTGCTCTTCCGGCCGACCCCCAGGTACCTGTAGCCCTGCATCACCTCCAC
>JAOYFF010000027.1:12265223-12275641 GCA_025773925.1 Cryptomyrus ogoouensis
GGGGTGACTTGTGGAAGTTCGGGAGAGGGATGGGTGGGGGGGCGGGGGGGGGGGGGGGGGGGGGAGAGGAGCTGAAGACTATGGGCATAAGGTAAGGAACGATGCAGGATGGAACACCACCCCATCACAGAGGGACATACACACCCAAATGATTTGGTAACTCCAATTCATCTCGGCATGTTTTTGGACTGGGAGTACAGGAGTATCTGGGGGAAGCTGTACTATGACATGAATGTGCAAACTCTACACACACAGAGCCAAGGTGGAGATTCAAGCCCAGTTCCCAGACTTGTGAGGCAACAGTGATGACCACTGTGTGGCCATGAGTCCCCCTCTGTTTTAACTTGTAACACATTCCTTCCTCCATAACCAGGAAAAGCAGTTGGGTGATGGATGGCTGTGAGCCGTTTCTGCATGTTACATTGTGGATCATGCTGTGTTGAGCAAAATCAATCTAATGTTAATTCTGATCTGAAAGCATCATCACACAACCTGGTGAAACAGGCTATTAAGTGATGTAGAAGCATAACTGTCTCAGTTCTCGTGAGAATGAAATGAGATGGTGTTATCTGTGACTTTCAGCAAAGTGAGGTTCTGTTCAGCTGGATTACTTGATGTGCACCACCAAGTAGCACATGCAATGTCTTTGTTGGGTAAATAAGAAGCGCTAACTGCTAACCCTATTGCTAATTCATTCTAATTGGTTTATTCTGTAATAAATCAGTGGCGTAAGATGATCTAAAACGGTCTCCAATACAAATTCTGCGTACAGAGTGCAGCACGTTGTTAAAAGTGGAAATTTAATTTGTACCTTAAAATGTTCATGGTGACCAAAATAGAACTGACATTTCCTAGCATCAGTAGACCCTGAAATTTCACAAAGAAGTATAAATATTTACCCAAATGCAAAGCCAAGAAACTGCCACTTGCTTCTTGAGGAACCCCAAGTGTCTAGCTAACGGCAACATTAAAAGCAAAGTTGTCATCATAAGAGTCTCTGTTATGCACTGTTTTGTCATCCCAACTGTCATCGTGTTTACTGTACCCTAATACTCAGCATTAGATGTCAAGCGTAATATTTATTTTTAGTTGCTTAGGAGACACTTTTAATCCAAAGTAGCTACGATAGTTTACGTGTTTGTGACATTTTTTTCATATTGTTCATACTGCTGGATAATTTTTAGTGGAGCGATTCATGTTGAAGGTACATCAGTAGAGTTCAGGCACCATGACTCACTTGAACTCCAGTTTCCAACCTCTCTTCAGTCTGTTTCTCACTATGCCGCCTGCCATTGAATATTGTCAATACAGGACACTGTGATATGGATACATTTTAGCAGATCTTCTCAACAAGGTTTTACGTAATGTTTCCTAAAAAAGGTATAAGTGAGGAGCTTCCATTTGGCTTAACTGTACATTAACAAAATTGCATATGCATGACATATACAGCATAGTAATAAAGGAAAATTGCATGGCCCTTTGTGAGTTTTATTTTATTGCAGTACATAAGGCACCCAGCAGAGGTCACCACAAGCAGGTAACGCTCTGCCTGTATGTCTGCTTGTAGTTTAGTGCTTTCAAAAATGTGAGACTCGGTGCTGTGATGCTTTGTACCAAAAGAAATGGCTAAATCAGAATGAAGAAAAAATTCTAAGCACGTTCATTTGCATTGTGCCATCCATAATTTGTGATTTTTGATTAGCAAAAGGTCAGTACACTTTCCTTAGTGGAACTGCAAGACGGTCATAATAGAGCCTTTAAATTTAGACTGTACTCCACAGAACCATTCCTCAAAATGGGTATTAGCTGAAAAACACTCTCATTTTATAAATGAAACCCATCCATCTTGTAAACGTTTGTCCTGACCAAGGTCACCGGGAGCCTATCCCAGGCATCACGGGGTACGAAACTGGGGTAGACAGGACAGGGGATAGGACGAAAACAGACAGACAAGATGCCAACCCATTGCTGGGCACACGCACAGACAAACCCTACGGGCAATTTACATAACGTTTATTATACATACACTTTCATCCAAGTGAGGATCACAGAAAGGTCGACCAGGGTCCCTGGAGCAACTGGGATTAAGAGCCTTGCTCAAGCACCCAATTCATAATTACACCGGTAGCCAGGGGACTTGAACCCACAGGCTTCTACACATAGACACAGCTTCTTAATCCACTGAGCTGTACACTGCTAATTATCTTAACTACGTATCCTTAGACTATGGGAGGAAATTGGAGTTACCCTGACAAACCCTACGTGATACAGTCCCTCAGCCATCATGCCTATAAATAAAACTATTTTATTACTTTATTTGCCAGAAAAAAAATTCTGGGAATTCATGGAAACTCTCACAGAATTGAAGTCAAACTCAGTCCCGAGCGCCTACAGAAGTGTTGCACATTTTGCTCGTACATTGACTATAACACATACTTATTTCCTGCTTATTTCCCAGAATCACACAGGATTTTTTTTTTTGTGTTCCCCCCACCTTGGTCACCACCTGAGACACCGTTTTGGGGATCAGAGCCCAAGGTCTCCCATATACAGCACCCCTGGGATTCAGAGCCCAAGGTCTCCCATATACAGCACCCCTGGGGATCAGAGCCCAAGGTCTCCCATATACAGCACCCCTGGGGATCAGAGCCCAAGGTCTTCCCGTATACAGCACCCCTGGGGATCAGAGCCCAAGGTCTTCCCGTATACAGCACCCCTGGGGATCGGAGCCCAAGGTCTTCCTGTATACAGCACCCCTGGGGATCAGAGCCCAAGGTCTTCCCGTATACAGCACCCCTCGAACAGTTGAGGTTGAGGACCTTGCTCAAGTGCCCAACGATGATATGATTACTCTACAATTCCTAAGATTTGAACCCAACACTTTCTAGACATGGGCACAGTGCAGTAACCTGCTCAGATACATGCCACCCCCTAAATTAATCATAAAGAACTTCAGATAAACCAATGTCACCCAATGCAGGAGCAGTTTAAATAACAAGGCTCTGTGTCACCAATAGATCCCTGACAAGTCACAGCCCTTGACCCATTTCCTACGGAGTGTGCCATGGTTTGTGGATTATCTGCACTGGACAGAGTAAGGCTATGGGCAGGTCATAGGGTAGAGTGCTGGAGCGACGCCTAAGGGACCCATGTAAGGCCAGACAGGCAGCACCGCAGCCTATTATCAAGGTGCTTGGTAGATAAACCCTATACTGGTCCACAGTGATGGAATGCTCCAGCTCCCAGAGGTATTTATAGAGAAGGTCGTCCTTTTGGGTGTGGAGAGTGGAATGGGGCAGATAAGATCAACTCAACGCTCCACTCAACAATCAATGCAAAGAAAGGCATGCTGGGAATTCAAAGGAAATAGGAAGTGATAGCTTTAGGCAAATCATCATCATCATCATCATCATCATTATTATTATTATTATTTCAATTAAATCACTCAACATTATGCCACCTACTGCCTGGGTTGAGTGATAAAAAGTAACCAGAGCATCTTAGTTATATGTGACCATCTTTATGACTGCATTGGAGCTGCACCATTGTCATAAGAACTTCTTCAGCATTGGGAGACATTGAATAAGGACTGAGGGGTCTTGCAGAGAAAGACTACAGCTGCCCCAGAAAGCCACTAAAAACTGTGCCCAGCTGTCTGGCCCCATGGGAATATCTCACCCTCAGCCATTCCAGGGGAAGGGAATGCCAAGAATCTGCAACAACTTGACCATCAGTCTGAGCCAGAAAAGCCAACTGGCAAGTATTTGTGAGTGAGGCCTTTAGCGCGAGGCTCCGCTTCGGCGCGATGAGACCAGAACCATGTTTCATGTACCAGAACCAGAAGGAAAGGCGATCCAGAACAACAGCTGGCTGTGCCGTCATCAGGGGTCCAAACTCCGGGGCCCGGACTTGGCGATCACAGCAGGTTCACCCATGTACATGATTACATAGATTATTACTCTGGTTAGCTTCATAAACAGCTAGAACTCGTGGCCATAAGTGGAAATTAGTGGGAGAACATTTTAAAACAAATTTGAGGAAGTTAGAGTATGGAATAGTCTTCCTGCTAGTGTAGCGGAAGCTAAAACCCTGGGTTCCTTTAAATCAGAGCTAGATAAGATTTTAACAACTCTGAGTTATTAGTTAAGTTCTCCCCAAACGAGCTTTATGGGCCAAATGACCTCCTCTTGTTTGTAAATTTCTTATGTTCTTATGTTCTAAGTTTGATAGTGGCCCTGTGTTTAATGATATTGTTTTGGATCATGAAGGATTTGCCATCTAAACTTTCCCTGCTATACAGGCAGTCATTGTGATGAAGGCTGGACTGATGCTGGGTTCAATAGGTCATTGATAAAGGTTAGTCCTGCATTGACAGACATGTTTCTGTCGGGGGCTCTGGAGACAGACCCCCAGCAATGCTGTGTTGCACTTCTGCAAATTTAGAATGCATTTAGTCAGCACTCACGCTAGGATGCAACAGAACAGCGGCTGTGTTTGCCGTAGTCGCCATTTCTGTCAAACGGCTAATCCGTCAACACTCATTTATTTTATATATATTTTGCAAAGGTCTTCTCAAATCAGACATGAACTACACCTCTCCTCTCACCCTTGAAACAAATTATGGAACATGAACATTAAGTTTTCATGTGTAACCATAGTAGAGAAATAGTTAAATCTCATCAAGCATACATACAGTTAGTAAGTAGTGAGACGCTTTGGTGCCCAGGGAAGTGTGCTTGGTGATGAGAGTCCTCACAAGTAAAGTACAGCCAGGACAGAGTACCAGAGGTTTGAGGAGTATGGAGAGAAGCTCTTGTTTTGGCTGCAAAGGTGCAGAGGTCAGGTCACATTTCACTCGTTCCACTTCCCCTCAAATTCTAACACCTATAAGTTGTCAGGAATACTAGGAGTGGATTAGACTGAGAAAGACTATATCACGTATTGTGACAGAGAGAGATAGCCAGGTCTGTCTTCCAGTTATACAAGACCAGACAACAACAGAGGAATATCCTGGTTGTTTATATAAAGAAACGTCATTCCCAGAGCTCTTCCCAGTGGGATCCATGAGTGATTCTGTTGACAAAAAACCCTGTTTATATCGCCCTTCTGTGTCTATTGCTTCTATATAAAAACAGGCAGAGATCATAGGTCTGGTTAGTGGTTTATATCTGATTTGAGCACAGCTGTATAATACCCTGAAGAGGAAATTAAGTGGGTTTTAGGTCAAACCTAAGAACAGCGTAAGTCATCATTTCCAGCACAAGAGGTCATTTGTTTTAGTCATTGACTATTTTTGTTCATGCATCTGTGAACAGAACCTTTCTCATATGTACGTCATCATCTCTGCCAAAATTGAGTGCCAGAGTTTTGAGACTTTCAAATGACTGATGGATGAACCACCGGTGAATGACGTTTCAATTGGTGCTTCTTAACCACAAGTCCTGTACATATCTTCAATAATGAGTTTTTATCTCAGCATTATAGTACTGTAAGACGCACCAATAAACAGAACCGAGGGTTATGGGATTCAGAGGAAAGATTAAGGATTTTTAACAGGGATGGAAACAAAAAAGGTGGCAAGGAACAAAAACAAAGGACAGTCATTTTGGGGTCAATAAAGAATAAAAATTCAATAAATATGGATGCAACCTTGGACATCAGAGTCTGATCACTTTTTAGAGAAAACAATGATTGATTGTGCAGGTTACCAGACTTTGCTGGGCACAAGGACGTCCATTCCTGCCTCAAAATTCTCTTGCTGACTCTAAATGGTCGACACAAATCAACAAATAATAATCTGAGGAAAGTGGTATTTGCCCATCTGGCTTTTGAGGGACGTTGATTCATGATCATAATTATAGGCAATAAAGAAATTGCAGTGGCTGCAGTGGAGGGAGCTCTTGGAGGGAGCTTTTCCGGGTTTTCTCCTTCGACCACTGGAGAGCACGCAAGGCAAGAACAGCAGAATTTTCCCTTATGCTGCCGCTGGCTCAGCTTGAATCGATTTCACACTGAGAACCATCCATCTATCTTCCAACTGCTTATTTTGGTCTAGATCATGGGTCTACAAGAAACGAAGGCCAATGAAATAGCTTCAAACATCTAGCTACCTTTTCCAGAGAAGTTCAGGAAAAACAATATTATTGCAGGCAAGAGCACACCCTATTTGTACATGCCCCAAGCTGGAACACCATTATATCTGCCATTTTTTTTACTCCATGATTCTATGTCTCATTGTCTTGTTACGTTGGAGTGGAACAGATATAATGTACATGTCATGATGTGCTTGACATCCTCGAGAGGTAAGTTGTTGCTGCAGTGAGGATTTAGTGGCTGCCACCCTTTGCAACAAAGATAGGTTGGCTTTTACAACTAAGACTTCAATGTTAAAATATTCAGGAAGGAGAATGGAAGCTTTAAACACACAAGAAACGCTAGCAAACTTTCACAGGTGCTCTATCCTAACCGCCTTGTTCTTATCCTCTGTCACGCTCCTTCCTTACATGCTAAGTCTGGTCTCTTAAGCAGCTGAAGTGTGATAAGCCCACCACTTACCCTGCCCGATAAACTGAAACTCTTGGAACGTTAGCTAGGCTTTATCTTTGCTGGGGAGTGTTCAGTTAACTAACACGCACGGACACACACAGACGTATGTATTAGCTTTTACAGTCTTTACATTTAAACAGGGTTTCTGATTTCTCCGTAGAGTCATCAGTCATTCTGTAGCTTAGCATGTGGGGCTGTTACTCTTGGTGAGCGAGAGAATCAGACAACCAGAGGTGTACAGGATCCTGCTGTAAAGATGATCTGTGCCCCAAGGTGCCCTGGACGGCCTGCCGGCACGAGGCACCAAATCATATCAAATCACTGAGTGGACAACTGTCTGTCCCTGACTGTGAGGGTTTAGGCGACTAGTAAGGGAATGCGGAGAGCAGGTGATGGGCGTGTCACTGGGACACGCGTCTGTTCCCAGGATCACGCATGTGTCCACCCTGGTATGGCAATTTCTGATGCAGATCACACACCCATTTTTTTGTATGTTTGGGAGGGGTGTTGCTAGACAAAAAACTTCCCCCCCCCCCACTCCCCATTACACATGAGATTTTAGTGGGGCACGGCACATAAATACTGGGACACGTGCCCCAGTAAAAAGGAGTCTGGCGACACCCTCGATACTCGGCTCGGACTAAGCTTAAGTCACATTAGGCTGCGTCATGAAATCAGAGAATTCATAAACTTCATGAGTCTTACGCCTGAACATCTACACAGCATCTCTCCCTGTCTGGCTTTTGTCTTCTCCATGTTTTTACTCTTCTGACCCACCCTCATCTTCTGGCCCCGCTTGTGTGTTTCAACAAGGAAAAGCGCATAAACTCAGTGGCGATATTTAATTCTAGATGATACAGTGTAAGATTATTGGGGAGGTAATGTTTGATGCACAGATGGATGAATAGTGGCAAAGATTTTACAGACACTGGGCACATATGCATTTCAAATAAAGAGCCACAATAAATACCAAACCAAACCAAATACAATATAAGCCAAAATCATCTGGGCAAAGAAACTTTCCAACGCCCCACAGGAGTAACACTTTCACTCTCACATTTATGTATATTTATGCATATTCTGTATGTAATTGTTCACCATTGCTGCTTCCTATGCAACATGTATGCATGTGTATATATATATATGTGTGTGTGTGTGTGTGTGTGTGTATGTTATTTATTCTATTAATATTTTACTTTTTGTCCATTTGACGTATGACTGGGTGCCAGAGGTGTGAATGATGAAGACGCCTTTTGTCATTATTGTTTATTTTTGTTTACCTCATCACAGTTTGCATGCTGTTCCAGAGCAGCGACGTTGCATGTTGGCCGTGTGGGGTCAAAGGGTGACAAATGTTTGTGCACATGCATCCTTACATGATGCGATGATTAAAGAATCTTGAATAGAACAGAAATCTGAGAAAACACCTGTTAAATGTTTGGCCAACTACAAAACCGTTGCAGATATGCAAGTAGCTTAACCACAATGTTTAACAATAAACAAATGTGAATTGTGTAAATGTCAAGGGGTATATAAAGTAAATTACAGGGTAAACTGAGGTTACTTCTATAATTAGCAACATCTCATTAATTCTAATGTTTATTAGAATGCAAAATTGTGTTTTGTAGGCTGTTGTCAAGACATTATCTCTAGGCTACGACTGTGAGTGTCTGTATTATAACTATATCCTGTTGGGTGACACCGCTGTCTTGAAGGAGTGAACTAAGAGACAGGCAAGAGCAACAGAATTCCCATTCATAGCTGGTGAAAGACACTATTGTCCATCTCTCCAGAGCTCTGAGTCTGGGAGGGGGGGCGGGCATGCTGGCCCCACCCAAGCACTGACTGTTTGGGTTTGGGGTGGCAGAGTAGGGCGGGAAAGGGCTGGCGGCGCCGCGAAAGCGGAAGCCGAAGGCGGGGCCATGCAAAGTACGCGAAGCCGCTTTCACGGGATGCCCGGTCCGTATAATAAAATCCGCGCCGATAGCTGAGCGCTACAGCGGAGCAGCGCCAAGCAGCGTAAAGCACCGGCTTCAAGTATCCATTCACTTATTAAAACAATGGCATCCAAGTGTCCCAAATGCGACAAAACCGTCTATTTTGGTAAGTTACTTTTCCGAAATGTTTATTTTAGTCAGTCAGCAACTCCTTCGTTAATTATCTTTTATGTTTCAAGAAAATCCCTGCCGGCCGCGTGTCTCTCACGTTCTCATTTATAAACAGTAATTAATGGCTAATTGAACGCTGGCGTAAATGTATCGCGCTGCCTGTAGAAAAGGGCGGATGCAAAGCCCCAATTCAACCTGCTTTGCATTAATATAATTTGTAATTATTAGATGTGTTAATTTTGCTCTTAATATATTTTTATTTCATTAGTCTGATTGATGTGGTATTAAAAGATTTATTGATAATGTTAATAAAATATCGACTTTTGATGGTTTTAAGGCGGGAGAATGAATCAAAGTCGTAGTTTTGATTACAAATTTCCCTTGATCAGTGCATCTGTTGCTGATATTCATGCTGCCTGAATAAATGTCTGTACTATATTAGTATATGTGGATAACCTCGACCAATTCCACCAAAATATTGGTAACTGAAAAAATAAGCAATACTGAGCTCAAAATATCTGTGTAACTAAAAAACTATTTTGGTTTTTGATACATTTGGCCATCAATATTTTAAAAATACACACTGGTTTGAAAGCAGTGTGTTTAGCTAGTGTTTAGCTATTATTTTTATTTATATTTTTTATACTATCTGAGTTTTGTGAATTTTCTGTCTACTAGTGGTGGAAGAGGCATCTTAACCAGCCCAGGGCTGAGTAGCTTTTAATCTCATGATGACACATTTCTGTTATGGCACCTTATCAAATATTAGGTTATCTTGCAGTTTAGACTCTTTCCCGGATGCATTAGTTCTCAAATAGCATTACCCTCTTTACAAATGTAGCATTCTAGATAGCAGGTTCTGCATTCTATACAGTAATTTCAGTTGTTTTAAGATGTAACATGTTGATCACATTGTCACTGGAGTCATGATACTTGTCATCGATCACATAGGCCTCTAATGATTGGTCTGTTGTCTTTGGTGCTGCCAGTCATCATCACAGGAGAGACCCAAGGGACAAAGTAATTGAATATAACCCATAATAATGCTGCCTGTGCTTTCTGTAGCCCTTATAGGCCCTGACCCTAAAGTTAGGGTGCATGAAGACTGCAGATAAGGGTCGGAATGTACTGACGCTAGAGGAAAAAAAGAATAATTATTTGCACTTCTTCCAGTTAATAGACCTAAAACCTTACGCCACAAATGCAGAAAGCCACCTTCTGGACATTTTTTCATTTTTTTCCCTACTGACATTCTATTTTTATTTTGCTACATCTATCTGGCCACAGTTCTTCCAGCTCTTAGTGAAGTGGGTGGGGTCCTCTCGGAGCCGAAGGAATGCTGGACACTGTCGTCGCTTCTGTAGGAGTGGAAAATCAGGAGATGCTATTTTGATCCTGCCGTACCCTAACAAATGATCTTAGAGAGACCCATCTATCCTCGCGCTTATAAATAACATTCATTTGAGACGTTGGCCATATATTGCCGGCTTTGCCGCATATTTAGCCATTTCATGCTTGGAGTCCACATGCATGGACTGGTCTGTAACTTTTTAAATAGAGCTGACATTTGTCTCTGCATTTCGGAGTTAAAACATCTAAAAATATCTGACTTTTAATAATTCATCCATGAAATGGGAAAATTGCCTCCTTGGAGGATTTCCACTTGCCCTGTGATCTTTAGCATAATTATGAAGAGTGTGTGTGTGTGTGTGTGTGTGTGTGTGTGTGTGTGGGGGGGGGGGGGGGGGGGGGGGGGGGGGGGGG
>JAOYFF010000027.1:12275741-12302253 GCA_025773925.1 Cryptomyrus ogoouensis
GGGGGGGGTTAGAGGAGGTTAAGGGGTTAGAGGTTATGACCCCAGAGGTTACCTGGTGTCGGGACCTAACTTAAAACACTGAATTGATTACTTACAGAATACCATAGTTATTTTGTAGTACAGTCATTCTGATTTCCTTTAATATAATTGCTCATGTGCAGTACTGCATTTATTTTAAGAGAATTAAAAATGTGTACATGTTGTTGTAGGACCTAATTAGTGTGGTCTCTCTTTCTTAGATTAAATGGACTGGAGTCTTTAAATCGGAAGGAAAGTCAAACCTGCAAATGATTTGGAAAGGATGGTCCCAAGTGGTTGGCAGGATTAACTACGTTAACAAATTTGACTTTCTGTCATAACAGATGTGCATTATCGAACTATACAGGGAAACAATAATTAAATGATTCTAAAATTATTCAATAGTATAAATAAGAGGAGAAATGCAAGGTATGAAATAAAAAGATGCATCTTTATTGTCTTTTAGTGGTAATTGGATTCTCCTTATTATGTGAACATTGTGCTTCAGGCTGTGTAACCAGACTACATAGACAGATGCCGAGATTTGGTCAATCGTTACACGAACGGGCAGAAGCACATCTTCCCAGGGAGCCTGGGGGAGGGGCAATGCTGCAAATCAGACAAATAAATTATTTGTTTTGAGATAAAAAAAAAATTAAAAATGATGATATTTTTGCTGCGTGTGAACTGAAGATAAATTGCATTGTCTCTCTGGATAAAAATCTATCAGATAGCTAACCCGCTCAGTGACTGCCCATTCCTTTTACTTATTCCCAGTCTCAGTTACAAGTCAGAGACGTAGACTGTCCCCCTCATATGACATAATGTTCAGCTTTTCTTTCTCGCTCTTATTGACTCTCACATCTCAGGCTGAGAGCTTTTTCTGTTTAAGGTCAGTTTTTATAACCAGGCTTCAGAAGCATCATAATAAATTATGGCATCTCTGTTGAGCACGGGGCCCTGCTTCGGGCATAGAGCCCTCAGTACAGAGCATGAAGACGCTGATATCTTGGCTGCCATTCCCATCACCTCATGCTCTCATGTCCTAGTGGAGCATAAATCCATGTTAACTCTGTATGACTTTCAAATTGAGGCACAGACATCTCTATTAATCTTTATCAATAACTTTCAGCAGACATTTTTACCCAACAAGTCCTCCATAACATTAATAACATACATCTACGTACCTTTATCAAATGATTATGTATAAATCTATTAGGAGGATATCTACTCTAAGCACCTGTTTATGAATACAGGTTATCGTTGACTTACAACCCATGCAGCTTATGAATCTGGCAGGTGCTGTCCAGCGTGAGAGTATGACAGTTTTTAAAAAGATTAAAAAAAATTTTATTATACAGTATACATGTGATCATTTTTGCATATAAAATAAAGGGCCGACTTAAGACCGAATCAACTTACAATCGGTAAGTCAGAACCGATCGCGGTCGTAAGTCGCCGATGACTTGTACTGTTTTTTATATGTAGGGCGCCATCATATGTCTGACCTTGACTGAACTATCCATTTTCTAACCACTTATCTTGGTCAGGGTCACCAGGAACCTGACCCAGGCAGCACAGAGCACAGGGCTGGGGTATACCCCGATCAGAATATACCCCAATCAGAATATACCCTGATCAGAGCCAGCATCTTTATTGCTACATGACCAAGGCCAGTGGAAATTTCTGTTGGCACAGCTTGCTGCTGTTTGGAGACACCATGACAATATACAAGTATCAATTGGGGCACAATATAGACTTTTAATTCAAGACACAAGACACATAATAGAGGGGAGTAAATGCATGGTATTAAGATGTCAGGCCATCATAGGGCACACACACACACACACACACCGTTTAAAGACACCAGTTAACCAAGTCCATGTCTTTGGACAGCAGACGGAAACATGCATGATATGACTTGAACTTGCAAACTCCACACCCAGAACGGAGGTGGGATTTGACCCCTAGCTCTATTCCTGTGCCACCCAATATATTTACCCAGGTTGGGGCCTTTCTGGAATGCATTCAGCAATTACATTCCAAATCAGGAAATGGAACTGGAGTTGGGATCGTAAAACAAACTATGGGGAACAGAACAGGAATTGAATTGGAATTTCAGGGAGGTTTAAATTCCAACTCCAGTTCCATTTCCTGATTTGGATTGAAATCGATGAATGCATTCCAGAATGGCCCCAACCCTGATATTTACAGTACCACTCAAAAGTCTGAACACACCTACTAAAAGTCATTTGTTTTTCAACAAGATAGCAACCCAAAGCACAGCTCAAGGTTATGTGAGTACTGTATTATCTTGTGAACAAGGAAAGATATGTGCTGTGACAGATGACTTGCCCCCCCACAATCCCCCGACCTAAACCCTATAGAGCTGGTTTGGGATGAGTTGGATTGAAGAATAAGGGCAAGGTAGCCAACTTGTGCCCAGAACTTGTGGAAACCCCTACAGGACTGTTGGAGAAGCGTTCCAGGTGGCTACATCTGGATGCTGATTGAAAGAGTGCCAAGAATCTGCAATGATCATCAAAGCAAAAAAATTAACATATACTGTTTCAATGCTTTGAAGCCTTGTACTATATGGTGAATGACAAATGCATTAAAAGCGGGTGTGTCCAAACTTTCGACTAGTACTGCAGCCTGTCTGACACTTTTTTTTTAAGTAATAAAATAATTGCTCATGAAAATCCTTTAAAATAAATTTTCAAAATCTTGCTGAAACTTAGAATCAGAATGATTTCACTTTCCTAGTCGAGTCTTAATCATTACTGCTCGCCCATAATACTCTAAATCATGTATTTTTAGATATTACAATATATTGTTGAAATATGACCATAGCCTGGTTTACATTTTTATCTGAGCGACTGAGTTTAGATATTTTAAGTTTTACAAATAGTGTGGTCAGTTTGTCTATGTGTGATGACATGTAATTTAACAGAACTTAGCCTGTTAATATATTTGAACCTGTTGCTTAAATTCTATTGTGGAAAGTTAGTATCCAGTGACGTAAAGGAATGAATGGAGACTTGGCTTGAGCCAAGTCAGTTTCTAGAACTCTCCTGACCAGCAGTATCCGTCAGCGGTGGCATCACGGTTCAGTGCCTTGGCACCTTTTTGGGTTTTCTTTGTGGGGGAGGGAGAGGAAGTCTTTGCCTTGGGTGCAGTTTGCACTGGCATTGCGTCAGCCTTGGACCTGCCCCCAGAACCACTGGTCACACCCAGCAGTTTAGGGAAAAAATGCCAGCATGTGCCCAGTTTTAGAACTGGACCGTTATTGTGTGAGGGATGGGTCATTTGGCCTGATGTCATAATTTTTTGTTCTAAATATGGCCATTTGGAAAAAAACAATTCAAGCATGGAAATAAAGTGACCACAGAAGTATATGTGAGTGTGTGTGTGCTTAACGTCGTTTGGAAGCTCTCTCAGAGGGACATTCTAGACTGACCACGCAGTCCACAGTGTCCTCAGCTTGGTGCACATCAAAGGGGTTATGAAGCAGAATAGTGGCACCATGTGGACGGCACCTCTGGACTGGTGATGGCAGTGGGATGCAAGAAGCAGATGGTGTGACCTCACTGATGTCAGGAATAGCAATCTGCCCCATTTACTGTACTACTTATTATTAAGTATTGATAAAAATGAAGCCAATGGCAAACAGACTTTAACCAATTGATACCCACCTAATGTCATGATAATTCTACATATAACCGTGTGTGTTTATTGTGAATGATTAGAATTGAAATTTGTCCCAAGTGTAACTCCTGTCGGCTATAGATACAGCATATGATCCCATTGATACTGGTAGTATCGAGGTCAAATGAATAAAGATATTCCGATGTTTGTCGAACCCCTGCTCAGTATCCCACTGCAAGCTCGAGTTCCACCTCTCACAGGGCTACACCCTCCGGCGTTCTCGCTGACTGGAAATGCACTGACGTTATGTGCAGAATCACAACATGCACCTCTACAGTTTATATGATGCATAGAAATCTGTATATGGCTGTTCTTGGCAATATGCCAAAAACAATAATATTTACGTGATATATGATATTACTTTAGATATTAGAAGTTATCTATAGTGAATTCATTTCTTTTACTCTGTTCTTGTAGTCTGTCACTGTTTAAAATCCAACAGCTGTTTGGTCAGTCACAAGTTATGAAGCGCTCAGTATTTCAGCTAATTTTTGACGACAATGTGCATTTCTAAATTAACTAAATTAAATTTAAAATAGCAAAGTCAGATATAATGAAGTGGACTTTACGTACTTTACAGAAATGCTGGCACTGCAGCCGATGTGTATAATAATTCTTAAATTGACATGATTAAAATATGGAAGTCGAGGTCTCTGAATGTCTGAATTCTCTCTCGGCAGCAGCTCATTTATTGGCAATTCTAAAAGACAATTGCACAATGCTCAGATCTTAATCTGTCAGCTCGCAGCGATACTTCATAGGTTTATTTTGGATGTTGCTAAGTGAGAGAACAGATGTAGTATTTCTGCTGGAAAACTGCAACATGGTGGCGTGCAGATGTGTCTTGGACGGCGCTTAATTGTTTGCATGGACTTTACGCAATTTTCTCAGCAGATCCAAGATCAGAAGCTTCCGCTTCTCACCCTAAAATGAAAACCCGGGGTGATCCACCTGGCACCCGGCTGGGTTTCTGCTGTTGAGCTGTGCTGTTTAGGTGCCAAATCATTGTGGCTAGTAATTAAGAAGCAGTAATTAAACACCCCGGGATATAATCACCCATTCTGAAGGCCCCAGAAGATGCTGGTTAAATGAATGCTTCCTCCTGACTATTTTGCTTTGCAAGTGCCCGTCTAATTATCACGACGTCCCGCTCTCTCTTTGTTAGCCTGATCTGCTTCTTTATCTGGTGGCCACCAAGTACTTGAAGACAAAGACAGCCACGCTCTTCACTCATTAGGGAATAATATATGTATTACTTCGGTATGTTGATCTAGCTAAAATAGAGACAAATGCATTAAAGCAGGTATCTCCAGATTTTTGACTGGCACTATAGAAAAATTACTGGGTGAAATTCAGACTGTGTCTGCTTAGATTAGTGACTCCTGATTGTCACACGCCGGCTTCACTCAACCTGCGATGTCACAGCTTAAACATGGCACATTACCTTTCACTTGTGTCTTGACTGTAGTGTTAATTTTTTAAAAGACCAGCTCTTCAAAATGCCACACTCAAACATTCGTCTCTTTGAAACACTTAATCTTGATCGAAACCATGGCAACTCGGTATATTTTTGGCCTGGTTGCATTTTTATTTGAAGGGGAAAAACAGACTTGCTCTGTGTGAACATACAAGGTCCCAGTTTTAATATAAAATGATTATCAAAAAATAAAAAAGAACCTAGATCCACAAATGCCCATTTACCTAATTTCTTTTCCTCCAAAAATCCAATGACAGACCTACAAAATGGGGTCTTTGGTAATTGATTGTATTAGCGATGATGTTTTGACTATAAATTAGTAAGTAAGTTGTAAGAGCGACCACTGCAGGCCTGGAGGACTAGAAGCACCTCTTTCACCTTTCATAGGTTATATGCTTTTCCTGTCATAGTAATTGTACTTGTGTATTAAACTGTGTTGAAACTTACTGATTGACTGTAATGTGACCTAAAAAACCCTTCATTGTAGTGTAGAATGTAAAGGACCGGTGGATTGTGAAGCCCTTATTGTAGATTGAGGACTTTTTTTGCATGCAGGGATCCCCCAGTAAATAGACCTTTGGCTATAAATTATTAATAATTTGTGTTCCCCCCAATATCAATCTCTCTCATATGCCAATTTTTTCACACAAAAAAAGTGTTGTTGTTTTTTTTGCCTGGTTTGAATGTACTTTTGTATTCTTCCTTTTGTCTGGGGACTTTTATATATTGTATGTGTTGTATGATCCATACCTACAGCAATTCCCCTCCTGTTTTTCCATTCACTATTTCACCTGAGTGCCCAACTGGCAAAAGGTTCTGGAGGGATAACTGTGCAGATGCATGAGGTTTTAGAAAGAACTGTGGCCTTAAATAGCCCTGAGTAACAAAATAAAGTATCCCACCAGCTTTTATCTCTGCAGGTCTGCATGGGAGCCTTGGGATGTGACCTTGGGAAATGTCTGTCTGTCTGTCTCTCTGTCTGTCATCAGTAGCCTATAATCAGCACCTATGACGTTGTTAGTCTGTTTAATTTAAGTTCGCAGAGAATTAACTGGGTGCCAGAAAGACAAACATAGTGGTACTCTGGAGTGGGCATGTGGGGGGCCGATGTAAAACAATGACTCTTTTTGGCAAAGAGACAAGAAAGAGTGAGATTTCAGGAAACGGAGGAAAGAGAGTTTGACATCCGTCTGGTGTGTGTGGCAGCGATAAGAAGAGCTGTTTCCTCCGATGTGTGAGTCGGCCCAGCATGCCGGCCTTCCTCCATTGTTTGGACAGAGATTTATAATTGGAAGGTGTATAATTAGGACAGCTAGCCTGTCTGGGCCAGGATCAGGGAAGCGAAGGAGCCAAAGGAGTGCTGAACCAGGACAAAGGATTTAGTTTCGGCCGTTCATGCAGTGCTGGCCAGCTGCACACTGGCAGAGCCCACTTCCTCCCCCCTTAGACATGACATCATAACTCCCACTGCTTTCCACCAGCAGCCCCACCTTCCTCTCAGCTGGGCCTTTATCCAGTGCCGACACCCATACCCTGTAACACCCACACAGCAGGAACTATCAAACTATTAAAAAGAAATGCCCCGATTCTCCTTATGTCTGTGGGGCACAGGTCACGCACATTTATTAAATACTGATGGAGTTTTAAGTAGGGCGGCACCATAGCGTAGCGATTAGCACAGTTGCCTTATACCTCTGGAGACCAAGGTTCGAGGGTCTGCCCTGGATCTATGTGTGTGGAGTTTGCATGTTCTCCCTGGGTTATTCCCTGGCGCCGGCCCCCTGTGACCCTGCATGGGACAAGTGGAAGATGGATGGATGGATGGATGGATGGATTTTTAATAACTAAACAATACATTAGAATCCTACTGTCGATGGTCGTACTCTTATCCAACTTCCAGGTGAGCAGGGGATTGTGTGAGTGGTATCAGAAGGAGTAAACAATTGATTTAATTGCCCCAAATTAATATTGTTTACCTTGTATGTGTGAAATCCTCTCTCTCTCTCTCTCTCTCTCTCTCTCTCTCACTGATTTGCCTTCTCTCACCCTTTTACATCGTAGCTGAGAAGGTGTCATCCCTAGGGAAAGACTGGCACAAATTCTGTCTGAAGTGTGAACGCTGTAGCAAGACCCTGACAGCAGGGGGCCACGCCGAGGTGAGTGCAAACTGTGAAGAGGGTGAAGACGATAGGGGGGGGATGCAGAGTACATCCATAAAATACACATATGTACACAATCATTCTGTGAGAGGAAGTAGAGGTCATTTCAGTATGCTGTATCCATTAAGGTTGCTAATGAAAACTTTCCAGATGATCATACCGGCATTGTTACATAGATCTCAGCCAGAAAGGCAGGAAAATAACATCTGTCACAGCTGGACATAGACTTAGAAAGACAGACAGAAGTGCCCTTCAGTTTGTCGTATCTGACATCCAATTGCATGGTTCACCTTGTGAAAAACAAACAGCCTGTCATTTCAAACATTTGCCAAGGCATTCTTGTGTCCAATGTCCCAATTTTCTTCAGAGGAATGTTTTGAGCCCTGCGTGACTGGAATTGCCTCCTTTTTTGTAATACAAAGTGATTTCCTGCTATAATCTTTGACGTACCAGTACCTTACGCTGGCCTTGCTCTGTTACGTTCTTACTGTTCAATATTTCTATGCATATCTGAATTTTAGCACTATGAAAATAAGCCCTAAAAAAATAAGATCGATAACCACTGATGGCTAGATATGGAAACGGTGTTTGTATTCTTCGTAAGGCAACTGGAAGTGATCAACACTAAGCCAAGTAACAAAGCACACTTACAGTAAGAGAACCAGTCATGGCAAACTCTGATCGCTTCCTGAGGGAATATGGCCTCATTACTTGGGTGCAAAAGCCTATTTGGTTCTCTAGTTTAGTGGCAAATGGCAACTGCCATTGCTCTGGTAATTATATCCCTCTCTTACGTAAAATGGTTATCCATCCCTCATGGGGTGAAGTACAAGTTTCTTTCAGCAGAAGCCCAGGACTGTGTATAAAAATATCAGAATATTGTGCAAGAATATGGGACAGGTTGTGGTCTGGGGCAAAGGGTCTAGCTCCTGTATTGTGGAAAAGGCAACAAAGATCCAGATAAACAGCAGACAGATCCTGAAAGGGAAAAAAAGAACCAAAATAGCTGGTTCTAGGGTCTAGACTGTAGTAATCAATAGAAATGTAGATTATGACTACATAATCCGGAGGGTAACTCTTGCATTTCTTGTATGTGCACATTTTTCCACGAAGCTCTGTGTGTGTGTGTGTAATCTTTGTGATAGCCAATCATTAAAGACACAACACACGTTGAATACATTGCTGTTCATGGCAACAGCTAATGTGGATTATCAGTCCCTGTCTGGTTATTTTTATAAAGCTTTCGTAAGACCTTTATCTTATGTTGGATGTCCAAATAAGGCCAAGTGGGCAGGTTACAGCTCAAATGTAAAATAAATACCTTCCTGTGGCTATCTTTTTTGGCACATAAGAAAAGCCAGGCATTGGCAGCCAAGTTGCCAAGCTCTGTTCAACATTGCCCCTTTCCTGGGTGGCTCTGTTTCATTCATCAACAGGGTCTGTCTCCTGGAAACCAGTTCTCATGTTATCTGGGTTGGAAACATCTGTACAGTCTGGTCCAAGGAGAGAAACCTGCTGGTACTGCTGTAGCTCAAGTGGATCCGGGATGCAGGATTAAAATAGACATCATTCTTAAAACGGAAAGGAGAGGCCAAGCCAAATGTCTACATACACATTCTTGACGGTTGTTTTCGTTGGTGGACATTTTGCCTCATATCTTGGTGGTAAAACATTTTCTAAATATAGGATAGAATTTATTTTTAATGCAGCTAAGTACTGGGAGAGCATGAACATTACATTCCAGATACCATTTTGCAGGGCTGTGCAGAGACTTTTTGCAGTATTCAGTATTCAGTATTCAGTACTCACCCAGTACTCACATTAAATAGTTCCAGCAAAATTAGCAGGTGCTCATGCACCCCCAGCCCCGCCCTTCTGTAAGTGCCTGCCATTTTTTGCATAATCAGCCTTGTCATAGACTAATACTTATATACACAGGAAGTTTTATTTATGCTTAATTTGGCAAAGAAATGATGATGTGAAACTATGCATTTCAGTGCTATTAATATAACAGGAACGATTAAATATTTTGAGCAAAACTAGCATGTATGTCACCGATTGCGCACGACGGTGCCGTGACTCTTTCATACTTTAGTTCTTTGTTCTTCCTACAGCATGATGGGAAACCCTACTGTCACAAGCCTTGCTATGCTGCCCTCTATGGACCAAAAGGTGAACTTCCTTTATTTTAATTCGGTACACCATGTTTTGAAACAGGCATTAAGTGTAAGAAGGTCTGTAAACCAACCCAATATACAGATCTGTATAAAACCGATATGGGCTAAATCCACCAAAGTTTTTTTGAGCAACTGCTATGTAAGTGTCCTGCTAAGAGATGGATAAGCTGGTGACCCGATCACTGTCATTCCACAGGCGTGAACATCGGGGGTGCCGGCTCCTACGTATATGAGGCCCCTGCTAACAATGTGGCCGCCAGTGTTCCTGTTGAAGCCCCCCCCAAACCAGCAGAGAAGATTGCATCTGCCCCCCCCAGGGGCCCCTCAAAGGGTAAGCATAGAAATCCAGAACCCCTTTCCCATGAGCACCTGAGTCACCTGTCTTCTTTCTCCAGGCTTTGCAAAGGGGATGTGCTAAGAGTTAAAAGGGCAGCATGTTTGTGCAGCTGCTCATTCACAGTGGAACTGTCTGATAGCCCGCAGTGGAACTGTCTGATAGCCCGCAGTGGAACTGTCTGATAGCCCGCAGTGGAACTGTCTGATAGCCCACTTTCAGCACTCCCTCTGCAGGAAGCTCAGTTTCCCAGCTATTGTAGGACAGTGGGTGACGGCAGACCCTTCTAGAGCTGTGGGTCAGAGGACCCACATTCTGTTCCCACCCCCCCCCCGCCTTTCTCTCTTTTGCTCATGCACTCGCTGTGCATGAAGATACAACAGCTGTGCTCCAAACTGAACTCCGTATGTCTGAGTTTACATAACCAACAGGGTAATAGTACTTTGGGAAGTTTGCTGGACAGACCAAGAGTCCACATTTCATTAAATTAAAATTAATGCAGAAGTTTGTCCTATGAAGGAAATTCATTATACGGGACATTAAAAGAGTCACAGAACATTTGACACAAAATGCATTAAAGGGCACATAAATATGATCAGAAAAGTCCAAAACTCCCCCACAATCATAAGTAATATTTAAAAAATAGTCACATGTGTTTGTTTTGTCAAAGAATAAAGTACATGCATGCAGTTTATCATCTGGAAAAAAATATGTGTGACAGTAGATTGCCAATGAATACATATTGTCTTTAACATAAAACTAGAGTTATGCATCACAGTAGAACGGACATCCTATGATTAATTTAAAATCCGTCTAATTTCAGCCGGCAACATCACAACCTTCTCCGGGGAGCCCAGTGTCTGCCCTCGTTGCAATAAAAAGGTGTATTTTGGTAAGAACTGCAACCCTCCCACACCGTCTTAGGTCAGCATGGGCTGTCAGCACACCTCAGTTCAGAGGCGGTTTGACCTATAATAGCGAGTGGAGAGGCTACTCCACAAATCCTGGCTCCTTCTGATTGGGGGGGGGGGGGTCCTGGTTCTGTCCCACTTCACATCCCCACAACTTCCATCCCATAAAAATAATGGAAGGCCAGCTATTAATGTATTGTGTTATTAAGCTGATGATCTGCAGTATCTGAAAACTGAAATCATCTGGGCAGCAGCGGTGATGTGATCCATGCCAGTTACTTACTGCATTTATTCTACTGCCTAATTCATATAAGAGGATTTTCAGGCTATGCAGTCGTGCTTTTTACTAGTGAGCCAAAACCACAGTGGAATTGCTTTAAAGCAGCGTTTTTTGGCCTTCTTTTAACCCAACCTGGAATCAGTAAAATTAAAAGTGGGACATTCAATCAAGTCATGACTGACAGGCCATGATAATCCCACCCATTGTGGAGAAATTTCTCCCATTGCTAATTTTTTTTTTTTTTGCATGATGTTAGTGGACTAAATTCCAGAAAAGAGGACTGAAAGTAAAATACAAAAAGTCTACTATTTATTAACATTTAAAAATGTTCTTGAAATCCATCCATCCTTCCTTCCTCCAAACCCTTATTCCAACCAGGGTGACCTAAAGTCTGTCCCAGGCAGCACAGGACAGACAGCAGGGATACCCCCCGAACAGTACGCCTGTCCATCACAGGGCATATGCACACACCTGCAGCCGATTTAGGGATGCAAATCAGCCTTAACACATGTTTTAAGACTTTAGGAGGAAATCCGTCAAATTCCACATACGGAGTGGAAGCTGGATTCAAACCCACATTCCTGAATGTTTTAGGCTGAGAATCACTGCTTTATTATTGGCTGATTGAGATGTCCTGCAACCCACACTCCTCCTCCATGGATCAGGCTCCCCATCCCTATTTTAGGCAACTGAGCCACAGTACTGCCATTTTGAAAATGTTACTAACAGTTTTTAAAGTGTCAGGTCCTCCAAAGGTTCCTTAATCGCGTCTCTGTGGCAGTAATATGGGCACTTGGGTTCATGCGGTGACATGAGACCTTTATCACCACTCAGCGGAGAAGGTGACTTCCCTGGGAAAGGACTGGCACCGGCCTTGTCTGCGCTGCGAGAGATGCAACAAGACCCTGGCAGCAGGAAGCCATGCAGAGGTGAGTGTAGGAGCCTTGGAGTTCAGGGCCAGCTTGTGGAAGAGAGGAGGAGAATGAGGAGAACGTGGAGAACAAGGAGAACGTAGAGAACGAGGAGAACGGCACATCGAGACAGGGAACATGGAAGCAGGCACTGGAGAAATGTTTTAAAAGTGTACATACAAACACCTGTCCAGTGTATTGTTTCTGACGATGATTTGTTTTTTAACAGCACGATGGACAGCCATACTGCCACAAACCATGCTATGCCGTCCTCTTTGGGCCCAAAGGTATTTACAGCCACCTCTAGGGGGAGCTACTGCTACACAAAAAGAATGTGACCATTTCCTGCCTGTTTTCTCAAAATGGTTATTTTCAGTGCTCTGTTGGAAAGACACTTTTAACATATTCGTTTTCAGTCAGGAAACTTGAAAAGGCATACACCACCTTACTAAGAATAATAGAAAGTATTCAGAGAATAACATTTTTAGGGAAAAGATAATATAGTGGTCGAGAGCATGCGATGAATCTGTAGCAATCTGATTCAATCTGAATCACTTCAATAAAATATCCAGCTGGATAAATGGTTATAAATGAGAACTTTAACCCAGAAATTACACTAAAGAAAAATAGCAAGCTACTCAGTTGTAAGAACTCCTACAGTAAATCAGTCAAATCTTATCATTGATGACGGTGGTTTATCACAGTTGGAGTCACTGAAGTCTGTTTATTGCCTTTCTTCACAGGGGTTAACACTGGAGGAGTCGGCAGCTACATCTATGACAAAGAGCCAAGCACTGAAACTCAGCCTTAAGGAATCTGCCTCCTGAGCCACTGTCTAACACTAACAGCCTCCTCTTCAGGCATAAATACGTAGTGGTATAATCCTTAAGCAAATCGCCCAGCTCACCTGACCTCTGTGGTGTTTACCCACTGTATCACAGTCTTTCTTAATGGCAGGGACCTAATGCATTCATATATACGCAGTGAGCGCATGTAAGACACACTCTGTCAGGCAGCCGTACGCTTTATGCATGGAATCACCCTCTTTTCTGATGGTGTAGTAAATGAATGACAAAACAAAAGAAATTGTTGCCATACTTTAAAGTCTGGAGGTCTCACCTTCCAGAAAATGCACAGATATGACAGGGCTCCAGTTCAAATGGACTTCAGTGTTTTTACTAGACAAAAGTATGCAAAGGCAATGATGAAATGCATATATACCTGGCTCAAGAAAGAAGAAGAAAGATGATTAAAATTATCCCTGTGGTTTTTCTCCCATCAACAATCCAATTTGCAATTGTTGGTAATAGGAAGTAGCCAATAGAAACTTAATTTTCCTTAATACATTTTCTGAAAGAATGTGCTTTAGTACTATATTGCTGTCATTAGATGATATTAATGACCATTTTTCTGTAATAGAGCTTTAAACATTGCGACTTTGAATTAGAAATAACATAGGCCTCAATCCATGTCATTTTTAACAAGATTTATTATTATTATTTCATTTTGTATTTTTGCTGGTTTTTGTGACCCGTGCTACATTGAACACAATATTCTGTATGATTTGAAGCTCATTGAATTTCATTAAAATGCATGTAAGAATCAACTTTAAATAAATTCATACAATTAAAAAAAATTATCCTCAATAAGTGCTCATCTGGAGCTAATAAGACATAAGGCAGGTGACACAATACAGGGGACAACTGTCCATCACAGGACATAAGGCAGGTGACACAATTCAGGGGACATCTGTCCATCACAGGACATAAGGCAGGTGACACATTAGAGGCGACACTGTCCATCACAGGACATAATCACTTTCACATGCTAGTGCAAATTAGAGTGACAAATTGTCTGTACCATAGATGGAAATACAGACAAGTTATAGCCCCTGATATATTCACCATTTTGTATAAATGCAATAATGGATGGTCACACTTGTCAAGTGCATTTGGTTGTCATGAAACGTGCTGAATAAAATGCTATTGAATTGATATAGTATTTCAAACAGGCTATATTGTCAGTATATTGTCAGCACTTCAAGTTAATAATGAACAAGGTGGGTTTAGGGTGGGTCCTGCTTGCGTAATAAAATAACAGTATATGTTACACTGCCTTGACAAGCAGAAGTTCTCAGTCCAACCCTTCTGTTGAGCTCATCTGCTTTTACAATCAGGCGGACTAGTCCTTTGATTACATGAATGACTGTATTTAGCGCTTATCTGTCTCACCCATTCAATCAGTTGCACATGTCGGAAGGAATATTTGAGGTAACTGTCAAACTTAAAAGCACTGGGTTAGGATTTCATTCACCTGTGGCGGCACATACACAGATAATTGTTGAGGGGAGAAGTGTTGTTTTATTCTGTAATAACATACAGAGCTGACATGGAAAAACAAGATAGAAACTATAGAAATTTGTACGTCAGGTTCCATACTGTCTGGGTGAAGCACGTATCAAAGATTATATGTACCTCACTTTTCAGATTTCCATCAGCCCTGCGAAAAAGTGTTTTCACCATGAAGCGAGCCCATAGCGATACACGCAAACAGGTATGTCTGCATAACTCCCTCGGAGAACAGTGAACATTTATATCAATCTGATTGCATAACTGGCTGAAATTGCAAGAAGGGAATTAAAACGTCAAATATTTTTCAGTCGGATAATGAGCACATTCATTTGCTTCACTTCTGCCTTCTTATCAATCATGGGAGTTTCTTTTTTCCTCAGAAATGCTCAGACAATAACACCTGAGCTGTCACCCCTTTGAAGCCTTTTCTATGATCTTACGTTTATTGTTTCATCTTTTGCTTCTTCACAGACCAAAGGGCTGGGCCCTGTTTCTGTTCGTCTCCTCCATTTTCGTTAAACCTACCCCTCCCCCCCAAAGTGCCTAACCCATCCTCCATCATGTGGTTCTACCACAAGTTCTACAAGTTCTCTCAAATCAAATGTTTTTTATAGGAAGGCATGTTAACAGTCAGTTGGTGGCACCCCGGCCCAGTGCCATAAATACATTTCGGGGGGTGTCCAGCAACTGGACAAGCTTTGCAGATGGGGGGGGGGGGCGGTTGAAGTAAATTTTGAGGGGGTTTCAATTTCGTGATTTTGCTAAATGGGTAAGCGCCTAATCAGTAAGAAAAAAAATTATGGGTGGGGGTTCTCCATTGTTTTACTCCATGGCTACATGTATGGGGCCATCCAAACCACCTTCTGAAGGATTCCACCAAACGTTTTCATATGAAATTTGATTTCAGAAATGGAGCAGACTGTGATAACAGACTCATTGTCTTTTCACAGCCAACACTAGTCAAATAAATTTGGTCTCCTGGATACAATTCATAAGCAACAAGATAACATACACAGGGAAATTATTTTCAATCAGTCACATAAGCATCTCAAGTATCCAGGTGATTCACGGTCTAGTTGGGTGTAGTCGCTGGAAATGCTTGAAGCAAATGTGACAGTAACCCTTTCCCCTAAAAGCAGGACCTCATACCCTGAGATTACATCCACGATTAACCCAGTGACGTGGGATAAGGTGTGTATAACTCCTAGTCAACCAAATATTGCAGCTGTCTCCTTTATCAATGAGAATCCTGAAGGGCGCGGATGGTGTAATCCTGATCGGGGGGGGGAGGAGGAGGAGGCTCAATGGCAGGTTTACTGGGCTGTAAAAGACAGGTTTGAACATGGACATGCGGAAAGTGAGCAATATCCAGTACGTAGGAGGTAGTGACAGCTGGTAGGTAACAGGATTGATAGGTTTAACGGTCTTAAAGGGCCTCATGTATTTGAAACATAGTTTGAAGGATAGAAGATACAACTGGATGCCTCATATCAAGCTTCCTTCTCTGAGTGGATCGATGGCAATGGTCTACAGACCTCGTCTGCACCTGGACAATTTTCTAACGTGGGCCATCGCCCCGGGGGGGCATGGGAGGTTTGCGTCTAACACACACTGGAATGGTCTTAGCTTTATAGTTGTGCACACAAGAGAGTTCTGTACATACTGTGGTACTGGTCCACTTGAGTTATACTACAGTATTACTTTAGATCTGCTAAATCTCCGGATTCGACCTTTCCATTTGCCCACTAAACTGTGCAGTGGCCAGAAGGCAGGCTGATCGTAGGCCCTAGCTGCATGCGGAATGCCTTCCGTATCCGTACGCAATCCACAGTGATATCCTGAGGTACGTCATCAAAGCTAACAACCTGGCTGCGGAAACACTGTTCGGTAGCTTAAATTGATCAACAAGAAGCAGAATAATGACAAAACCACTAAAGGGAAGCATTTTTAAAAAGGTCCATAGCGGAGTTTCCCAATCTGGCCCTCGGGGAGCCACAGATGGTCTGGCTCCCAGCTGGCTCCCTCCCAGCTCCCTGTGGACTGTCTGCGGGTCCCCAAGGTCCAGGTTGGGAAACACTGGTCTATGGCGATGTAGACCAACATTTGTGTGAGACTGGGACCACCAAACATCAGCAATCTGAATATCACATGAGACGCATACAGTTGACTTGATCAACAGAATAAACAAGTATGTCATCAATATACATGTTCAGAAACCAGTTCATTATTTGATGAAAAATTCCATTCATAAAGGACTGGAAGTTTGAAGGAACATTTGCAAGATCACACACCATAACCAGGTATCCATACTGCCTCCTATATATAACAAATACTAATATACATCATTATAATACACCATAATGATAATAATGTACTTTATTATACATTAACAACAATTTTCAATTATACGATAATAATGTTATCATATGCTTCTTATTAATGTATATTGAAGCTGTTAAGGTATGTCAGGATGTTAAGGTATAATTACATGCTGCTTATGAATGCTCTAGGAATGCATTGTGAAGGTGGAATTAATGTTCTACAAATACATTATAAGGGCATTAGGAAGGTGCAGTTAAGGTGAAGGTAAACCGTTACCTTATATTTTTACTTTATTGTTCTTACTCTCCGTATGAAAAAAATATTTCCCAAAATATGTTTAACACTTACTCCCTGCAAACTATTAGGAGAAACACTACAAACAACTGCTGCATCTGTGGATAGACTCAAATGCTTCTCTGCAGGAAAAGGAAATGAATTCCAGATTTTATTTGAACTTCTAAATTACTGCAATCGCATTCTATTTTTTTTTTCTTCAACAAATAAAACAATTAACCGGAAAACATTTATAATGACATCTGGTTTTAATTAGACTGGAAAATCAGGAGAAGTTACTAAAGGATGTATATAGAGCTTCAACATCTTGGGCTAGCTGTAATAATTGTATAATTGTTTAGTTGATGCTGTTTACTAGGATGACTCATAACAACCTTATATTATGCCTGCTTTTATATCTAGATAATTGCTTCAGGTCATACAGCTTGTGCAGAAGTGCAGCTCGAAGGCAAAATACGCTACATTTTTAAACTCAATCATTATTCCTTCCATATCAACAGCTTGTTCTAGTCATAATATTCTCACAATAAAATGTTGTTTTTGCCTCCGATTTTACTGGATAAGTGGTTATGGATGCATCGACAGACTCTTAAATTATAAAAAGCAAATGCGTCAGATCCACAGCAGACTATAGCACTTTGTTATAATCTGAAGAAATCACTCAACTGCATTGGAGTAACATAGTAACTCTGCCATTTTGAATGTGAATGTGTTAATGTTTGTAACATTAACATTAATTTTTCGGTTTAGAATGTCAACTGTCATAAAAAGTTAATATTTGAGGATGAAAGCAGCTTAAATTTGAAAGTGTAAATCTACTAGAACATCACATTTTTCATAAATATTAGAATTAGGAGCAATAATTCACCAATTTACTAATTATTCTGGCACTCTAATAGAATATATGCTTAGTGGTGATTATGTATGTTGCTATTATTTACTCACTTTACTTCAGGGGTCTCAAACTCCAGTCCTGGGGGGCCGGAGCCCTGTGTAGCTTAGTCCTTTCCCCCTGTTCCACCACAGATGATTCAGCTCGAGAGCTGTGTGGTAATTAGCACAAGGAGTTGAATCAGGTGTGTTAAACGAGGGTGAACTGAAAACTGTGTAGGGCTGCGGCCCTCCAGGGCTGGAGTTTGAGACCCCTGCTTTACTTACTTCTGTGATTTTTCCATTAAAAACTCGCTACAATTCAAAAGTGAAGGCATGCTGCTGTCATGGCACGGCGCAGGCGGGAAAAATGTGAGATTCCACTTGCGGTTCCAAGAAAAACAAGGGTTTATTAAATGAAACAGGACACACAAAGGAAAGGCACAAACTTAAAGGGACCACAAGCGGTCAAAAACTAACAGGAAAAATAAGAACCAACTAAAGAAAGCATTAAAAAAACACCAGGAAACAGCAACACAGGGAGCAGGACTATGATACAGACTGAACTTCTAACGAAACAAAAAATAATAATAATAATAAATAAATAAATAAATAAACAAACAAACAAAACTGGTGGTCTCAAGCCAGCCTCAAACCCACAACTGGAGGGTACAGCCTCTGAGCTGCATGCTCAATCAGTAGAGCTACAAAACAATATGACACACAAGGGCTGAGATGTACAAGAAGGGAGGGGGGAATGGAATGACCAGAGACACATACTGGCCAACACATTCTGACACATGGTATATCAGAACTTGCTCTGTAGATTAAGTCATTTAATGGATGTACGAATAATGAACGTTTGGGCCAATATCCCACATGTTCCACAGATAAATCTACCTTTGTTACAGCATACAATAATTGTAGTGTATGTAGAATTGTAGAATAGTGGATAAGGAACTAGGGTACGAAAGTTCCAAATAGAAGCTGAACAAAAGCTCGAGTTATAGCTGCACAAATTGGTGAATTTGTAATCTTTGGATTAGCATCAAACCCCCCCCCCCGCATGCCACAGCTCTCCAGTTATTCCAGTTGTGGCGCCAAAAAACAGGAAAAAATATGATAATGAGTCAAATCTTTAATGAGAGTCAACAGCTTTGCACGGCTGGGTTCTGTCGCTCCAGCAGTAAAGTAAACATCCTCCCTGCTATCCACTATGCATTCCCAATAAAAGCAGCCAGATCCTCATCTTCTATTAAAGCCCATTAGCCCCAGGTCCTCCAGGTTGGTCGACGGGATGAGGACATGCTTGTGAAACACTTCCTATGTTGGTTGCCCATTGCAGTCTTTTGTCACATGCTTCCTGTTTTGTGTGAACCTGCACCGATTCACTTTCCATGTATCTGTTTATGACAATCACAACTGCGATTGTCCATTCGTTGTACTCACTTCTCCTATGTAGGGTTGTGGTGGTCCAGAGACTATCCCAAAATCAATGGGCACGAAGGGAGAAATATCCCAGGATGGGGCAGCAGCCCAACCACTGTGCTACCACACCACCCCCAAACTGAACCAATCACATTTAATTTAAATTACATTATTCGGCGTGTGCTTCATATTAATGTAACAAGTACAAACATAAATCACTAACACATACAAGAAAGAGGCCCAATATGCACCGTATAACCCAGTGCAGGCGGCTTCAATATCTTGTTGAAACAGCACCATGGTATCTGGACATCTGGACAATACAAAATTTAATTAACTGCAGGGTTGCAGTGTAATTAAACACATAATACGTTGTGGTCACCTTGGCAGTCCTGTATGCCAGTACCAAGGAACTTCATATTGGACACAAACAACAAATGTTTGGACTGTAAACCAAAACACGTCTGTTGTTCATATTATTAATGAGATGAGGAAACGTAACATCATTCTGACAAAGAGCTCAAGCTGTGGCCTGAAATATATTCTGGTTTGTTATAAATCCCATAAACACCCACGCTATCCTGAAGGCTAAAGCGTTATGCTGGGTCATCACTTGAATAATGCTGTTTTTCTGCGTTCCATCTCAACCGCGGCACAGAAGAAACACCACACTAGGACTGGGGGTGCATGAGTATGTTGTGTACAGAACATACTTTGCCATTTATATCATATTGACCAAAATATTTCTAATCTTAGGATAATGCATTTACATTATGCTAGGTTTTCTTACTGTATAATTCATGTTGTAGTTCTCTGATTTGTACTTGTACTTGTGCTGTTAGAGATGATCCAGCTTTGCACGTTTGCTCCAGAACCCAAAATATGTCACAATGTGCCATATTATGTCATCCATCTATATCATTAGTCTAATGAGTGTCAACCATAACAAATCGATTTTTGCATTTTTCATTTGCTGGAGACCTTTGTAGATCTTGCCAAAATGTGTTTCCCAGTTCAGGGCAGCTTGATTTTCTTTCCTGTTTCTCAAACTTCCCGACTTGCTGCAAATGCATGCAAGGGAAATGAAAACAAATCCTAAACGTCTCTGGTCAGCAAGCTACGCTCTCATGGCCGCCACAGATATTCCCAGAGATAAATTCTTCCGCGGCCTGAACGCGGTCCCATATCAGCCCACCGCTGGGAACCTTCTGCATTCCACTCTCACTTGGCAAAACACTTTCTTAGCTCTTTTTGTCTGGAGAGCAAATCGATGTTTGCTTGTGTTTTGGGACACTGTTTCCATGGAAATGCAGGATTTCCAGACCACTTTTATTCCAGTAAATTTCCATACAAAAAGATTTTTTTAATTATGGGGTATAATTTGAGGAGCTAGCTGAATTTCACATTTTAGGTAAAAATAAACAAAAATAAAGCTGAGAATTATGAAAAATAAAACTGCTCCTTCTGAATGTTGTTTGTTATTATTATTTAAGGGACATTTCCTATAATTTGCCCACTGAAACCCAGGACTGTGAGCACCAAAATGTAGGAAAATGCCTTGTCTGTGAAATGAAGGTTTAATCAGAAAGTTTTGCTCTTGCTCTGCTTGCAGCACTAATACAGGATTAATACAGCAATTTGTGTTTGGGTGTAACTAACTCTGATCAATCAAAACAACAATTTAGCAGCAGTTACAGGGTTTGACATATGATGGAGTCATTCCTGCTCTGCTCTGCTCTATTCCCATCTAATATGTTTTAATATATTTGCAAAAATGTATTTTTTCAGTTTTAAAAATTAAAATTAATTAGCATAAATTAACGTGGAAAGATGGAAATTATAGTAAAAACTGGGAGGGGTTATAGGATCTAGACTTAAAAGTTGTGTCTCACATTGACTTTCCTCATTAGAGTGTTCACTGTTTTTTATGTTACGCTGATTTTTCCCAGAGCTCTGCAGTACCTAATTGCTGTGTTTATGGACAAGCCACAGACAACCAACAGCAAACAGCAGCAAGTTTTTAGTTCTGTCGTTTTCTTTTGCTTTAAATGTAGCGGTGAACGGTCATGCAGAAATCCAGCATGCCTCTGCTTGACCTTAATTACAGTCACCTTCCAGGCCCTGCTTCACTTTCCTGGCCCTGCTTCACCTTCCAGGCCCTGCTTCACTTTCCAGGCCCTGCTTCACCTTCCAGGCCCTGCATCTCTCTTTTCAAATCAGAGGTAATGGCTTAACCGGCTGAGCCACAAGCTGGCGTGTTAATAGCTGGTGCTCTGAAAAGGACCTGTTAAGATTGTTACCTGGGATACTGGTGATTAGATTAATTCAAGATTTGTTTAAAAAATGCAGATCTTACAAATGTGTACAAATGCAAAGTGATACTGACCATGCACAGACTGGAATAAACATCAGCCAGTCTTCCCTATTCTTACTCAGCAGCTGGCACAAATGGCAAAGCTTTATGAATTGTGCTACCCTTGTTTTTATTTAAATTTGGTGCATATAGGACTTTAACATTGGAAAATCAAGTTTATTTCATCAGCAAAGGCTCAAAAACCAGGCCGTGGCCAACAAAGCCAACAAATCCAAATTGTGATTCAAATCTGTAGCGCAAAGGCAGAAAATCATCAATAACCAAATCCAGCCCAAAATGCAAAGATAACAAAAACCAGGAAAGCAAATGGGAGAAACCATGAAAAATGCCCAGTCAGGGAGCTATGGGTTTAAAATCATAAAGCACAAGAAAATCACCATTTAATTTGGTCTTTAGCCTAAAGAATGCTAGACATCTTTGACAGTCTTTGCAAAGCGCTTTGAGACAATGTAATGTTGTGATAATGCGCTATACAAAAATAAATTTGTTGTTGTTGTTGATCCAATGCTACTTGGCTAGCTAAGTCAGATGTAGATGAATTATACTTGAACGCAGACTCAAGTACAGTGATTCAATTATACAGGATTGAAAACAGCTGGTAAATGTAGGGATTCCACAAGAGCTTAACGAGGGGGCATGGCACTGGAGGTTCTGACGACTGGGCGTGACAGTTAGGCCCTTAAATAGCTTTTCTGAATTTTCCATCTTGCTGCTTGAATCTGTTGAAGCATTTGATTTTTCTTCCAGATTGATTGCAGATCAGTTCTGCAAACACTTTGCTGTCCATTCACTTGTTTATTTTATTTACATGGCTGTAGTTGGTCTCCTCATCTTAATTTAAAAAGCAGTTTCATCGGTCTGTGTGAGCACAATGGAGTCGTGTGGTTATGTAACACGGTTACTGGCTGAATGATACACCATTTGGAAAGGAGATTCAGACTGGGATGACACATTTGGAAAAAATCCCTACTGCCGTTTCTGAATGGAACACATCAATGGGCTGTTGAACAGAGTCATACATAATGATACACAGCGAAAAGCCCTCACAGAGTAGATCCATGCCATTGGTGAATGTGAAAGATAGCACTGATCAAAAGATAGCAAGGTACTCTTGCCGATGTCATTTCTTGACTCTAATCAGGAGCTTTACATGTTCGAGGGCTTGATCAGTCATATCTCATTCAAAGACCCTTTAGTGAAATAAATATATCTATATACACTGGCTGATCCTACTCTCTCCTCTACACCAGTTACATGAGGTGGCCTCCTGGGATGCTTTCCCAGCTGTCCTGAAGGAGGGTCCACATATATGCTGAGTTCTCATTGGCCGCTTTTCCTACACTGTCTGGTCAAACTCCTCCAAAACCATCTCTACTGTGTTTAGGTCAGGTGACCAGGTCATGTGATGCGACACTATATCACTCTCCTTTGTAGGTGACTTGGAATGTTCCAACTTTTGATGGGTAGTGTATTTTTTGAGTAAACAAATTTTTGACAGATCTATTGTGTAATTATTTTGATAGGGTTGCAAGTCTGGTATAATGCTCAATTAATACTTTTGAGTACTCAATCAATAACTATTTTGAAGTGTGTGTGTGTGTGTGTGTGTGTGTGTGTGTGTGTGTGTGGGTTATGTGCAAATTTTTTCGGTCCCCACAAGGGAAAACTCAATTTTATAAAAAATGTGACTCCAGTCAAAAGCTAAAAACCCCAAAATTCTTGTG
The DNA here is from genome assembly GCA_025773925.1 of Cryptomyrus ogoouensis. NCBI lineage: Eukaryota > Metazoa > Chordata > Actinopteri > Osteoglossiformes > Mormyridae > Cryptomyrus > Cryptomyrus ogoouensis. Next base: position 12,299,080 of record JAOYFF010000027.1, read on the forward strand.
TTTTGTTTGGTTACGCATGGTTGGGTTAGGGCTGGGTAGGGGTTACGGTTGTCATTGCTGGGATTAGGGTTATGCCCATAGAAATAAATGGATGGTCCCCACAAGTGAGTGAGTGAGTGTGTGTGTGTGTGTGTGTGTGTGTGTGTGCATGTGTTTGTGCATTTAGGAGCCCGTGGTGGGGGCTGATTTGATCACTTACATTGTTGAAACCAAGCCCACACCCTCGTTGTCCATACTGCTAGGTCTTCCGCCCAAACTGCTAGGTGCTGGTGTCACTACTACTGCACAGAGGGGTGTGAGAAGGACCAGAGGGCTGAGGTGAGTCGAACCAGCAGACACTTCTCTGCACAATTACAGACTTAGAAGTACTAAACTTCACAGTAAAAAGCAAACTATTCTAAATCTGCAAATCCTCTCTTTTGGTTTTACCACTCACAGCAGCATCTGATTGCCAAGCCAATGCATAAACATCGAGATAAAACCAAACAGACAAGCGTGCAAAGCCTGTAGAGCGGCGACAGTGAGCTGTGGGGCTTTTCTCATCACTCAGTATGTACTGAAGGTAATGACTTCAAGTAGCCAGAGTCAAACAAACAGTATAACTCACACTAACTGTAGGTTTTCTTTTATACTGATATCCACATGGACAATTCTTTACTCCCTCCCCAGTAGCTCTTGTCCTGTACATTAATCCTATAATTCTGTGCCGGAAAATCCGTGTCTCTTTAATAGTCCAACCTGGGACTATTCTATAAAGGTGCAACAATGGGTCTCCATTATAAATGCATTTCACTTCAGTTCAAAATGCTACCTAAAAATAGTAATAATTTCAGCTAATATGCTGTTTTAAAAACGTTTTTCAGAACTTTTTTTTTTTTTTTGTGAACTTCTTACAAGAATCGCCATTGGAGCATAATTGAATAGAGGCTTCATTGACTTCAAAAGCACATCTGAAACCAGTATCTCATGTTTCTTCTTTATGTTCCCCTTCCCTGCTCATTTGTTTGCCAGCTTTAGATGTGGCTTGTTAGGTGGATGGTTGTTTGTGTTTAGTTAGAAACACTGGAAGCATTTTATACTTCTCGTTCAGCTGGCACTCGCCACTCCTCACGCAGCTGCTCACGCTGTCAAGTGACAGGAAATCAAGACAGTCTTCCGATGTACATGACTGTGTTTTGTTTACTCTCGTGTTGCTATGCTACAGGAAACCAAAGCATGATAACATTGACAGGCCCGTCACCATGGAAATGTTATTTCTTTCCCTCGTTTTCTGTGTATCATTTTATTGGCAACTGTACATTTTTATATATACTGCACCTAATTCCAACATCATTTCCACTTTCACAAAGTTGTCTTTACATCGCTCTTTCGTTGCTAAGATTAACCGACATGAACCAGTGGAAATGGCATCTTGTCTGTCAAAGCAGCTATTTTTTCACTTCCCCCTCTCTGTTTTTCATAATTCATCGTTTAAGCTGCAGTTGCAACGCCCCGTTGGCTCTGAAAATAAATGCAAAATTCTTCATTTTAATGCAGCTTGATCTGGTTTTGTTTACAGTAGCAAAGAAATATACTTACCTTTGGTTGTCTATCTATTTCTACAAGTCAATAAATATCATGGGTTTTCCCCTTAACATGCTCAGTATTTTCTATATGGTCACCGTAGAAGCATGAGGTGGAAAGACGCTGATGTTGTGCCTTAATTCTTCCTCTCTGCAAGCGTGCTTTTGTGTTGAGAGATTACTGGTGTAAAACAAGTGCCTGCAATCTTGTGAGCTCTGTTGCATCACAGTGTAAAATAATACGAATGGCACTTCTCTGAAATAAATCACCGTTTTGTTGGTGTTATGTTATTAAGACACAACCTAGCAAACTGGATATTTTTAATCCATTTCCAATTCACTTGCCATTTTAAGTAAGTTATGTCACTTATAGTCTCTCAATATTGAAGATGTAGGCAAGTTAACAAAAAAAGAAAAACAGTTTAAGGATTTCTTGTCCTTGGATTACTTAATGTTTAAGGAATTAAGGAAAGTCAGCCAATCGGCATAGGTTTATGAATCCAGGCACTCATGGGACGTAGATATAAGCGCTGTGATATTTTAATATTTGCAACAGAGACACAATCAAACTTCCTTTTCCTTCCTCTCTTGTTATTTTGAGGTATGATCAGATCAGAATATGCTTTGCTGCTGTTAATAATTCTATGCAAGTAACTTCACAAATTTGGAAGCATACTATATTATAGAAACCAATGGTGGAAAATTAAGAAAAATATATCGCTATATGTTGTAGTGATTCGAGGCAAGTAGAATCCCACCTTATACCCTGTTTTTCCAGATCACAAAAAAAATAGGCCTATGTGTGTGTGGGGTGGGGGGGGCTTGGTTCAAAAAATAAAATCCAATGCTTCTCAAGGCCCAGGAATAAGAAGGAGGTTAACTGACAGTTTGTACCCATGACCTGACTTTGCCCCACCCTGAGACATCCACCCCCCCCTCACCGTACCTCTCACAACGAGGTTGTGGAAAAACCAGCACATGCAGTGCCCCTTAGGCCAAGGCCAGGACGACTCTGCCATAATCTTCACTCCATTTTCCTCATACTACACTTTTCATAAATGAACCGAGGTCATGACTTGCCAAGGCCTGTTACCGCAACATAATTACGTAATTAAGCTATTTGTTTTCTTTCTCCCTGCTTTATTTTTCTGCCAGCGATGATTTGCTGTGCACGCTACGCTCCACCAAACTTTGGGATCCTGAAAACTTCTTTACTTACTAAGTCTGGCTGTGCCCCTGATGGGAGAAATGCAAGATAACATGTAAATTGTATGTAAAAGAAACTCATTTCAATTTCACAGACAAAGAATTCTCATCTGTAAACAGATTAGGTCTATTAGCTTTTTCTTCCACCTTTTTTATAGAAAACCTAAGCTAACTCCATACCTTTAATCAACATTGTCTTAGTGAAACTTTATTTTTGATAATTCACTTCAATTGAACATATCAAAATGAACCTTGAGTGAACTTTTATCACTCGCAAATTTGTGTGACTTCAAGGCCGTTAACTACTAGATCAAAATTCATATATTATCAGAAGCCTTAACTATCATTAAGACCATATGCATGCTCCCCCCCCGCGCGCACCCCCCGTCTCTACCCCCCCGACCTC
>JAOYFF010000027.1:12302353-12313237 GCA_025773925.1 Cryptomyrus ogoouensis
GCGGGCCAACCCCCCCCCCGGGGCCCTCAGAGGGGGTTTGGGGGCGGCAGGAAAAGTAGGAGGAGGCAAAGGGGGGGTGAAGGGCGTGCGAGGGGGGGGGGGGGGGGGGGGGGGCTGCGGGGAACTAAGTGTCCTTGAAGAGCACAGTAAATGATTTTTATTAGCCGAGCAGCGACGCCATGAGTGACCCACATCCCCCCCAGCGCTGGCGGCCAGGCTTCTCTGAAGGATGCCTGCACGGTCAGCCTGGCCGATTCAGGATCCGGGCTCCCCCATTTACTCCCGCCGGGGGGGCGTCTGGCATCGGACATGGACACGACCTTGTCCTGAAGGCGACGGATCACACCGCCAGTGGGTCCTCATAAATTTTCCACTCGGATGACAATCTACAAGTCCTCTTCCCCTCCCCCCCCCCCCCCCCCCCCCTTGAAATTCATTGTTTGGTTGCCTTGGTAATGACTCTGACTAACAAGGCAATGGTCTGGATGCCGGTTATCAGCAGTAGCTCATGAGTCAAGCATGAGTACAAAAGACCATGCAAATTACGTGATACAAATATTGACACACATACACTAATAGAACATGCATGGCCAAGTCTGTGTCATCTAGCAGTTCAATCTGTGAACTATACATGCTGATATAACAAAGTACAAAGTGACCTTTAGCAACTCTCTCCTTGAATTCAATAGTCCCCTTATTGAGATTATAGATGTGCTGTGAATGTCTGAAAGGTTGTGTGTTTGAATCCTATGGCCAGCAGAGTGATCATATGATAGTTAGGCTCTTAAGCAAATCCCTTAATAGTGCCCGGAGCACTTCATGCTGACTGACCACATGCTCCAAAAACCCTCTCATAGATACGCAGATGGAATATATGAAAACCAAAGAATTCCACTGTATAAATGACATCTTAATAGTACAGGTATCACTATAGTTTGTAACTGAACTGTTCGACTTCCAGGCTTGGCACACTCATGACGCAATGATTACTCAATAGGACACAGCCCTTTGGGCGGGAACAATATATCTCCAAATGACCTGAGCCAATAATAGTTAGCACTTCTAACCCAAGAACGCTGTTAAGATTTTACTAAGACAGGTACTTTGGGAAACGTTAACTAGTGATATTGAATAATATTTGAATTTTATACCATACCGTATACAATTAAACATTGACCTATGGTACTATACAGCACTTACAAATCACGTAAAAATTTCCTGAAATACACATTAAATGAAATATTAAATAAAAATTGGTTTGGTTCATGCCCTCTTGTGCCACGTACTTCACATGTTTCAGATCACGTAAGTCATTCGAAGACCGAATGCTCCTTCGTAGTGTTTTCCTCTATTTTGCTCATTTTAACTTTAAACGTAATAAACTTTCTAGGCTCTGCTGAAGAGGACCACTCCATACACTCCAACACTTGTTTTTTTCTGCAGAATTACCCCGGATGATTTTTTGCTAACTCCAAGCAAGCTTTTTATTTTCAGTAACAGTTTTCTTCCACCAACTCTGTCATAAAGGCCAGTTATGAAGCATTTCCCTGTAGATATTCCTGAGTGCTGTATATGTTTCCCATTCCCTGAAATGTAGCTCCACAGCTGACAGACTTCACAGTGGCATCCCTGACTCACGAGTATGTTCAGGGAACATCTGTGCTTTTCGTTTCTGACAGGTGTTTTCACCCTTAGATCACGAGAAAGCAGATTAAAGGCTTGTCTTAATGTTTAAGCATAAAATGTGACTTTAAATTAAAGTTAAAGTTACTGAAGATTCACGTTTCAGAGAACAGATTCGCAAGCTTACAGCTTCCTATTATTTGCTTACTCTTCTAAACTTTCTATTTCGATCTGGTAACGCTTACGGACATACGCAGTCGTTCGAGCTATTTCCGCCTTTTTTATTCCGTGCATCTTCCATTTTTTCGGCGGTATAAATGGACGGACTTGGGCGTAGCGCTCACACAGACCCAGGCGTGGCTGCGGTGAAGCAGGTGCTCTGCCGCACGTTAGTCCATCTCATCAAAGAATAATTTCTGAATAGTCTTTTTACATAATACAGCCAGGATGCCCAAGTGTCCTAAATGCACCAAGGAGGTCTACTTTGGTAAGCCATATTTATTACGTATTTGATACCTATATTTTACGTTTTGATTCACATATTAATTGCAATAATCGTGACAAAGTTGATATGGTTTATTGATATGCCTACTGTGCCTTTATATTTGTCTATAGATGTATCGTGGTTGTTTTCGAGAAAGTGTTTCCTGGAATGCTTGCATTTTAGATAAAAAAAGCATCTATTTGTAGTGCTTTAGGACTGATGTCCTAACTTCTAATGCAGATTAATGTGTTTATTTTATTATATGTGTAAATATATACGTATTTTAAGCAAATAACATGCAATCAAATTTAAATCTGAAATGAATTAATCGACACAAACAATGAATTTAAGGTTGCAACTTATTCACTGAAATGTAACGTTTTTACATAGAACCGGATGTCCCAGTGCGGTGACACGTGACTTCATGACTTTAATAAGAGTTTTACTGGCTGTACTGATATACAGAGAGAGGTTAAATGGCACTTGCAATTGATTCTATGCATTAATTTTCTATTAAAAATAGGCCTATATGTCTTCTATTTGAACAAACTACATTTAATATGCATGCTATTTAGTTATAGAGCTGACACGTATAGTTCAAAGGAAAGTCTCTAAAAACCAGTGGTGCAATACAGTCGAGTGTAACTGAAGGTTTTCGTAAAATACTATTTGCCAAGCAATACTCGTTCCGCTTTGTCTTATTGCTATACATATTGCTGTGTTAGCAGTTTTCCTGTTTTCACCTTCAATTACCTTCAATTCACACTCATGGTATATTTTGAACATTCTTAGCTGATAATTACCGTAATAAAGCCCGTCGTTTTGTTATGGATCATATGCGAAACGTTTACAATTGTATGCTACGGGTCTTAAAATGCAGCAGCAAACTGCATCATTAACATCCCATAATTTTAATGTGGGCAACTTTGTGCGTTCCTCAGTCCCGGTTGCACTGCATGCCACAGATTCTTCTGAAGAAAACAGACCCCAGTTCGTCATATAGGAAATCGCTAATTAATGCTGCTCTCTACCTCAAAGTTAAATTTTTGAAACCCTCCCATGATTTCACTGAAAGGATAATTGCATGATAAAGGGGGTTATACATTTAGCAAATACCAGGAAAATACCAATCATTATATTCGGGCTACTTATCAGAGGGTATCACTGTTGGCTGAACAAGGCAAATCCATTACATACACAATTATTAGATAATGAACTCAATGCTATATTGGAACTAATATTGCTGTGCACGGATGTGACAGATTTTGAAAGCATTGCTACATTTTATGAGAGGTGGTCATTTCAAATGCATAAAGTAAAAATCCAGACCAAGACTTTGTTTCAACCATGGGCATTGTTAGGTCTGATTACTCGGGTCTATAGTCCAGAGTATTTTAGCCCCAGTACCCAATTCCTTCAAAAAACATAAAAACTCAAGCCCCAGCTAAACTTGACTTAGCCCCTGTTCTTTTCAGTAGCTAGAAACGCCCCTGGTTTCAGCCAGCCAATCGAATACTCCGTGACTATGACTCTTCATACTCAACTGGTTGGTTGAAGCTAAATCTTGGTCTGGACTTTTACTCTCTGGACCTGAATTGCCCACCTCTGCATTTTATATCTAGATTCTTGACAGAACTTGATCTGTCAATAATGGTATGCTAGGTGCTTTGCTTTACTGACACTTCTTAATAAATGCATGTCCTTTTTTATCTTTCTTTGTCACGCATTATCTAATCTTTCTTTTTCTCCTGCAGCGGAGAGGGTGAGCTCACTGGGAAAGGACTGGCACCGGCCATGTCTGAAGTGTGAGAAGTGCAATAAGACGCTATCGGCCGGCATGCACGCAGAGGTAGAAAGGCAGAGCTATGCAAAATGACATCAAATATGCACCAGGAATTTAGAAAAAAAAAAAACAGTTTTGTTTGTGAAAAAGGTTTAAATATCAAAAAACATTCAGACGTTCTGTAACAGCAACTCTCCTTGTATCTTGTAGCTATATGTAATTATTTGTAAGTGATCGAAAGTAATCAGTAATTAAATACAGGAAAAATTCAAACTTGTATTTTTAAATCTTCAGTCTGGAAGTTGTCCATTTTTTGATGAACTGTATTTAATGAGGTTTTATTTCCCAGCATGACGGGAAGCCGTACTGCAATAATCCCTGCTACTCCGCACTCTTTGGTCCTAAAGGTGGGTGAAACACGTGACCCTTCCTCTCATTTGTGATATTCAGCTGACTCATTACACATTTGCCCAAGTGGCCCAAATAAAGTGTGATTTATACAGATCACATTAACTTCTTGTCATTTTTAAACTGAATATTACAAAAGTGTATTGCCATCCTAGCTGTCATTGTAGACATTGATAAATTCACGTATATATTATAACATTAATTTTCCATTAAAATCATTTATGTTACTAACAGAAGAATAATTCAAAAAGGCTATGTCACCGTATATAATTCAGAGTTTCGGTGATGTCTGTCCACCTTCAGAAAACAAAATATTTTGTCAGTTTAGTGAGCAGAACATCTCTAGCTAGAGCTGTCAGTTTCTATGTGGAAACAAAAGAATGTGGCACCTGCAGCCTCCAGTGTCGGGCAGCAGGGTCAGTCATGGGGGGACATTCGCGGACCATGTCCCCCCCAAATAAGCCATTGTGCCACCTCCCAGCACGCCCCACCCCCCATCAACAACTTTTATCCTCACCTAGGTCTGGGCGGTATATCGAATTTTTATGGTATATCGATATATTTTCATAACGAGGTGTAGGATAATACAATACCCTTTACACTGATATACCTTTAGCTTCCATCTTGACACTGCACAGACTCCCCGAATCCACAGCTAAAATCAAACCAATTCCTTTGGAAGCGAATCTCTGCAGGATGGAGTAGTGGGCGTGTCTAAGGGTCATTTCTATTGGCCAAAAATGCTGTCAATAAGCGTCATTTCAGAAAGAGACCACATATAGGTCAGGCAATAACAGATTGACAGATTTGTATAATTAAATGCCTGTTTTATATTTGTTCATATCATGTAAGACATTATGCGCTTTCACACTGAAGTTGCAGAAGAAGTCCCTGGGCTTCTCGACCGGGGGCTTTCGTAGCTCCTCTGCCACTTTCATGTGTCGCTTTCACACCACACAACAGGAACTAGGACCCTGATGCTAAATAGGCATAGGAGACGCAAAAAGCTCGTAGGTTAAACTTCACACATAATTTTATAGGAAACTGCACCGCAACCCCAAAACAATCTAAGATAAATAAGTCGTTTTGTTACTTATAATTATTTGTTAGTTATTTGGGGGATCGATCGCAACAAAAAGAGGACACAGCCTTATATTTAAAATTTCCCATTTATAATTTATTCTTAAGCTTCAGTTTCCACAGAACAAAAAAATGTATTATGTTTCGGCAGTGACACTGGACAAAAGTATATCAATTATCTTGTATTTTCCGAAGCAGAAAAACAAGACACAAGCAAGAACATATTCATAATGACATTAAATGTAACTGAGGTACAAAAATAATTCCATCTGCTTAATTTTTGCTCCACTAATTTTCCCTGCACTTCTGCGTAACTTCCAACGAGCGCCGGTGATTGTGGTCAGCCAATCAGCAAGCTGTAAACGCCTCCCCAGTGGTTCATGGTTCGACCACTTTACCACACTCTATTCCTGTTGACACACCCACCTTTCGACACGCCCTCAAACCTTTCGACACGCCCACAAACATTTTGACACGCCCATAAGCCACTCGGCACGCCCACAAAGCTTTCACCACGCCCACAAAGCTTTTGCCACGCCCATAAACCTTTTGACACGCCCATAAACCTTTCGACTCAGACATAATACTCTCCATACACTGACTACCTTGCAGAGACCTATACATGATTCACTTAGTGTCTCTTATGGAATTTGATGGAGGGTAAAGGTGATCTTTATTTGGCACATTTCATTTTAAAACATTGACAAAAGGCTCACAGCTTAAAAATATTGTAATTTGCAACATTTGTGTTATTTTGATGAGGAATAAGTCCAGCTGTGAAGTACCTTTCAGTGGTTCCCCGGCGTCTGTCATTTGCCAATTAGTTTTTGGATTCAGATTTTAGTTTTGTTTTTTTGTTCCTAGACATTCTGTTGGTAGACATACTGGAGTAAAAAGGTTTTATGTCGCGGTAGCTTTATTGGACCCATAAAGGCATAATTTATATCCTGACACTTCTGTTTTCAATAATGATCATTTCCATTCTGAATAGCTGTAATATATGCAGAGGTGGAAATTTCAGGTCCAGAAAGTACAAATCCAGACCGTGATTTAGTTTCAACCAACCAGTGGAGTGCTCTGTGACTGTGACTCTTTATGCTCAACTGGTTGGTTGAAGCTAAATCACGGTCTGGATTTGTACTTTCTGGACCTGAAATATCCACCTCTGAATAGATGCAATATATGCAAACAAGTAAGGAAACCCTGTATTTGCATTTTGTTTTGACCACACTTTAAATAAAAGTGTTAGTGACATTTCACATGTGGCTTTGACATAAAATTAGTCATGTAGCCCACTTCATACAAAATACATTATATGTATCACTACTCTGTCTAAAAATGTCTAGATATTTACTATGTATTGCTATTCTGCTTAAAAATATCCTGATATGGGTTTTGGACCATATCACCCAGCCCTACGCGAGTTGCCCCCCTACATTCCCTCATGCCCCCAGCCCCTACCCCCACACCCACGTGCCTGGTAGGGATGGTGCATTATTATAATCAGAAGTTGAATGTATAATGTTTGATTTTGGTTGAAATGGCAATGTCCGTTGCTATTAGTCAAAATGATCAAATTGTATTACCATCTGCCATTATTACCAGGGTTTAGTGCAGATTTGAAGCGCTTGTTCAAACAAGATATTGCCTGAACGTGCAACCGCAAACTAGCTGCCAAGTTGTTAGTTAGCTTGCTAAAATTTAAGTGAGAAGAAGAAAAAAAATAGGAAATGTAGGAAAGCAGGTGTTAGTTTAGGTTTTGGGGGGGGGAGTAGACCAAAAACTGTTGTCATGGGTAATGCCTGACATAAAAGGAGCAACAGTAATCTTGGTGGTGTGTTTTCCCCCCTTTCCTCATATAAGAACGTGGTCTTTTAGAACAGAACTGCCGTTTGAGATAACAAGCATATCTTAGGGCAAAGTACAATCGTAGTATGTAGCAAGGAATACTGAATGTTCTCATTTTTATAAACACCTATGTGTGTTAAAGTGTGTGGCTTATTGTTGCTCCATATTGTCCTTAATTAATAACATGTTAATAAAGATGGATTGCTAGAATGTCTTCTCAGAAATGCCATGTTTTTGTGATAGAAAAGCATAAGGCTAGGTATGTCCGGTCAGGGAACAGAGAGGGTACCATTGTTGTGCTTATGACGTAACCTTTTCCACATGAATGAATTTCCAGTAGCTTTTGAGCATTGGATTAATGTCTGTCCTTCTGCGTCATCTTCTGCAGGATTTGGACGTGGGGGCACCGAGAGTCACACATTCAAGTAGTAAAGTAAGGAAGCCTGGACGTGACAGATACAAAGCATATTGATCAGAAAACAGTCAAGGCTAATGCCAAAAATTGCTTGATTTTAATCTGTCACATGAATACAGTTATTTATGTATTTTATGTAACCAGTGATTCATTCTTTTTCTCTACAGGTTGTAACAGTCTAGAAGAGTTGCTTTAAGGAAGGGAGAAGATACCATACAAGAAACTTTATCCCCGTGTTTTTAAACCAAAACATCAACAAAATATTTCTTTGTTGCAATTGTCTTTGCTCGTCATTCATTCATTTTAATTAACAAAGCTGGCTTTAATTGTGCCCACTCGATTTCTCAGAATTATTTTGCAGGGTATTATAACAATTAATTTCTTTGTGTCCAAATAAAAATATTTGGCCATAAATGTTGTGGTTATAGTTTTCTTCTGTGTTATGAATTATTGCATATATAAAACATCAAAATGCTTATTTGTGTTTATCAGACCCACAGGATAGTAGTATTGTACAAAAGTCTTACCCAAAGAAACTAATGTTTAAATGATTTACATGTTGATATAAAATTATGATATTGTGTCTGTCAAAATGTCAGCCATTTTAAAGCCTTTGTGTCTGTCAAAGTGTGTCAGCCTAGCCGTTTTAAAGTCTCATAAAATCGCCTCAGTATTTACAGCGACGGCCCAATACACCAATATATTTTTTGGCACAACCACCAGCACAACTTATTTGGCTAAACAGCACTTCATTGAGTTATTTAATTAAGTTAATTAACTGAACTGGTAGTGAAATTTAGGAATAAATGGAATGTCCGAGGTCCCCCTGAAGGGAGGTTTGGAAACCAAAGCAGTGTTCATCTATCTATCCAACTGGATGTCAATAACTCTTTGGAGAAAAGAAGAAAATCTTGTTTATTTTTCTAATTATGTTCTAATTGTGTTCTAGATGACTGCCTAAGACTTTTGCATAGTTCTGTACCTAACAACTCGATCACTACCAAAACTCTCAAACCGTTGGTGCTAACGCTGCTGAGTCATCTAGTCATCAGATCATCTCGCTAGAGTTCGCCGGTTTCTTTATTTCCGCTACTGGTTTTTCTTTGAATGGAGTTTCAGCCCAAGACTCTGCCTCCTCTTCCTCTTCAAAGTATTTTCATGGAGAGATTTCTTCTGTTGCTACAGTATAATACACCTAAGCGAATTGCTTTCTCAAACCAATAGCTATTGTGCAGCAAAATCCCCATTGTCACAGGTTTCTGTCAAAATAATAAGCAAGACAAAGTGAGAGAAAGTAAGAGCCAGAGTTAAACAGGGAATCACCTACTGACTGCATTTATCCCCCCATAAATCTCTGGCTTTCGTCGCCTGCTGTAAGAACTAACTGAAGTCTAATTAGCCTGCAGTTTAAGGTTTTATACAGGATCAACAAAAAAGTTACTTGTCATACGGGGAAAGCTGGGGAATTTCCTGTTTGTTTACTGGTTCACACTTCAGCCTGACACCTTCAAGGCCCGGCCGCCACCTCCAGCTCTCTGTGTGTGCAGTTTCCATCCCTGCACCCCAGTTTTGTTTCTCTCGCACTTACGTGAATGGTGAAGTGCTGATGGTGTGATTGTGTATGTGAGTGTGTGCCCTGCAATGGACTGGCATCCTATCCAGGGTGTCCCATGCTCCAGGTTCATCATCATCTTGTACTGGATTAGTGGCTGTGGAACATGAATGAATGGATTGAGATTGGTTGAACTGTTTAGCTATTAGCAATGTATGATACTAAAAAGTTTGCTTGGGGAGGGAAAAATGATCATACTAGTAAAAATAATCCAAATAACCAGGATAGAAAACCTACTGGACGGTAGCTCTCCAGGACCGGAGTTGGAGACCCCTGTGGTAAGCCATTTAAAAAAACATACATTTTACTTGCCCTTTGGATCATCAAATAACCTAGGACAGCTGACCACCTGCAACAATGTTTTTCATTAATCGTATATAACTGCAACATCTGCAAGATTCATTTTCATATCTTTTTGCTCATTGGCCCCCATCCAGTGGAATGTACCCAGAGGAACCAACCAGGTGGTACTGGTATGAGATGCCAAACTACCTCATCAGACTCCTCCCTTAGATCTTCACACTTATCACTCTGTCATGTTCAGTGAGCCAAGCAACTATGTGGAGAAACTTGTACCATACTTTTCATTTGTTACTTCTACCCTGGTTCTTTTGCTTGTTGTTTTGGTCATTACCTCAATACTATAGTTGAGGAGATAGATGTAGGCTGACTAGGGGGGTGATGAGTGGCTCAGGGGCTAAGCCTCTATGCCTATAAGCCTGAGCACTGTATGCTGGCTGACCCCTCCCCCTCACCCGCCCACGTGTCTAAGAGAGAGCAAGATTGGGTAGGTAAAAAAACAATAACCCTAACCCTAACCCTAACCCTAATCATACTAGTATAAATGGCAAATAAAGGATCACTTCATTTAAAAAATACCATGGCTTAGTGGTTAGCACCGTAACCTTAAACCACCTGGGTTGGAGATACAAATCATTCACTTGTGTGTGTAGAGCTTGCATGCCCTCATCTTGCATTTGTTGGATTGTGGGAGGAAAACCACACCGTTAGGTAAATTGGTGACTTCGCATTACTCAAAGATTGTGTGTGATTGTATGCCCTATGAGGCATCCTGGTTGGGGTGTGTGCTGGACTTCCTGGTTTAGGCTATAGGGTTGCTGTGACCCTTTTCCAAATTAGCGCTTATCATAGATGAATGGATCTACTTTTGGACGTCTATATTTAATAAACGATAAAGCATTGACCTATTTTACACTATATTTATTAGTTTTTAATGTCATTAATTTTTACATTAGACAAAGAAGCCTCCCCATGCATCTTAAATTCTCAATATTTTTTTCTTGTCATATTTGCATTTATTCATTGGTACCCAAGTAGCTGGTGGTCATTTACAGTATGTAAATTGCATTGCATTGTAAAACATTTGTAAAACTTTTATAATGTCTGTTCTCATAGAAAACGATGAAGTACTATCACATTGTATTGAAAGTATGTTGGCAGTCAACATACTCTGGATCTTGTCTAGAAGGAAATCTATCTGTTAGAAACCAACTGCGAAAGTAATTTTGCAGCAAAATTGGATGTATTGCATATGTAGGGTGACCACCTAATCCATGTCAGGAGGGACACTATGAGCTATGACAGGGTTTGCAAACTACCATTTCAATCAT
>JAOYFF010000027.1:12318890-12331309 GCA_025773925.1 Cryptomyrus ogoouensis
GCCGCTACCGCGGCTATGGCTGCCGCCGCCCGCTGCTCCGCCTCTCTCTGCCGCAGCGCCGCTGCCTTCTTCTCCTGCTCCGCGTGGCTCTTCATGTGAGCACTGCGGCTCTTCACCTTGTAGAACACCCTGAGGGTCAGGGGTCACGGCACACCGTGGAGCGGGGGCAAAAAAAAAATAAGTTAACGTCACAGCACTTTAAAAGTAGCTAAGCACAGAGGATTATTGTCGCAAACAATTTTAGCTGAGTTTAAAGATACCGTCACGGAGAACTTGCCGTGACGCTATGCCAGCAACCCCTCACTTGCATGCCGGACTGCCGCCTTTGCTTAAACGGCTTAGATACTTTTTTTTGCTGTTCTCTGGCATTTTAGTGTTTATCTGTGAGATGCAGATCAAAGATAACTCCACAGCAAAATGACACTCTCACCTCTCTAAGGAAATCACCAGGTCAAATTCTTTCAACTACAGTTTGCCCTGTGCTACCACCGATAGGACTCTCCCGCGGTCACATTTCACCCCCCACAAACCAAAATAAAGTGTCATCCTTCCTCACATCCTTTAGTACAAATTAAGACCACTAGAAAGTACCAATTTAAAAGTAGTTTACTGTAATTATGTTTGTCACGTATTTGCCCAATTGCACACTGCCTGGACTTACATACGTGGGTCTGCCACAGTGCTAGCATAAATGAGAAAGTGTGTGCAGAGACTTTTCCAGCGCCGAATCTAAGTGTGAGCAAGCTTCTTATAAGGGAAATGGACTCCCAGACATGAGCAGGGCTGTCTGCAAAGATTTTCAGAGGTAAAATATTGTGGTAACGCCACCAACATTCACACGCACCTTTGCCAACACTCTGCGTTGGCTGACCACAAACCGGCAGCTATGTGTGAAAAGCAACAACCCTTGACGCAACTTTAAAACAGCAGCTCAATAATGTATTATGTTAATGTAAGAAGGTACATTACTAAGGCTTTACTAAGGCTGTAATGGTACGCAAAAGTTTGGTTTGCAGTCCGGTGCAAATCTCGGTTTTGGGGTCACGGCTTGCTGCAATTTAGGTACAGCCGGGAAACAGAATTTGTTCTGAAATTGTTTATCATAAAAAATCCATGCTTGGTATAACACAGGCATTATTGGTCTTAACAACTCTGCAAAATCATAGTGAAACACCATCTGTAAACTGCCCATAGTTTGCACGTGTGGCCATGTGCCCACCGAATGGCATTTCGCCCCCCGCCTGGAGTCCTATGCTACCGGGGACCGTCTCCAAGTCTTCACGGATATATATGCTAAAGCAGAAGCTGCCTACAAGCAGCCTGACAAAGAAAAACTATGAGAATGGAAATCCCACGGAAATATAATACCTACTGAAAGTATGCTGATTTTACATGCATTATGAGCTAAGAGAGAACACGCCCTTATCAAGGACCCTGACCTAATTCAGGCTACCACAAACATAATATTTGGTGGGGGGTTGCCTGAGTATCTGCCCCTTTTGCACAAAGAATTGAAAGCGCCCCCCCCCCCACACACTTTTGTGGGCAGATTTGGCCAAGCGCATGTTTTCGATCACACCAATTTCTGGTCGAGCACCTGCCTCTCTTGAAAAGTCTCGCAAGTAGAAATGCGACACGGGGCTTGGATACATGCCTAACGATAAACAAAGTCGCGATTGGTTACGTATCCAGATACGTCCACATTTGTGAAAGGACCTCCCCCCCAAATTCCCCCACACAAACCTGCCACATTTCTTGCAGGGAAATTCCCCCTCCGGGTCTTTGGCAGCACCTGGCGTGCTCTTCTTCCCCGAGTCAGCGCTTGGTTTTTTGGGTACAGGACGAGGGGTCAGGGACCGGATCTGGGACGGTTCCACCTCCATCTTTTCCTGCAGGCTCTTGTAGACCAGCAGGGCACCATCCTGAGAAAAAAACACCAGGATCTTGTTTTCATCCTTTTCCGTTTTATTTAACCCTGTCGTGCAGCATGGATTCATTTAAGCTCAGGTCTAATCCGGTGCTGCTTACTTTAAAGGAGGTTGGCCAAAGAGAGAGAGAAGAGCCTTCATGAGTGTTGCCAAATCGGGGGGGACCAATTAAATTTTAAAAATTGCTATGAAAACTATGAGAATTATTTATATTGACTTTTAATACCATCTCCTGATATGTATTAGAGAAATCTTGCAGTTCTCTGAAATTGTGATGACTAACAGCAAAACTCTTGACTTGTTGTAAAGCAGCGATTATTAGTCATACTGAGAAAGTTGCACTTTCTTTCAACAACTTTCCTCCTCATGAATGGAATCAGCCAGTTAACTCCTGTCTGCAAGCGGGCTCCAATAAAGCGAAGCAGTTTTCTCATTCAGCAACACATGCAATAAGAACTGAAGGAGAATGTATCACACACAGCAGTGTTTTCCAAACCGGTCGTCGGGGACCCACAGACTGTCCACGTTTTTGCTTTACCGGGAGGGAGCAAAAATGTGGAGCGTCTGTGGGCTCCCGAGGACCAGGTTGGGGAATATTGATTTACTGCATGGCCGGTTTTCTAATAATCGACATATATCCCTACCTTACTAAGCAACAAAAATCTTTTTAGGATGCAACCGATGTGAAAGTCAGCAACTATGTGACTCATCAACCGCACATTTCCAGGCATAAGATTGCAAGTAAAGCAGTGGAATGCATGCTGCTGCATTTTGACTGAACACAGAACAAGAGATTTCTCTTCTATCGATCCATCTTTGTTCCTCCTGCCATACTTACATTCTCGGACACCTGTAGTAGCTGCGTCACCCTCGCGGGGCTGCAGGCCTGCTTCCTGTCACATGACTCCTCCCAGTTCGTCCCTTCCTCCACCTTCATTGGTTCCAACTGCTGTGAGCTCTGTGAAAGGCCAGATATGACACTTTAGCCCACTGTAGTCACTAACAAGTGGCCATCCTGCTTTGGTGACCCCCCCCCCACGCACCCTGACATCCAGCTCCACCTCCGCGGCCCAAGCCTCAGGGGGCTCCAGGTCTCCATAGACCAGGGTCCCACTGCGGCCAATTTTCACCTGTTTCTTATAGGTGTAGTAAAACTCCACACATTGTGCCACAGTCTTGGTGCTGACCTGTAAGCCAAGGAAGCAAAACACACAAACAGATCTTATTACTTTAAGACAAAAACAGTTAGAAGAGTAACCGCTCTGACCTATTCAGGTCTTATTTTGCATGCAACCTAATACAGTACATAGGTTTCTCATAAAATCTTGTATATTTCATGAACAAATAGCATAGAACACATACTATCTTCTGCACCATGAAAAAATCCTTCTTGTAGGTAGCAATCCCTTTGTTGAATAACCGCCTCTCTGCTGACGTCCAGCTGTCACAGCCTGGGAGAGAGAGCGATGACAGACAATGAGATCACATGACTGTAAATGCTGACAATGAGGGTGACTGTTCAGCTTTTCTGCATTAATGCGCAGCGCAGACGGGCCACGCAACCCTCGGCACCCCCCCACCCCCCCCCCCCCCCCCCCCCCCCCCCCATAAAACACAGGCTCACAATGAAGCCTCTGTGCTCTGTGCGGCTGCCTGAGACCACAGCATGGGATGATCTACAAGCCACCACACCTCCTCCCTTCCCCTAGTCTGCATCTCCACCCAGGCCCCAGCTCCTATTGTTTACGCATGAATCAGAACCAGAACGTAGCTGTCGCCACGCTGTGTTGGGGGGAGAAAACCCAAACTAACGGGCCAAGTGCACCAGCACCTGTGTTGCGTGAAAGAAGTGAGAGAGAGGAGTGAGAGAGAGGAGTGAGAGCTGGACGAGTCACCTACCGGAGTAGTGATAGTCAGCGAGTGGGTGGGACTTGGTGAACATGGGCTTCTTTAGCAGAAGCAGAGTGAGGGTCTCCTGTCAAGCAAACCAGAAAGTGACTGGATAATTCAACACAACAACAAAACCATCAATAAAAATGTTAATGAGAAAGCAGTGGCATGCCTGCCAAATTTCAATACTGACGGGAAGACGTCCGGTTTAATACACAGAAAAGTATGATGATAGACCTGGAAGATATCCCAGCTCCATTTACCTCAGAGGTCAGAGTGCTTGTTTAGCTGGATAACTTGTAGGATTTAAGGTGCCCCAGTTTAATTGGCCTTTATCTTCTTTCACTTACATTTAGCCCAGACTACCTTAAATACGACAAGCTGTCGAGCAAAGTAAGATATCCTGCTTTGTGAAACAGGCCCCAGTTCCAGCCAGGTTCACTGTTAGCCACTGTTTGCAATACCAGTTCATAAGGCACTACACGGTATTCTGTGCATACAAAGACCATAGCAACATATCCACACACAGCGGATGGACAAGAATTGTGTGTATGACCAATTTAATAAAACACAAATAAGACATTAGTGCCAATAAACAGCTAATAAACAGTATATAATTACAGCTTTAACTTCTGTTGATAAAGGGCACAGCCATCTTGAATTGTGTGCTGAGGGCTGCAGAGGTTCCTCCGACTCTCTGAGTTGAAATTTCCGACCAGGAAGACTGAATTTCCGATTTCCGAGTTCAAATGGAATGCAGCACTACGTTATTGGCTGCTGAGGTCCCCGACCAAAAGTCAGGAAATATACAACTGTACACCAGGAAAAGTGTAAGTTTACAATTACACCAATACTCAAATTACAAGTTAATTTAATAAAGTTACAATTTCACTAGCGTTTTGACAGTAAAGAACTCATTATATAAAGTTCGACATTTATTAAAGATGATAAAGTTTTTAAAAGTTTTGCAAAAATTCCTGCTCCCTAGCCTAGATTCAACGTCTGCAATATTATTTACTTTCGGAGAGGCATCCAAATACCATTAGACAACTTTTATTTATCAAATAAAATATCATAAGTAACTTTCCCCAAACTCTCCTCAATATAAAAGAACAGGGTTTGTATTTTGCTATACTAAAAGGAATATCAAGGGGTATAGACTGAAAACCTGGAATACTGAAATTCCAGTGTACTGGAAAATTTCCACAAAGTACAGAAAGTGACTGAGCATGTGTCACTAATATTCCTGTTTTCATTTATTTAAAAATGATGCTCCATTTCACTATATATTTACTTGTCATCATTACCCGCATTGCTATACTGTCACACAAAAAAAAACATGAATTTTATCTGGGAACTCAGGGGACCTATGGTACCTATGGGGACCCCCCTGCCCCCTGCCCCCAGCTATTTTACTGCACTAGATTACTAGTCATTGTGAAGTCCAGACACATTAGTTATTACAAGCAGCATTATTATGCACCAACGGCATCTACAGGGAGGGATCCATGCCAGGACTGAAATGCTGACCACTGTCCGCAGCAGTGACCAGATAAGCAGCCGTGTGACCCAAACGGTACATGATTCGACATAAAGACACGGCGCTTCATCAGTGTGGAGGGAGTGGGAGTGATGTCGCATGCGGTCGGTCTCCTTGACAACTTTTGGGTGGGAGGGAGTGGCTTATGTTCCTCACTGCGGTGGGGGCGCTGGGCAGTTTCAGTGGGCAGGCATGGTTTAAAATGAACGCTTTCTCTAAACTTCAGATTCACTTGAGTGAAATCTGAGAACCAGCCCTGCTGGAATCATCAACTGCACAAAGCCTGAACGTTTATCTGCAGGCCTCAAACAATGTAATCCTCTTAAAACGTCGTAGCACTCCATTTACAATATATACTCATATTCACAAGGCACCATGCCGTCAGATTAATGGCGCGTTTAATATCTCGCTTCATGTGACGCTTGGATAAACAGGGTCACAGACGCAAAGCCTGCCTGCGCAGCTCTGTGAGTTTATTTGCATTTACAGCACTGGGGATACTTATACCATAGTGCCCGCAGCTTCCTGGATAGGCGCCGGACCCCAGTGACCCTGAACAGGACAAGCGGTTACACAAAATGCATGGATGGATGGATGGATGGAACGCAAGGCTGTCCCCAACATCTATATGACGTCCAGATGTGGCAGGAAAGTGAGCAGCCCAGCAGCTCACTCACCAGAATGTCCCCCTTGCACTCATACAGACAATGCAGTGCCAGCTCCTGGTTTGTCCCTCCCCCAGGGAAGACGCTGGAGCAGGCCAGGTGCATCAGGTCATCCACTAGAGTGCGGAACGGAGAAAGGCAGGAGAAATGTAAACGGTTCATGGATCAATGTCACAGACATTAAAAGAGCAAACACTAGTTTCTGAGGACCCTGATACAGTGAGGGCTGGCGGACAGTGATGCGGCCACAGAACCAAGTGGAGAGAGAAAGAATCTTGGCTGAAGTTCTAGGAGTGGGTGATGACACATCTTTAAGAAATATGACTTCTAGCCGATAACACATAGGTATGGTGTAAAAATGTAACAATGCAGAACTGATACAATCGTCTGTGGCTTTGGAACACAAGACAAGTCCCCGTATGCCGTGCTGCTAGCGCTAATGCTATATAAGGCAGCAAGACATAATGTGAGGAGTGTGATTACCTCGCGCTGGGTGGGTGGATTCTAGCTCGTGCAGGGGCGCCCACACGAGTTCTGCCCGATGCTCCTCCTGATGGGCTGCTGCACGAATTCGCAATTCTGGCACCTCTGCCTGGTGCCGATTTCCAATGTTTATCCGTCTGAACCGGGGAGAGATGAATTTTATATTTGTTTTATGGTTCTGTTTGTTATGAGTACCCGGTGCTACAAAGGCGAAATGGGTCAAAACACGTCGCACCTGAAAAAGGCTAAAAATTACAAGCATATATGCTGAAATGGTATCATATTCTGCGTAATTTACCATCCTGAAACTGAAAATTGAACTTCTTCCAAAAACAATTTATATATGACAAAAAAAAAACGTAAATGCAGACAAAACATCACTGTTTACAATGGCAAAACACAAACAGGTCAAAACAAGGATAAGCTTAACAGTTGGTTAGATGACTAATTGGTAGGGGAAAATATTTCACTCATACCAAGCATATGACTATCATAACCTCAGGATGTGACCCCCCCGCCCACTCCCAAGCAATGAGAAACCACTAAGACCAAAATCTTTTAGACAAGTTGCCAAATTTACAGGTACTGTACTGCACAGTTAATCAGATTAAAATAAACGGTGTTCATCCATACATGCAGTCCTGTTATTAATAGTCGACACCTTCTTAACACACGGGTAAATTTGTATTTACGTAGGCTCTGCACTAAGATGGATGAAACTTTTTTGAGATAAGCTAATTTAAAATAATTTGAAATTTTTTATACATTTTGATCCATTTCTCCAAAATATCGCCGGAAATGAGACCTTGTACTCCACAGCATCCACTTCCCTATTAAATTCTGCTGTTTCCTACCCCCTGTTTAAACTGCAAATACCTTTCTTTAAATACCGCACAATTATTAAGACCCCCCAATGCACACGTTTTCAAAAACTGAAAAATCTCATCACCAAGGATTACAGCAAATAAGCCGAAATCAAACGAAAAAAGCAGGCGCATACTGACCTCACTGCGAAGCCAGTGGACAAGCCTTTACAGTGTTGCATTATGATCTGATAGATCTTCATATGTGAAAACTGTACATTTTCCAGTGCATTATTTCATTGAAAAATAAAATCAACTACACGACTTTGCAAATCAGTGGTGAACTGTTTTTAATAAATGAAAGTTTCATATCCAGTTTATCACTTGTCACTACACTTACTTTAATACTACACTGCAAATGTCAACATTTAACTGCACCTTGGAATTTCCTTCAGCATCAATAAAGTCCTACTACTACCTTAACTGTATTGACTGCCCCTTCTATTGCATTTACTGCACCTTGTATGAGATACTATACCACAATGCTTACATATACTTCCAGTGACATCATTCTTGGGCAATATCAATATCATTCAGCATCTTCAGTGCAACAGCTCAACTATTTATTGTATTTCATGTCCCATACATGGTTTATTAAGTTTATAAGGTCAGTTTTTTTCTATGTTGCACTCTGGTAATATTTCAGCTTCTGGTAATATTCCATGTTTAAACACATGCCAAACACAGGTTTCCAACCATCCCATGCGTGATTAATCCAAAGTTATTTATTACAAAATACTTCTGCTACTCCAATCGCATTTACTGACAAATTATTGGCCCACTTTACTGAATATTCCACGCTACTGTGGCGAGATGCACTGTACACAAATAGAAACTGACCTTCTCACCCTGGGTGCTACTAGCATGAGTCAGGTAACTGACACCAAGCGCACGGACTTGTGGGAAGAAGGCGGTCTACCATGTTGACATCACTAACTGCACTGCTATCAAATTATTAAAATACAAATTTGTACTGCAAAAAACGATTAAGAAATATTTATGATTTTTGTGCGCCTTAAGACCAAGTGTCTTCACTAGATTTTTCCGGAAGAGGGTACGAAAATTTTAGTATATCAATTCATTTGGAATGGCAGTTATGTTCAGGGGATCCCGTATTAAATGACACAGAACCTTAACCATGAGAGAAAACCAGCTTTTTGTTTCCTGAACAATGCGGAAGCTAGCGAATTAACCACACTGCTTCCAAGTTGCCATTCCACATGCTACAATGCTCTGGTGTGAAGTGACTCTCACTGCATGCTGAAAGCAAAAAACAAAAAAACAAACAAACAAAAAAGCAGAAGAAAGCCCTGAGAGGCAGTGATGCCTCCAGGAAAGCATGAGTACTTTTACCCCAGCGGAAGAATGAAACAAATTACGCCACAAACTGTCTCAGCTAACCGGCGATCTGAATGAGTGAATTCACAAGAAGAGGAACTACGGTCTGAGGCTAGCTTATCTAATGAAGACAGTCTTAAAAACGTGGGAGATGCAGACTGTAAGATGAATATAGGGAATACATGAACAGAATACAACCCTTTATTTATTAGTAATAGATGTTATATAAATTAATCAGTAAACTATAAACGGACCACATGATCAACATATTGCAAGAACTATGATGCTGTATGACAAAAAAATTTAAAAAAAAGGATTACGGGAAAAAAAATTGCATCAGGGAGGGAACAGTACTCACGGCTCAATGCTGACTGGGGTGGCCTCGTTCACTGCACACAGCAGTGGGGGTGTGATATCACAACTGCCTGGAAAAAAGAAATGGACGCTTTTTTTCCTGTGTTTTGCACGACAAATTCATTCTGGAAAAAGTGATACGTTAACATGAATGAACGAATGTCACGGTCATCTGGTACAAAAGAGAAACACAAAATGGTATTCCATAAAGTTCCGCAGCTTTTTAAGAGAGATGACAGACACTCACTGGAGCGGAGCAGGCTGCGTGAGGCAGATTTTGGGGTCGCCGGGGGGGGAGGGCCCAGGCCCGGGGCGTTCGCGACGCCGGAGGACATAAACGTGGAGAAGTAGAGGCCGGAGCCTTCCCGCACGGGACTGAGGATGGGGGGAGGGGTGTAGGGCGGCAGGGCGATGGGGTTGTCTGCCAGACGCACGGGGGAGCGCAGGTGGCTCTGGTAGGGCGTGATGTTGGGGTACACAGGCGGAGCGATGAAAGTGCCGGTCTTGGGAGAGGGGATGAAGAGGGGCTCCGGCCGCGGTCGCCGTCTCGTTTTGGCTGCTTTTCCATCATCGTCTTTCCTTCCTTCCCCTTCACCATTCTGTACGAAAATCAAAAGTGAACCAGTTATGAAAGAGTATTCATGTAATGTAGCGCGCATCACAAAAACATCCATGATGCTAAAAAGAAACCTGAGTGCATTACTGCAATGTTTCTCAATCTGGTCCTCAGGGACCCACAGACCGTCGACATTTCAGCTCCAGCCGGGGGCTGCGATGGAGCAAAAACATGGGCTGACTGTAGGTCCCCGAGGACCGGGTTGGGAAACACTGCAGTAGTGCACTTTTGGTTCACTACTCAGCTTTATACTGCACCATGACACGTTCTGTGACACCAATGCAGTGCACCTTCATGTGTTTTTGGCTAGGCTGTGCTGTGGGGTAGATGCGCACAGCAAACATTCTTCATTTACCAATGAAATTACTGCTAAATATCATGTAGAACAATTCCCAAATGTTTTGCTCGAAAGTGGAGGCAAAGCTGAACATCATGCAACATTGTGGCAGAACACAAGCATGCAGCCATATAGAAGGACTTGGACTTTGTTTCTCAAATAGCCATGAAGCATCCATATTATGCCGATGCATTGTTTGCTTTCTGCTAAGTTGATGCATAGTTTGCATTCTGTAAAATAGACACATCATTTGCATTTGAAGCTGATGCATTGGTCGCATCCTGTTAATATGCCTTTGCTGTTCTGTATAAAGTTGAGGCATTGTGAAGAGCACAGATGGACATGTAACATGTAAATTAAATCTACAGAAAGCAATCAATGGGCACTTTGGAAATTAAACTATTTTCATAGGCTGTAAGTTTACAGTCAAATTAATGTAATTTCATAATTTCATATGTTGCTGTTGATATATATTATATATACACACAATTTCGTCAATTTATGCACATTTTCCACACAAAAAGAGCACACAGGACTCGGAAAGACGCATAAATTCTGAGAAAAGCAGCTACAAAATCAAGCGTTTTTAGCTGCAACGATCACAAGAAAAACGAATCTCTGAAAAATCCCACAGAGACTGATATCCATAATTGAATCACACCTGGTGGGAGGAAGGGACGTGTGTTTAATGAAAGGTACTTGTTTGTATTACAGAAATGTGGCAAGCAGAAGACTGGAAGCCCATGCTAACTGTGATATGAGCTGACAGCAGTGAGGGCAGCGTACCTGGCCAGTGCTTTCGGACAGCGAGCTCCTCAGAGAGCGCCGACGGGTGACAATGACAGATGGCTTGCGCTGGCATTGGACCAGTTCGTGTAGTGGGCGCTGGGTCCAGCCACTTGGCGGTTTTGCTGGCTCCTGATCGGCTCGACGTACTGGCACAGATACGGGCAGCACCAAGGGTAGCATGCTCTCCTCACGTGAACGCTTGGCGTTTGCCCACTCGTCCTCTGCAATCCTGCTGTCGGGGCCTTGTGGAGCCGTGCTAGAGTTCCAGACCTTCTCTTGCTCCTGCTGACAGATGAAAAGCATGGCCTTTTTCCTCCAAATCAGCTTCTCTACAAGTGAACTGTAGGATGTCAGAAGAGTCCATAAAAACAGATCTGACAAACAGTTATTGAATAGTAAGTACTACTGTACGAGAAAGCCTTCAACAGACATGCAAATTACGTGGGGTCAAAAAGTTGTAGACCACATTGAAAATCAGATTTTTCCGTTTAATCCTGGATATAAAAGTTTTGGCATCGGCTAAGATTATTGGAAAGAAAGAAGTCAAGTTTACTGATGAGATCAAGTTTGAGATTAATGGCAGTAACAGAAGAGTTTATGTAAGGAGATGAACAGAAGAGAGACGGATATCACAGTTTATCAAAACATAGTGGCAGAAATATTCATGTCTGGGGGTATTTTGATACTCTGGAGTTGGACCCCTGCACTGAATAGACTACACCTAGAGAATGGAAAGGTACTACGCCATACTTCCGAGCCATGCTATACCTGTAGGCATGGATCTTTGTGGAGGATTCACAGATCTATACTGCAGCATGACAACCAGCTCAGACATACCGCAAAGTTTTTGAAGAACTCAAGGCTAATCCATACTTCACTTTTCTGCGTGCACTTTCGCTTGGGGACGAGGGGACGTGACGTAGATTTTGTCATCAGGGGTTGGCAGTGGAGCACTGCGTGTGTAGCGCAGATTTTAACATCTAGTGGAAATCTTTCGCTTCCTTGTGCTTCGACCACGCATGTGCAAGATAATCGATTAGGTATTTCCAGTAGGCGGCAGCGTGAACATTCACAGACCAGCGGTCAACGGCGAAAGAGTAGAGGACAATAGTTGCTGCTGTTGTAGTAGTTATGGTGAGCAGCTACATGAGGAGGGTAGGAGGTATCTGCATATCTAATTTCATACTGTCCAGACATTATACCGAGTTATACGATATTTTAAATAAGCACCGTTATTGCAGCATTTTGAAATCTTGGCCTTAAAATTTCCTAGGGGGGGTTAGTTTGGGTCCCAGCTAATTTTGTTGCAAGGATTTCAAAATACTATAATATGCCTTATTACTGCAATACTGCCCAAGCCTTGACAAATAACTCTTCATAAACATTTACCCGTTTCACTACACTGCTTTTATTTGTATTTGTTGCAATACATCTGCCCTCTACTGGTCTGGTGGAGTATCACCGCTGTATGCAAATACAGCCTGCGACCACCCACATCCGCAACCAAACGTAGCATGAACACGAGCTGCCACGTGGACGACTGTCCCCGGCCCGAAATCGCGGAATGTGGAAAAGAGAAGTATGAACTAAGCTTTAGAAGAGCAAGGAGTTACTGA